>CALSBV010011913.1:5803482-5893785 GCA_943590825.1 Bovichtus diacanthus | reverse complement strand
GCATACACACAAACACACACACGCACGCACGTACACGCATACACACACACACACGTACACACGCACGCACGCACACACGTACACACACACACACACACACACACACACAGTAGAATTGGTGAATTATTAGTGTTTGTTAATTAATATTTGTGTATAGCAGCAGCTCTGGGGGAAGGTCCCTGCCTGCTCTGCTGCTCCTGTGATGAATTATTTACTCCTGGATGTTTCGACTCTGCCCACTGGGCTGCACTGTGTGTGTGTGTGTGTGTGTGTGCCTGGCTACCGCTGCTCGTCTCTGGCTGTCTCAGGGGTTTGAATGGCCTTAGATGTGTGTGTTTGATTGATGGTTCTGCCGGGTTGAATGTAGGCTAACGGAGCAACTGGCTGACGGGGGGAAAGTGCTGAGCTGCATTATGGGAAATCCTGGCAGTGCCACTTGGACAGGAGGAAACTCCTGCTATTCTGCTTTACTTTGCCTGTTGATTGGGATTATTATTATTTGGGTTAGGGTAAGGATTAGGTATAACTCTATTCGTTTTTTAAACATTAGTTCAACTATTCAGACTGGGTCATTCTAAAATTTAAATTATTTCATGAGGTGACCTGATCTTGTAGTTGTGATGATGTGATTTCACTTCCTGTGCAGGCAGTTCTCAGAGAACACCGATCCTCCAGTTTATATTTAGGGACTGTATGAAAATGATTACGATGGGCAGGGGGGTTGAAGCTGCTTATAAACAAGCTAGACAATCCCCATTACTCGTACTGTATGAAGCTGCTGGTTACACAGGTTTCCTTTTCCATGCTGTATGCCCATTTCAATATTTTTCTTTAAATGATCTTTGCAATGTTGCTCAAAAAGGAAACACGGGACTCTCCCGGATAATGTTACAATCACACAGGTTTATATATTACTTGTATTAAAGTTCCGCTCAGCAGGTGTGTCAAACAGCACCAGCAAAGTCAATCTCCATCTGCAAACGCTGTCCACCGCTCACTAATGTGCTGGGCATCGCTATGAGACTGAGATTTATTCACAGGCCATTTGGTTTTCACACACAAGCTCTAAATGTCATGGTAACATATTAATGACCTGTGTGGACTGAGGAACAGGGCTGTCCATTAATGAGCTGATCATATATAATCTGTACACAGCCACAGTGAATGTGTTTTATTCTGATTAGTTTCAGGACAAGTTTGAAACATGTGATGCTGAACTTGGATTAAGTTGTAAAACTAAAGGTACGTGCACATTAGCATTCAGCCCCTAAAAATGATCTAAAGTCGCACTTAAAATGGTTTCTAATAGTGTTAATCAGTGCACAGGCAGTCAATGAGAGCAATATTGCAGTTTGTGTTGATTAGAATAATATTACATTACAGTTCATTTAGCAGACGCTTTTGTCCTAAGCAACTTACAATAAGTGCAAACAATCATGAGGATACAAACTTCGAACAGCGAGAATCTTGCAAGTACATCAGCTTCAAATAGGTGAAATCATACAAGTGGAGAACAATAGCTTCAAATAAGCCAAACCAAAGTAAGAACAACAAAGAGAAACATAGATCACTTCCAATCCAATCACTTCAAATAAGCCAACCAAGTGCAAGAGTACAATTCTTTATTTATTTATTTTTTTTATTGACCGAGGTGCAGTCAAAACAGGTGTGTTTTCAGTCTGCGACGGAAGGTGTGAAAACTTTCTGCTGACCTGACATCGATGTGGAGCTCGTTCCACCATTTAGGGGTCAGGATAGCAAGCAGACGTGTTTTGTTTGAGGGTCTCTGGGTCCTGCTCGCAGTGAGGGAGTAGCGAGCAAATTGGCAGAGTGAAGTGAGCTGGGGTGTGTGGTTTGACCATGGCCTGGATGTAGGAAGATCCTGATCCATTCACTGCACGGTAGACCAGCACCAGAGTCTTGAAGCAGATTCAGGCAGCCACTGGTAACCAGTGAAGGGAGGAGGAGAGGTGCAGTGTGGGAGAACTGGGGGAGATTGAAGACCAGTCGGGCTGCAGCATTCTGGATGAGCTGTAGAGGTCGGAGGGCACATGTAGGAAGTCCAGTCAGGAGGGAGCTGCAGGAGTCAAGACGTGAGATAACGAGGGCAGAGACCAGAACCTGTGTTGCCTTCTGAGTCAGAAGGGGACAAATCCTCCTGATGTTGTAGAGAGTGTATCTGCAGGAGTGGGCTGTTGCAGTGATGCTGGTGGAGAAGGACAGTTGGTCGTCCAGTGTCACACCCAGATTCCTTGCGGTCCGACTCGGGGAAACAACCGAGGTGCCGATGTTGATGGTGACGTCTTGGATGGGAGAGTCCTTCCCCGGAAGCAAGAGCAGTTCGGTCTTATCACGGTTGAGTTTCAAGTGGTGTGTGGACATCCACTGAGAGATGTCAGCCAGACAAGCCGAGATGCGTGCCTCCACCTGGGTTCCAGATTTGGGAAAAGACAGAATTAGTTGAGTGTCGTCTGTGTAGCTGTGGTAGAAGAAGCCGTGAGAGTGAATGACAGAGCCAAGTGAATTGGTGTATATCTTCTCCATTTTCAATGTTTCTATAAGCCGACCGTGCACATCTCTGTCAAAGTTGATCATAGGCGAACTCTGAACAATGAGTCAGCTGGAGCTGGATGAACATTGCATAGAAACAAATCCTTGAATTGTCTGTTTTGTGGAATTCAATTGAAATGACAGAGTGAATATTCACAGGACGAATATGCAATGTGGCTGTACCTTAACTTTAAACGACACATACAACTTTATATTACTTCGACTTTATGTAACTAAGGCCGGTGAAACAAAGTGCAACAGCCAAACACATAGATACATACTGTATATAAATAGATCTGGGTAGAGAAAACACAACACACACAATTGTTTTCCTGCAGTCACTAACAAGATTCAGCACACGTGGAAGCACTTCAATACGTCATCATTAGGGCTGTTTATAGCTTAATAGAAAAAAAAAAATAGAAAAAGTTTGCAGTGTTTCTCCTTTCCTCCCTCCTCCTCTCCAGTTGTAATTCTACACTTTGGGGATTATGGATATCAGTTAGTTGCTTGTCAGCCCAGCCTGCTGCTGAAACATCCCAACCTCTCCTCACACATTAAAGCACAGCTCAAAGTAGATGATGAAACCACTGGCAATGTCTTGTTTACCAAAGCCCCTCAACTGTCTCTGAACATTTTACCCAGCGTGGTTGGGGGCGAGCAAAACATGGAGAAGCATATCTTAAAACGTCAAAGACTGTGCTAATTCAAAGTGTGAAATGGGAAAATGTTTATGCAATTTCTCCAAATAATTTCTGTATCTTCTAACTGGTAAGGTCAATACTGACTGCAGAGCTACCTCTGACTTTCACATTTCAAGTAATCATGCTCACAGGCTGCTGAAGTTCATCTGTAAATGGAACAAACAGTGTATTACTTTAATGACTTGAATGAATTTCTTGTCAACCTTGATGATTTTAGAGCAATATATCTAATTTTTATAGTCTTAAAAGTGCAATGCGTAGTTCTGAGCCAGCTGCTCCAAATAAATAGGGTTCAGTATTTCACCTCTAAACGGGCTCCATATGATCTAAATTCATCAAATCAAAGCATCAATCAATCATCAAAACCATCAGTTGTTAAAAAACAACTATAGTATGTTAACCTGTTTATATTTTAGTTGTAGTAGTTTGTCATATTTATTGTATTCTAAGTTTTATATGTATTCTGAGTATTATAGTGTATTATTTATGTTGTGTATTATATTCTACAGCTGTATATCTCTCTTCTAGTGTTGACGTATTTACTGTGTATTTACTCCTGTGTGAGCCTGTCTGTCTGTCTGTCTGTGTCTGTGTCTGTGTCTGTGCCTGTCTGTCTGTCTGTCTGTCTGTCTGTCTGTCTGTCTGCCTGCCTGCCTGTGTTTGTCTGTCTGTGTCTGTCTGCCTGCCTGCCTGTCTGTCTGTCTGCCTGTCTGTCTGTCTGTCTGTCTGTTCATTAGAGCAGACTGCTGACACTCTGACAGTCAGTCTAAATATCTCTGCTATCTTATAATCTTCACATGGATCTTAGATCTGTGTTTCCTGTGTCGCTGTACGCGCCGTGTAACGTTATGTTCTGATAGTTTGTAGGTTGTCTTGGGTTGGGGGGCAAAGAGACGAGGGAACGAATCCGGCTTGGACATGGCCGGCGAATACCCCACCACCGGGAGTTACAGCCGGCTGATGGGCCTAAAAATATGATGTGAAACATAAAAAAGATCTGCAACCTAAAAAATAAGATTTGAAAAAATATAAAATCTGCAAATGAAAAAAACAAGAACTCGAATATCAAAATGTATATGAAAGTGTTCATGAAGGCATTCAAACACTACAGACATCGGTCTGTAGTGGACATCCAGCTGAAACTCGCCATTTTTAAATAGCAAACTACCGTCGATAGCCACCAATTTATTTAGATTTTCTCGACTTTGTAGCCCACAAGACCACAGAGCAACCTCTGTTTGGTTTCCGATGAAAGGATCAAGCGAGATACTGTGTTTGTATCGTGCACGACAATTTCTTGCGACGTCGTCATGACAATCTGCCCATGATCCTGCCTACATTGAAGGGGCACTATTTGCGGTGGAAAATGAAACTGATAAAGAAAAAACCTGGTAAAACCAGAAAGCCTTGAAAACCAAAAGTGTGTTGAGCTGAGCCGAGTCTAGTCGTACTATGCAGTGGAAATGAGGAATACACAGCTGGGCAGTTAGTGGTTAATAAGGTTAATAGCAGAGTAGAGTACAATACAGTTATAGTAAAATTAAGTCTTAGCCAATAGTCTGGGGAATACAGTAGAAGAATAGACACAAAGAACAATGTTAGTGAATGCTTCCTTTCTTTAGTTTTCACTTTCAGCAGGCAGATGAATGGTTGTGCAGTGGGTAAATAGTGGTGGAGAACAATGTGCAGGCATCATGAAAAGTAAAAGAGAATGAGCCTGAAGTGTTCCTGAGGGGGAGCAGGAGATGATCTACAGTGTTGAGATGATTGGCCCGTGGGCCACAGGGAGAAAAGCCAGAACACTGCTTCAGCAAGCTCTGCCTGTTCAAAAGCAATGAGTCAGCAGAAAGCAGCCTCCACTATGCCTGCTGACACACACACACACATACGCGCACACACACACACACACACACACACACCACACACACACACACCACACACACACACACGCACACACACACAGCCCAGGGCTGTGAGACAGACAGACTGCATGCTCAGCTGTCTGTGTTGGGGCTTATGTACTAAGGCATTGAAATTAAACACAATGGAAAGAGCTGCCTGCAATCAATATGAAAGGCTGCTTTATATCTATCTATATTTACTTCTTTAATATCTATCTCCAGATAAATGTATATATAGTCATATACACTTTTATACACATATCTTACAGTATATTACAATCAATACAATAACCCTGCAGTGAGCAGCGGAATACCCTCATGTGTCTCTCTGCTGTTGAAATGTGAGAGGTGTTAAGGGTAAAGAAATAATTGGTACGTTTCTCTGGCGTTTTCTTTTGTCCAGCCATCAAAAATCCAAAGCTAAGTCTCACATTGAGACACTGAAACTATTGCTTGTTCAATTTACTTCATCAAATAATCGATTACAATAGTTGCCAATTAATTTTCCGTTGGTAGATTTTGATTAATCGTCTATCACCTCAATTCTTTAGTGTAGTGTAGTACAATACAGAGCTCAATAGTCACTTAGTGGCAGTTTTTGATGCCTTTACACTTTACACTCACTCACACTTTACACAGTACATGGCATCACTGGCTCGCTTGAAAGAATAATAGTGTTGGAAGAGTCGAGGGTAATGAATGTATGTCAAATGACTCAACAACTAGATGTGTATTCTCTGAACATCAAATTGAATTGGCAAACCTTATAAATGTGTACTGTTTCTTTTCTCCATCCGGGCTGCCCCCTTAGGGTTCTTTCATATTCATCGTTTTCCCAAATGAACTCTTTGTTTTTTGTTGTGTGTATCATTGTTGGCTGGGATCATCAGTAGTCTTGATGTCACAGTGGCTTCGGATTGATTCTGGAATGGGAAGCTGAATTTGAAGTCCACATACTGCACATCTTACACACTAATACTGTAGAGGTTTGCAGCCTTTTCACTTTAATTCGCTACAAATTCCCAATGCTTCTGAGTTACAGCAATTGCAACTCGTTTGCATTGTCATAGAGCGGCAATTTGAACTACTACATAGAGTTGCACCATACATTTATTTGCTTTTTTGTCATCACAATGTCAACTTTCATGATAAACACATTGCCCATGACTTGGCTCTGTTCACCGCGTGAAGACGGACACATGTAGCTTGTTTACTTCACTGGGAGAGAGAGTGGAGGTGGCTGCGCTTGGACCACACAGCTGTTACCAGTAAAGTTTCCAAGCGGTAGTAAATGTACAGTGTAGGCTTCAGCTTGTCCATGGATAAACACTGCAGCTCCTCAAGACCCAAGTAAAGATGCTCAGGGTATTTTTGAGTTGGGTGAAAAAGAGTATCAGTAGAAAACCGCACTTAAAAATACTATATCCGTCATTCTTTTCCTTTTTTATTGGTGCCTTTTGTGTTTAGTTTAATGTTTAATTTGTTCAATAAAAGAATGTTGGAAATAGTTTTGTTGAGTAAACTAAAAGCAGCCCTAAGGCAGAATTGGCACACAACGTATAATATTGCATATTTTCCTCATATCGTGCAGTCCTAATACTTACTGTACTTTGCTCAAAGCCTCTTTCTTCCTTCTGTGCAGGGTGCTAGAGGGAGTGATGTCGGCAGGCGAGGAGCGGGATGGTGAGGCGGCAGCGCCCGTGTACGTGTATGAATCCAAGGTCCACTGTGCCAACGTGCTATTGAGCCTGGAGGAGCAGCGGCGGCAGGGCATTCTGTGTGACGTGACTTTATTGGTGGAGGGGAGGGAGGTGCGCGCTCACAGGGCCGTCCTAGCTGCTAGCAGCCGCTACTTCCTGCAGGCCCTGCTGGGTCACAATGGGTCACCAGGAGAAGTGGAGCCCATCATTAACCTGCCAGACAAGGTAAAGGGCCACAGTGACACACAACACACAGGGAGTTCAACAGGAACACAGGGTCTTTAGATGTGGGCATTCTTTAGGGTGTTCATCATACATCTTTCCCTCCTTGCCCTCTAATACTAATGGTTTATGCTGAATGTTATTCTGGGAAATGCAACCGCCCCCCAGCCGCTCTCGTCTCAGTCACATGAACTCTGGATTTTGCTATTATCTTACTTTTCGGACCTAATGATTTAAATAAGGGCTATTTGTATGATTTACCTGAAAAATAAAAAAATCCACTGATTTACAGATGTCTCTTTCCGAATGTAAGTTAAAAGGAAAATGTATTTTTGGGCCCAATGACAAAATTGGCTTCAAAGCCTGCCGTACTTCCTGGGGGCTTGGTTGTATCAGCCCGAAGGGAAGTGCATGTGCATTTGTAGAACAGCCAATAGGAACGCTCTCTAGTTCTTTGTCAAACCACCTAAATTACAAATGTTGAAAGGTTATTATGGAATTTATGCCCAATGACGCCAATAATATACTGCACCCTAGCTTTAAGCTGATAGTGATCTTTTTGGTGTCTTATAGATTTTGCTGCTGCCCCTGTCCACAGCAGTACATTGCTTAGCTTCCTGCTGGTACTCCAAACTGCTTCTCCAAACTGCATCTACTGTAGCTAATACGCTGACTATGGAGAAGTACCTCTGACAACCAAACTTCAACAAATCCAAACTATATTTAATACGAGCAGCCAAAAGGGAGCTAGTGGAGTGACATACAGTAGAGAGGCAGACCTGACACAATAGAAGTGAACACTACCCAGACCCACATATGCTGCAATATAAACTTTAGACTCCGCTTGTCTCTACTGTCTGTACAGGCTTTGATGGTGCCAGCTGCCAGTGTGAGTGAGCAGAGCAGTATGAATGTAACCCAGAGGCAGGAGGAAGCTGGTTTGACCTTACTTGGATAAATGAGGTCAAAGGGAAGGAAAGGCACATGAATGGAAACAGCAGGGTTGATATGACAACATGTTGGCATGATGGGTCTGCCCACTCTGCCCCCATAACACCTTAGACGAATGCATCCAGCAATCTGGCACTGCCCACCCATTCAACAATTCTGGAAATAAATAAACTGTCTCTCATATTGAACTGCTGGATTTCACTCCCCCACTCACTGCTTGTTAGCCGGCTGATCAGTCACACTCCCCAGTATAAAATAGTACTCATCATTTAACCAAAAGACCATCCGCCTGAACTGTAAAAGCAGGAAAAAACTAAACATCTCACTATGGAGAAACTGACCACTTCCATTAAACATAAAATACAGTTTGTCTTTTTAATAATTAAGGTTTTACCCTGGTGAAGTCACTCATTATATTTAGTTGTGTCTTGTCTATCTTGTCTGACTATATATTACGTTACAGGTCATTTAGCAGATGCTCTTATCCAGAGTGACTTACAGTGACTAACTACAGGGACAGTCCTCTGGAGGAACTTGGGGTTAAGTGTCTTGCTCAGGGGCTCAATGGTGGCAGACCTGGTGTTGAACTCACAAACTTCTGGTGTTATATATGAAAGCCTGACCAGTAGACTAGTAGACTACCAGCACCCCATATATAAAAACATGCTGGGCATGAATGTAGATGTGGTTACTTTGTTAGTTGCTGCCGTTTCCATGCAGCACCGGGGCTGATCAGGGAACAGTTCCTGATCCCAGTTACCATATAATGCCCCAGATCTGTCATATTGATTAATATGTCTGTGTGACTCCACCTTATAGTAATCACTCACACAGGCCTGTACCACTTCAAACTCCACCCCTTCATGACTCTGAGCATGGCTTTATTTTGCTATTTTCCTTTCTGCTGTCTGCTCACTCCTCAGATACATTACTAGAGCTCATTGTGGCTCAGTGGTTTATTATTTTCAGGACTAAGGGCTCTACTGTTCTCTGTCATTAGGGAATGCTCCTAATCTCCTAATTTTCTTTATGGCAATAAAGAATACTGAAATAATGTTTGTAGTAGTCTTATGTACTTGATTAAAGAAGGTGTTAAATTGAATTGAATCATTGAATGAAATCCAATGTCTTTGTATTTCTTCACACATATTGAATGTGGAAAACATAGTTCTAGATATATTTTCAATCGTGTCATGGTCATGGTTCATCAGATTGAGAGGTTAATCCATTTGCTCACAGTAGTGGCAAGAACATGGTGATGACTGAGCAGTAGCTTTTGTGAATATGCTCAGGGTCATGCGGTGCACATGTGGCTCTGATCTGGTGTTTCATCAGTGTGAAGAATTCGCCCGGCCTTTTTTGTCCATAATGACTGAGTAGCTCTCTGTGTTTGAATATTAAAATCATATTTGTTTCTACATACCATGCAGAAACAAATCATTATATAAAACAGTCCTAATGTAATGTGTCATTATTGACACAGTTGAACTTGAGAGTTGTTATTCATCTCTTAAACCTTATTGACCAGTCCATGGAAATAGTTCAAACCCTCAGAAGTTCATTTTAAATTCTAGGGAAGATCCCAAATGTGCTAAAGATAGCAAATATGTCACGCTAGATTTGGGGAAAATGTATAACATGTATGATGCAGCCAAGAGTTTTTGAATGTTTCCCTCAGTGTAAGTATCATACAGCTTCAAGATGATACAGAATATATCATATCAAACCTGACAGACAGTGTGGATTAACATTTATTTATTTTTTTACTTTAAAAGCTACTTAAAAGGAAATAAAAGATGACAACTAGTTATTTGGATAATGTTCAATCCTAATCATTGATTATTCTCATCTCTCTCAGCTGCTACTCATTTACAGCAGAGCTATTTCTTAAGACGCATTGCAAACACACACTAAAACAGACACTGTTGTCAAAGTAACAGGAATATGTCAAATGATGATAATGTAGTCATTTTACAGTTTATAAGTCCTCCCACACTTTTGTATTTTGTGCCATTGATCAATTATGCAACCTAATGTCAGATGCACCAAATCATGTTTTAAAAATAAAATATGATGTAATGGAACTTCCTGTAGTGATACATATGACATATATGATTTTTTCATACATCATACATTTTATCCATAGTTTACATTTTTTGTTTTACTGTGTAATTGAGTAATTTTCTCCTGCTTTGTGTGTAGCAAAGTGAATGTTTATTCTTAAATCATACCTGCTTACTGCCCATGAGTATATCAATAGAGAAGAAAAGGGAATCAAGGTGTCAATAATTTAAAAAAGTGACATTTGAATGTGCCAGGACACCAAATTTGGGCTTCTCACTTTTAAGTGTGTTTAAGGCACTGAAATCTTGCCCTTGTCTCCTATACAGGTGACTGCTAAAGGTTTTGCTCCACTGCTCCAGTTTGCCTACACAGCCAAGCTGGTTTTAAGTCGTGAAAACATCCATGAGGTCATCCTGTGCGCTGATTTCCTGGGTGTTCACAATTTGGAGGACTCTTGCTTTCGGTTCCTTCAAGCCCAGCTACAGAATGACAGCCAACATGCCAGTAATGGCAAGATGGAATATTATGATGACATCATGGCTGACGATGCAGTTTTTTCTGAGGCAATATCCTCGGATGATTCTGCCGAGACCTGGCAGCAGAACAATCACGTAGCAAGCACTGCATCATCTCCCGCTGACCTTTCTCAACGTCCTAAATACAGGAAGTATCAGTACCAGATCCGTGATAACAAGCACAATGGAGAAGACCACCATGGCAGTGATGATGTCATTTTGGCCAACCATACCTCAGTCAGCCCTCTGCTCAGCTCACAGCTCAGAGACAGCAGTGTTACTCCACAAACTCTTCTTACACCCTCCAGGATCAAAGATGAACCATTTGTGTTTGAGGGAGAAGGAGATGAAAGGAGTGGTTGCAACCCAGAATTGTGTACTGAAGAGGTACTGGAGATGGAGCTTGAGGTAGAAGGGGTTCCAGTAGTAGCTGAGCACTCTCCGAGCCGAGGTTCACCCTCTTCCTGCCTGCGCTCCTACCTGCAGAGAGGCGGCTTAGATCTCAGTGGCGTGCCAAGCACCACCATCCAGCAGCTACTCACCAACAGACTGACCCTCAACCACTACAGGGAACTGGTCAAAGACAGGCAGAGGGATAAGAGGGAATCTCTGGGTCTAGTGGACCTCAAGACCGGCATTGCAGATGGCATTGGCAAGAACTTGGAAAGACCAGTATCCAAAGCCTCCTCCTCTAAACATGAGGGGGAGCTAGACAGAGCCAGCGTTATTTTCTCTTCAGCAGCTGGCGAGCAACAAATGTTGGCCCATTCTTACATGGATGATAAGATCAGAGAGAAAGTCTCAACCCTGATGCAGGTAGAAGCTCCTTCTTCTGGTCGATCATGCCTCACCACCAGCTGCCCTGTTCCCATCAAAACATCAGCCCACTCCCCTCCTCCTTCTGAGCCCCAAACCCAGACTTCCAGCTCCCGTTCCTCATTCTCTTACCCAGAGGACGCAGGGAGTGGTAGCTCACCTTTCAACCTTCCCCAGTTTGACTTCTCCTCATCCCCACACTCAGGCTCCACCTCTGGACTTTCTCACTGCCTGGCTGGGGTAGTGGGGCAGAGGAACCCCCACAGCGGAGAGCTGGTCTTCTCTCAGGGTTGTACCAATATTAAAAGTGAACAGGGATTTGGTGCCAGTGGCGACAACTCAAGCGACGAATCAGGCTCTTTCTCAGAGGGAGACAGTGAAAGTGGCGTCTCCAGAGTCTCTGGCCCTGAGGTTAGTATGTCCTTTATTATACTTTCTTGTCCAGGATTCTCCTTTCTGTTAGCATCATGGTATATTTGGCTACTTTTAAGACTTACTTAGTCTAACATGACACTGGTTTGAGAGCTGTGTTAAAAAGGAACTCTGTAATTCTTTCTGAACATCTGCCAGCGAACACAAGTCACATTGGGTCTGATTTTCCCTTCATTCTCCAAGATTCTCATGAGTCAGATGCTTAAAAACATCTTCATCAATGACCTGACTGAGAGCGAGTGGAATGGGGATCACGAGCAGGAAACAACAAACATGTATTCAGTTAATCAACAGTTATCTAAAGTAAGATAATATTAGCTTTAACCCGAAACTGCTAGTAGGTAGTTAATATGAATTTTCATGATACAGATTTCCCAAAATGTAAATACATATAGGCTCCAAAAAAACAGCTCAGTGTGACTCACAGATAACTCATTGACTCCATACTCAAATCAAATCAAACATATTTATAGAGCCCAATATCACAAGTTACACTTTTGTCTCAGTGGGCTTTACAGGCTGTACAGGATACGACACCCTCTGTCCTCAGGGAGAGACTGAGGAGGATCCCTCTCCCAGGACGGACAGATGTGCCATAGATGTTGTGTGTTGAGAATAAACAACATAGTAAAAATACAACATAGACAATTCATGTGACAAAAATGATGATGTGACCATATATTAAAAAGATGGATCCAGGAGGATGGCAAAATAAGCTTCCCAGTGTCTCCAAAAAATATATATTAGCGTGAGCATCAGGCAGGAGCAGAGCAACAGGCGCAGCCACGATTCATGATCCAGATGTAACCTTTAATAGTGGCAAACTGCCAGATGAGAGACACAGAGACTCCGGGGATGATGCCCCTGATGATGAGTTAGTAGGATGTATTTAAGGGACATGAATGCATACAGATAGAGTGGGAGAGGAGAAGAGAGCGAGATATTAAAAGGAGGAGGAGCAAGGAGAGAGGTGTAAGTCCCCCTACAGTCTAAGCCTATAGCAGCATAACCAGGGGCTGGCCAGCCAGCCCGAACTATAAGCTTCATCAAAGAGGAAAGTCTTTAGCCTGCTCTTAAATGTGGAGACGGTGTCTGCCCCCTGAACACACACTGAGAGCTGGTTCCATAGTAGAGGAGCTTGATAGCTGACGCTCTGGTTCCCATTGTACTTTTAGAGACTCTAGGAACCACAAGTAACCCTGAACTCTGGGAGCACAATGCTCTAGTTGGTTTATAAGGTACTATGAGATCCTTAAGATAAACTGGAGCCTGACCATTAATGGCTTTGTAGGTCAGGAGAAGGATTTTGAATTCTATTCTGTATTTTACCAGCTGCCAGTGCATAGCAGCTAATACAGGAGTAATATGCTCTTGTTTCCTAGTTCTTGTCAATACTCATGCCGCAGCATTTTTTGGGACAACCACATAATAAGGAGTTGCAGTAATCCAGCCTTAAAGTAACAAATGCATGGACTAGTTTTTCTGCATCGTTTTGAGACAGGATATGCTATTACTGTTCTAGTAGCATGAATCAATGATTTTTTTCAAGCATATTCTATGTGTGATTTACAGCTGGGACTATTCTTAGACAGTTTTGCTCTCAGGAGAAATTATGTAAACACTTCCAACACGTACTCTTTGGAGTTAAAAGAGCTGTATGGTTGCCATAGTGATGCCTAGGTACATGCAGTGATGAGATGTGACTCACACACACACACACACACACACACACACACACACACGGTATTAGCTTTATTAGATTTTGAGTGGTTGCGGCCTTTGGTCGAGTTTAATGTATCATAAGGTGCTCAGCTATTCTGAATAGATGTACTGGAAGTTGGCGCTTGGAGATTTGGACAGATCCACTCCATTTCTTTCAGTTGCTGCTCTTCTAACAGCTATTAATGTGTGTAAAGTATACAGTGTACTATATTTTGCCCCACTACAAGCCATTTATAATGTTCTGACATCTCAAAATGCCCCTTCTGCTGCTGATATTCATTCATTCATGTGATTATCTTAAATGTTTTGTGTGTTCACTAGGCTGACTGAAGTCAACCTGCTTTTTAAGCGACCAGTCAGCCTCCTTGTAATAGAATGTTAAGGGAGTTAGATCACTACAAAGCAAAGATAGCCAGGCATAGATACCTAATAAGCTTCACATTGTTTGAACTTTAGCACATTTTACTGTAGGAAATATGACCTGTGTGTGTGTGTGTGTGTGTGTGTGTGTGTGTGTGTGTGTGTCTGTGTGTGTGTGTGTGTGTGTGTGTGTGTGTGTGTGTGTATGTGTGCTTACCTACATAATATATCACTCCTGTATCTTAATATGTGTGGGGTCTGTCCCACTTCTTTGCCCTGACCCAGTTGTCTCACCCAAGGAGCGGACACAGACACACACAGACAGACACACACACACACACACACATACACACACACCCCAGGGTGCTGTGTAGGCAGGTGGAAGGTGCTCTCTCCACCATCTGCTACTCCTGACCCCAGATCTGCCCTCGCCAATTAGGCCAGCCCACCACAACCCCTCAACTTTGCATTATTATTTAAGTATTAAGTAAGTAATTCTTCAATATTCTACTGATTATTTAACAATTAACTGAGTGATTAGATTTTGATATTAAAGTAACCTAGAAAGGCAAAGGCACAAAACTGTAAATGCATTTATAAGAGACAGCACTAAAACCTACCTATTTGTTAAAGCCTTGCTGCTTATTGTGCAGACATTTACTATATTTCCAATACAATTATTAGCTTACAGTTGATTGGTGTGGAGGTTGTTTTTCACGATTTGATCTGAAAATCTGAATGAAAACTACTCCTTGCTCTTGTCCTGTCACATAGACAGGCAGCAGAACTCCGTTTGAATCTGGTTAGGCAACTGGTCAACAGCTATTTTACATTCAGTATAATCATTCTTTCTAGTTTATGACATTGTAAATGTTGAACGCTTTTTTAGTGTTTTATTTTGTTCACATTTTGGTTGAATGTATTTATTTTTCTCAAAAATGAAATCTTTGACAATAAGCTTTTGGAATATTGAGGGTTTATACCCTAGACCACAGACTCTGATTTCTTAAATAACATAAATATTAGATATTGAGTATAAAGATATTGATATTTAGATTGTGTTGATCTGATACAGTTTCTGTATGTATGCTGTATGTCCGTCAGGCTACATTGATATAACAGTACCAAACACTTCACAACTGTCAAACAAAACAAAAAAACAACTTTGGCTGAAAATGAATAAATACATATGTAAGGTATATTTCTATACACTCCTCCATCAGTCACCACACCACACAGAGTGTGGGGACTTTACTGCACAGACAGGTTCAGAACCGGACTGTAGAGAACACACAGGAGATGAACATACACACAGTCACCTACAGCCATGAGGAATAACTCAATGCTGCCTTAACTGGGCTTTGGAGGTAAATCTTAAGAAAAAAAATAAAACAGATGTCAGAAACAGAGAGTGATCCTGACCAAATACAGGCTCAGTGAACACCAACTGGCAGAAGAAACAGAAAGACATAGCAGCTCAGGGAGGAGCGTGTATGTGGGAGGAAGTTCTCCTCACTAAGAGATTTACACTTTGGGGAAATAGCCAAGAAAATCAAGAAAATAACAATATTCGAGAGAGAGAGAGGGAGAGAGAGAGAGCGACAGAGAGAGAGAGAGAGAGACACTTTATTTACATATATTTTATCTTAACAAACAGTTTATAAATAAAGTGCTAATAAAATCATATTTTTAAGAAACAAAATAAAAATTATCCAATAAAAGCTTGTGCAAAATGCAATTCATCTTTATCAATAAAACAAACAATGTCTTTGAAGCCCCAATGTATAAAAGTCTCTAAATCGTCAATGTGTTTATAAAATCTGAACTCCAGCCAGAGTCTGGCTCTGATGTTACACAGCCTCCTGCCCTTCTCTGTTCTCTATCCTGTTCTTCCTGCTTATATAAAAGGCCATCTTGGCTTCTCCTGAGAGGAAGTTTAGGAGCTGCCATTTTTCTTTGTTAGCTTTTTTGTAGGCAGCTCCCATGATAAAAACACTCTCAGTAAAAACTACATTAAAAAGACTAAAAACCAATGTGAAGAGAGTGAAGAACTCTATTAGTCTCTTACACTCAGTAAAAACATGGAAAACAGTCTCGCTAAGATCACAAAATGGACACTTGTTAAAAACAGCAGGATTAATAACAGAAATAACAGGAGGCCGGTCAATTCTCCCATCCCTGGGCTCAGGTAGATTTCTGGAAATGGGTCCGCTGGGTCTGGAGAAGCCTTTCCCCGGCTGTAGTTTGTCAGGCGGCTCTTCTCCTCTCCAGAGAGCCTCTGTCTCCAGAGCTCCAGGATCCTCTGGGCCACCTGGACAGAGTTTAGACCCAGCAGAGAGCCCAGGGCCCGGGCATCGCTCAGGTCTGGCCCCACTGCATCCACCAGCTGTTTTAGGCAGAGGGTTTTGGACTTACACAGCACCACCATGCAGCTGGCCACATCTCTCCACACCAAATCAGCCGGGCCTTAAGATACTTCTGTAAAAACTGGAGTCTAAAAGTGGCTGTTGGGCTGGCCAGGTGGACGAGGCCCTGCCCCCCTCCTCTCTGGATAAAAACAGCACCCCTTGTGGCACCCAGTGTAGACCATCCCAAAAGAAATGTACCATCTTTCCTGTATTTTGGCTAATAAGCCTGAGGGAGGGTCCACACAGGTCAGACGGTGCCACAGTTGGGATGCAACAAGGTTGTTTAAAACCAAAACCCTACCTTTAAAAGACATTTGCGGGAGCAGCCATTTCCACTTGGAAATCCTTTCCTCAATCTTTTCTGTGACGTTAAAAATAGCTAAAAGCACCTTTTCTCTGTCTGAAAATGCTGCAGATATAAAATAGCACCTCCCTGAACGTTTTATCAGATGTTAAAACTGAAGTAAAATTCCAGTAAGCAACTTATTGTCCAGCAGGTATGATAGTGCACTTTTTAAAAATATTAAAATGATGTTTAAAACAATAAATAAGGTCTAACCTGGCTGAGGAAATTCTATTCTCTCTCAGGTGGGACCATGTGTACTGTCTAGTGTCTGCATGCATCCTCCTCCACACATCCACCAGGCCATGAGAGTGGACCAGCTGCCTCAGAGCATTCTGGGACGCTGGATGCGGCTCTGCGTGGTTGCGATCTAAAGATGCATTTTCTGTACAGTTAAAATCCCCTCCCAAGAATAAAAAATCCTCCGAGGCACAGCCATTTAAAACATCATTAACTTTTTGTAAAAACAGCTTCCTCTCTGCATATGACCACCACAAACTCCCAGCATGCAGAGAGAGAGAGAGAGAGAGAGAGAGAGACAGAGCAGAGAAAGAGAGACAGAGAGACACAGAGAGAGAGAGACAGAGATAGAGAGAGAGAGAGAGACAGAGAGAGAGACAGAGACAGAGAGACACAAAGAGAGAGAGACAGAGAGAGAGAGAGAGAGATATTGGTGGATTTATGACCATCCAACGCTCACTTTTTCATTCTAACCTTATTATGTGACTGCTGAGAGTCATGGAGCTATATATAGATGTCTATATAGTAAAGGACAGGCTGCACCTACACCATACACACACACACACACACACACACACACACTTGCCTCTGTTGTCAGAGCAGTGAATGATGTCATTATATGCTGGCAGAGCTGCTGCTGCACACTATTCTGATGTACACCACTGCAGTGTAACATGGAGCGAACACACACTATTTATTCATCAACAACAAACAAATCAACAAATAGTGCAAGATTAGGACCCGAATGAGCTTGTGGCTGAAACAAAGAGCTCAGCCTGTTCTCTTTGTGTCAGATCTGCTGGGATCAATAAACTGCCTCACACTGACACCTAGTGATTTTACAGCACATTGACCTCCGTGTTGAACGCTGCTCATATGACTGAATACCACAAAATGAGGCAATTAAAAACGACTTCATTACAAGTAAAGGTCCTGCATTCAAAATCCTACTTCAGTGCAATTAAAGTATTGTCAGCAAAATGTACTTAGAGTATCACAAATAAAACTCACAATGCACCAGAATGACTCCTGTCTTTCCTGCATTGCTTTATAGTTTTATTACTATCATAGTATTTGATTTGTTCTTACTGATGCCTTAAAGTGGGAGGGTCCTTTTGAAGTAACTGGTCAAACGGCATATCTTTGGTTTGAGAAGTAAAGGGGGTAATGAAAAAACAACTACCTGTAACTATGAATATGTATATACATACACTAGATAATTTATAAAGCTTCTTATACCCATTTCTGCATTTATAGCAGAGACATATATATCTATCAGCACAACATGATATTATGATGCAATTAGTTATTGTGCTTTAAACATGGTTGTCTATTAAGAGAATAAAATAAGTGCTTCTTAGAAACTTTTTGTAGACTGCTGATTATTGATCCAACAACTTACTTAGAATGACATTAAAGTGACATACATAATGTTGTATTGTGCATACTACAAAGAGCACAGTCCTTTTATCTTTGACTAAACTGTGAGTCAAACCATGGAATCAAAGATAACCTGCAGAGGTGGTGGCAGTACTTCTACAGCCCTCTGTAGAGTCTGCAGGCAGCCTGCATACAGTCCTACCACGCTCCGGGCATGGCTCAGTCCCAACACCACACAGTCTCCTGCCTACTTTTGCTGATGGCCACATTAAGACTGCAGGCATGTGGAGGATTATTAGAGCTCAGTGGGACATTTGATGGCTCAATGGAGCTCAGCTGTTGTGTCAGTAATATTCAATTACCACATAATTAATTAAGTAAGATCAACCATACATCATCATAGTTACAGTCAGATGTCAGTGGGAAACACACATTAAGGAGCTGGAGCAGTAATACGATTAGTAAAGCAATTAAATCAAAGCATTTAAAGAAAAAGAAAGATTGTTAAAAAGACATATTTAACATTTATGTTAAAAGTGTCAGATATGTGTTTAACTCAAGAGGAATAGATTGTTGATATCAAGTGATAATCATCTGTGGAGGTTGTGCCATAGTTGAGAAATGTTGGGTCATAAATAATAATATTCAGGCTGAATCCAATGTGTTATAAACTTCTTCCTATCTGTTGATTACTGTCGGTCCATAAAGCATCTTAAATGTGCTTTCCCGCCTAACTGAACTGGTGTTGAGCAGAAGACCGCATTGAATCGTGGGATACACTTAATCCACGCTTGATGCACACAAGTGTAATGTGTGCTACCTAACAGACCTCCATAGTAGTGCAGCCTGTATGTAGCCTGGGAGACCTAACACAGGGCATGGAGTCCAGAAAGCCCTCCCTATTGCTCATAGGCTGTCTTGATGTTCACCCACAGTACTAACTTCAGATGATGCAGATAAGTATCTGGACTGGAGGACTGTAGTGAGCAAATCAAACTTTTTCTTACCCTGAAAGTTCATTATTGATCTTGGAAACAAGTCATGGCCTTCATCAGAGTTTACCCAGTTGTCATGGAGTTGGCACAGTTGTCAACACATGAGCTAAGTATAGATAAGGATGAAAGTGATTCACTTTATTTGCAAAAAGAATCCTATGAAATAAACCCCTGTGGTCCCTTTAGGTAAAGCTGCCCTTCCCTGTGGACCAGATCACACACCTGCCACGCAATGACTTCCAGATCCTCATCAAGATGCACAAGCTGTCCTCAGAGCAGCTGGAGTTCATCCATGACATCCGCCGCCGCAGCAAAAACCGCATCGCCGCCCAGCGCTGCCGTAAGAGGAAGCTGGACTGCATCCAGAACCTGGAGGGCGAGATCCGTAAACTGGTACAATCATATCACACGCACACACACACCCAGTTAGGGTTTGGTTAGGTTTTGTCAAAATGCATAATTGGTTGGGGTTAGGAAAAGATCACAGTCTGAGTTAAAATAACTTGACAGACAATTAATTACAAAGGTTAGAGATCCTTTGTTGTTATGGTTGAAGAAGAACTGCTCAGTCAGGATCAAGCGCTCATCGTGCTCATGCTTAAAAGACACCAACATTGACCCTTGGTCGTCTCCTGTGCACTCAGCCCACCGAGCCCCCTTAACATCAATGTCACACTAGTTCTGCCTTTGCTTGTTACAGACAAGAGTCGTAACTCGCACAGCCACTAGAGGTCACTTGTTAAATATGTATCCAAATATCAATTGCATTCAGACCTCATACAGTCCTGCTATAGAAAAAACAAGGACAACGATTTCATCTTTTGTGCCGACGATCGCGAGGTAAACAGTAGACATACTTTGTTTATATCACAAAGTAAGCTAAGAGATGTATTTGACATGCAACATGTCCAGATGGTAACACAGCTTCATTTACACAGTGCTAATGTTCATCATCAGAACACGCCCTGACGGATGGTGTTTGTTGGTGTTATGGTGAAGGCAGTCTGGGTATACCTGACTCTGAGCAGTGTACAGTATTTCTATCCTGCTGACCTGATTATGCTGTGTCTCATGAACTCAGGTGTGTGAGAAGGAGAAGCTGTTGAGCGAGCGCAACCAGCTGAAGGTGTGTATGTCGGAGCTGTGGCAGAACCTCTCCTTCCTCTCCCAGCAAGTGTGCAGGGAGGTGCAGGGCACGCAGCCGCCTCCCGTCTCCGCCAGCATCGACCTCACATCCAACCCAGCATCGCCTTCTGACCACGACGACTCATCCCAGCCCAGGTCACCTGTGTCGCAACAAAGCGACGCTGCATGTCCCGGTGAGGGGGGGCTGGAGGAGAGGCCGAGCCCAGAGTGTCCACTGCTGCTGGGATCCACTGAGGAAGTATGTAGCCCCACTGTAACAGTGGACTTCTGTCAGGAAATGACTGAGAAATGTACAACAGAGGAGCAGAACTCTACTTAGAGTCTTTGCTCTATGACACACTCATACTTGTCTATACCTTGATATTTCTTTTTTGTAATGAATGACACAAGCGTTGTCTTATCAGCAATACTGTTCAACAGATATTCGTGGACTGGTGATAAAACAAATGCACTGGCAGCTTTCTTTCTTTCTCTCATCCTGACTTTGCTTCCTGTCAGCTTCCCTCCCTCTCTCGTGCATCATGGGAGGTTAAACTCAGGAATTCCTCAGAATGTTCAGTAATGTCCCTGTTAACATGTACATGCACTTTACTTTACAGTCCTGTCAAATCTTGGTAATTACTTTGGTACAATTTCAGTTTTGCAGCCATTTTTGCCTCCAGTCTATTGACACTGCTGTAGTCCTTTTAACCAAGAGGCATAGCAGGCTAAATTTCCTGAAATCTCTGACTAGAAATGAAACCTACTACTACTCTGCTGTGTATAATCATGGTCTGAACCATAGGAATTGTACATGACAGACTTCAGAAAACTGTGCAGTGTGTGCACTTTTTATTCCTGGCTAAAACCAAAAAAGGTTATTTCCACATTTTTGTTCATGTTAAATGAAGGCGATGCAACATGTTAATCTGCAGAGGTGCTGGTCGGTGTAATCGTTGACTTTTGGTGGTTGACTTTTCTTTATGCTAAGCTAGGCTAATCACGTCCTGACTCCAACAAACTGCCATGAGACTGATCCACTTGCTCACCTCACTCTAAGAAGGAAGTACCGGTATATTTCACCAATGTTGAAGTAAATGTTTGAATGATTCAATATATGGCACACCATCCGACAGCTTACCTTTTGTTATGACTTCTCATTTTTAGTGATCCAGTAATTGTTGAGGGACACAGGACTTTAAAGTAAAATGTTACCAAAGGTGTGTATTTGTAAAATATGAAATGGTCAAATGAACTCTCATTATGCAAAGTTTCTTTTGTCAAATTTACTTTTTCTTGTACTCAGATGGATGTTTCTACTCAATTCTCTTCTGCCTTTTTTCATATGTGCGCTAAGAGACAGAACTACATTACAAAGTCCAAGCACTGCTCAGCACCTCCAAGAGGCCACAGCTCTCAATATGAGCTTTGTGACGCCGAGCCAGTCGCTGGCTGTCCACAGAGATTAAAGGACCATACCAGAGTCAATCTACATTTCTGCTCACCATTTTCCAAAGCATGCTCTGGTGTTTCTCAGTTGATTTATTTCATTAACGCTCAATCAACAGAAGAGTTTAAAACTGCTTGAGCTAGTTAGATGGTTACTTTATTTCTGCTTTTGTTGTTTTTAAAGTTAAGTATGTGGTTGTCAAACTGGGTAATGCTTTATTTTACCAGTTCATAGTTTCCCAATCATTTCCTAACAAGTAACTGGAAGGTTCCTGGAAAAGACTACAGCCATTTGTTAATTACTAAAGAGAAGATGGAGACAGAGTCTAATTAATACGCTCTTTCCATTTCACTTAATTGGTAAAGTTACCTTTCTTTAGCGAATCAAACATAATGTAGATATGTGTCATACAATTCAACAAATATATAGCATAATGCCTCCAACAAATGGATTTAAATAATTACATTTATATTGATTTCCAGTCATTTTCCAGTTCTTAAGATATTAGCAAGTCTACCAAGAAAATTCCTCTGGAAATTAAAACCCCATCTATGTTATTATTATATCATTTCCTGGTTCTTTCTTTAAAACATTATCTATAACTCCTCTCCAGGCTATATTTCTATTTGGTATTATAGGACCTGCTTAATAAAGTGTTATCTGAAATTGTTCTAAAAGGTTGACTTGAAAAGTCTATCAATTGGGACACAAAACTAAAATCCAAAATGAATTAAATGAATATCAAAAATAAAAACAGACATGATGTTTCCTGCGATGGATTTCTTATCTCAAGCAACCCCCTAGTTAAATATTAAATATTATTATAGAGTGAAATGAATAGAAACCAACAGTTCTCTGGAAGGTAGAGAAAACAAACTCAAAAAGAAAAAGAAAACACAACACTGTGGAAAATGGAAATAGTAGAAATGTAAAGAATACACAATCCATGTTAAATGGGCTCACATTTAAACACACTGGTGTGGTCATTTAAACAGCAGCTAAAACAAATCATAAGTGCTCTTTTTGTCCCTTTTATTTATTGTCTTAAAAGTAGTAAGAATTTAGTGTTTGTACTATGGTAATGATGTATTTAGCTGCACTCTTCTTGTATTGTACATAAGACAAATATCCCTACTAAAAGTATTTGGTTCAGTATGTTGGTGTAAGACACCTACAGTAAATTTTCTAATCTACAGATCATATGTGAATTTGTTTAAACACGACGCGAAATGATCAATTTCCAAATAGTGTATGGTATGAAGTTCAAAGCTCCAAACAAACGCATGTTATTGATTTAGGGAGATGCCAAATTCATCTGCCGTGAAAAGTCGATGGCGAGGCACGTGGCCTGGTGAGTGCACTCTGCTGCTGCCCTGTCAGCTTCACAGTGGAGCATGTCTGGCATCTGACACTGGATGTGTTTGGGCTTCTTTTGTGCACCAGGGTCAAAATCACTTTTAGCACAGCAGGTCAAACTGGAATTTGGGAATATGTCATTGCACTCAGAAATTGGTTAATAACCCTTCAAATTAAGGACTGCTATTTCCCTGTGTGAGTTTGTGAATGTCACACTCGTAGTTTTGAAAATAAGTGGAGTATTTTAATTCTAAAATGAAAACCATGTGGATCAATATGGCAGCTTTAACAGACTAGAATGGGCTTACATAAATACAACATCTGCTGTCAGTGAAAGGAACTGCTCAGCTGATTTTCATAGACTTCAATTCCTCAATGTGAATTTGTTAATTTATTTATTTGGACTCTTGTTGTTTGGGGTTGGGGTTGGGTGTAGAGGAAAATGCATAGATGTAAGATGTAGGTTGCTACCTTTTCTTAGAGTTGATTTGTTAATGGTTGTATTTCTTTTTTATTCTTGCATATTTCATGAAAAATAAGTTCACACATGTTCTTAGTTAAGTTTAATATTTTAACTTAAAGGGGTGTGATTATGTTTACAATTTTGTGTATTACCTTTTTGTTTTGTAAAGATATAATTAAGACCTGAGAATAGAAAAGCTCTTTTTTATTTACATAAGTTAAGAGTGTTGTACGGATAAGACAAGGACGTCCTCCCTTCTGGAAAGATGGAGACCCAAACTGTTCAATATAAATGAATAAATTAAATAAATAATCCTATTAATAAATACAGACAGAATATGTAATATAACCATGAAACTGTGAAATAATAATACAGTTGAAAAACATTGCATGAAATAACATTTTTAAATTAAAACTGCGAGAATCACAAAACAAAGTAAAAAACAAAAACAAGATCGGCTTGGATATTACAATTTCATATCTACATTAAATCTTCTGTGTATTTAATTATGTTCATTATTTGTGACACAATATTTAATATTGACCACTGTGGGTCTCCACATGCTCTTGTCATTATTGAGTTGATTGAAGGGTGCATTTCAGAGATTAAAAAAATCTAACGTCAGAAGTCTGACATTAATAATGAATTAATCTCAGAACTCAGTGGCCCTAATCCATTACCTACAGCATCAGCTGTATCTGTGTTACACACTATCACCGTACTCGTTAGCATGGAGCGTCTGCAACACCAGAGCAAAACATGCTGACAATAGGATTTAAAGGAGCATACCAACGGTTTCTCTTCTTCTTGTATCATGTTGACTGTAATTCCATATACTTTCAATTACTGCCAACCATAAAGCACACTCTTGATTTCTGAATTAATTATTCTTTTGGGGTTTCACTTCATTTCAGTATGGTACAAAGGTGAAGTTGTGGAGACTTGAAACTGGCCTGCGTTATGTAATCCACCATATACTTTCTTCTTGTGCAGTAATGCAAATTTACAACCGCATCACCTTGCCATGAAAAGAAAGCCGTAGAATGACATGTCAGTGATAGCTCAGTTCACTGTGACAGATTACCTTAACACAAGCCAGTTTCATGTATCTGCATCTGTACTGAAATAAAGTAAAATCAATAGCTGCATGGACGACATGGTGAAGATGTGTTCATTAGTACACTGGAGAGAAAACCTGCAGACTCCGGGTCCGCTGTGGTCCGGGATCGAGAACCACTGGTTCACACGGTATGATGACATGTGGTAACTCGTGTCAACAAACCTGGGACTGAACTGCTCCTCTGAAAAGGCATTTTAATAGCTGTCATTTTTCTTCATAGGATGCTTAAGTTTCCAACTTTCCAACATCTTTGAATGCAGCTCTAATCTTGGCACAACATTTATTGTTTAAACCATGAATAGTGGTTATCAGGGAAGAGTTTTCCTTTAACTATTGGAATAAAATGTTTTTTTGAAAACACAGTACATAGTGGCAGGCTAAAGGAAGTACTTATTTAATCCAATCTGTTTACAGAATGAGTTAGTCAGGGCCACTTAAATCTCAGATTGTGATTTTTGAGGTTTCAGTTGAACAGACTCTAAGCACTTATCTACCTGGATAATTCAGCATACCTCTTTTTATGGGTAAGGACTGTATGATAGACATGTAGACAGTTTCTGTGGCGTTGTTTCTAACTTTTTACAGTGGTTACTTCATTGTATTTGTAGATTTTGGTGAGCCATTTTTTGTGTTCTTCTTTTTCAGTACCTGCTACATGACTGTTATATGCAGATTGAGCATTTTTGATTTCCTTTTTTATCTCTGAATGTTTAAATGACCCGTGTTTTGTTTAGATTTTTTTGTAAATATTGTTCAACATGTCATGTTTTGTTTATTTGATATGAAAAAAGGTTTTAAAGAGAAAAACAGCATTTTGTCTAGACATTTTTTCTTGAGAAATAAAACAAAAAGCATGATAATTCTATGGTGTGGTGTTGGTGTGTGAATTTTGATTAAATATCTGTCGACAGAATGATTGCTGTTTTGTTAAGAAGCATTTAATCTGAATACAATATAAAGTATCATCATTTCTCATGAAATGACCGTATATAAATGACTATACACAGATACACGCATATTCTAATCTTCTTCAATTTAGAAAAAGTATTTCAAGATCATCAAGTCCATGTTACAGAAGCAAACAGATCCTCTGAGGAGTTTGCTCCATGATGCATTATGTTGTTTCAGCACAATCTTAAAAAAATATATAAATAATAATAAATACAATGCTTTACTATTAGTACCCACATGTAGTCCTTCTAAGGTGCTTCAATTCCAAAAAATCCTGGGCTTTGGCACTGAGTCCGCTGCCTCATCGTGGCTGACTTTCACTGCTTATGGCCCCATGTGACTTGAGTGGCGAATCAATGTTGATGGCTGGACCACTGATAAAAGTTTGTGGAACACAGCTGCTACGGCCATGATGTAAGCCACGTCGCTTCACTTCTTCATGATAGAGGAGATATCCAGAAACATGCTCTGAGAAAGACAAGAGGATAGCTTTGATTCAGACTGTAGCTGGTCCTGGACACACACACACACACACATATATATATATATATATATATATAAATACACGCGTATATCTGGTGTTCAATGAAGCATCTTTCCCAACGTGTCCAGTGTAGGTGCAGAGTTATACATTGTTTAACAGAAGAGAAGATTGAAGTGTCTCGTCAACATTGTTTTCATGTTAAAGATAAAATGACGTTGTTCAACAGATAAAATCCCCAAGCGTTAAACAATTTTTTTTTTTTAATTTATTTTCTTTTTTTGCATATATGTTATGTTAATTGCACACTAATTTGAGTGCATGAATCACTAATTATTGCACACAAATGATTCATTTAGGAGCACTATTTCCACTCCATAGCTATCTGTGTTTATGAAAGATTAGTTATAATCTATACAATTCATATTGAATCTAATTGTGAATTTTGATATTTTCATAATTATTCTTTCATTTATTTGTGTGTACATGTCATTTGTTAAGGCACTTCAATATAAACTCATGTTATTCTTACAAGTATTTAATTTAAATCAAACCTTGTAATTGATATATTTGTTTATTTATAGTTTTGTATAAATGATTTATCTGTTGGATGTCATACAAGAGATATTACTTTGTAAAAGTAGTGTCAGCTCTGTGTGTACACATAGCCTCTTGTCAGAATTGAATGGCATCATCTGAAACTTTAGAGCAGTTTGTTTTCTTCCCATTACTTCCACTGAGAACATTGAATGGACAGTGGCTTCGTCCCAATCAACTTTAATGAGCGTTCTCTCGTCCTCTTTCTCTATTCATAACACCACTACATCTCCTCTGCTGTCTCTCACCACTTTCTCTTCTTCTGTTACTGTTTATTAAATCTTTTTCATATTGAATATTTGGGCCAAATTTGTTGGTTGACTTATTGGACGAAATGCTTAACTTCATAACTCTACCAGTGAGAAATCTTCTTGGTAACTGTTTTCCCCTTTGACTGATTTATTATAACACTAGCAGAGGCTCCAAATTTTATATATATAACTGATAACGAGTATTATGCTCTAGACACCAATGGCGGGTAAAATCCTGGTTGGGCATAAACTGCTTAGATTTCCAGATGCCCTCTGCTCTCTATAACTTTGCTTTCGATGTTCTGGACTAGTGTGAAATGTGATTTGGACGCATGGGATAATCTCTGCTCTTTACTTGCCATTGACATTCTTCGGCCTCCGGCAGGAGGCATCATGGGCATGTCTCCCTGCAGGGAACCCAGTTCATCTGACTCCTCCGAGGTATGTAAGGAAGGGCTTGTGGAGCCACTGATGGAGGACAGGCTGTCAGATGGTGGCCTGATCATGAAGCTGGTCTTCCTTGGATTGGGGATCAGGACCTCGCTCCCCAGTGACTCCCTTCGCGCATCCTCATCCAGGTCTCTGACAGCGCTAGGCCTTAAGGTGCTAGTGGACAGCAGAGCTTCCAAATGGCTGGGGTGAGGGTGTTCTCCCTCCTCATGATGGCCTGTGGCACTTCCCTCCACATTGGACACAGCGGAAGCCCAGGCTGGATGGTGGTCCACCATAGCTGTGTGGACCTCTGGACCTTCATGGGTTTGGGGGGCTTGGACTGCACAGTTCTGGCCAGACCTGGGTGGCATCCTAGGTTGGGGACAGATATAGCTGGTCTGACTGTGTCCCAGATGAGCCAAGCTGTTGTGTCTTAGGATGTCCTGGTTGGCTTTGAGCCCAATGTTGTAATAAGGAGGCTTCATGTCTGCCTCTGGAATCACTTTGAATGTCTGAGTCAAAGGTCCATTGTGAGGTGAGACATTACTCATTACACAAAGATGTGGTAAGGACGCCTTCTTCTTGGACTTGTAAATCAAACTGTCTTCTTCCGTGTACCTCTCTCCGAACAGCGTCTGTTTGATTTTCCTGATGCCCAAGTGGGATATTTCCAGAATGTTGAGGAAAAGTGACACACTAGCAATGGCAATCATGAAGACCATGAAGATGGTTTTCTCTGTTGGCCTGGAAATGTAACAGTCTACACTATTGGGGCAAGGCAGCCTCTCACACTTATAAAGTGGCTCCAGTTGGACACCATAGAGTATGTACTGGCCCAGGATGAAGCAGACCTCCACCACAGAGCGTGTTAGGATATGGATGATGTAGGTTCTCAACAGAGAGCCTCTGAGAGGAGCCTTCTTCACCTTCCTCTGCTCGTCCAGCCTCCTTAGCTCCCTCTCCATGCGTTTATGTTCATCCAAAGCCAACTCAACCTCGTCCAGCTCCTCCTTCAGCTGGGCCCGCCTGCGGTGGCGCTCCTTCTCCAGCGTTCGGATGCAGTAGAGGGCATGGCCCATGTAGACTAGCGAGGGCGCAGAGACAAAGATAACCTGCAGAACCCAGAAGCGAATGAGGGAGATGGGGAAGGCACGGTCGTAGCAGACCGCCTTGCAGCCTGGCTGGTCAGTGTTGCAGACAAACTCGGACTGCTCGTCATCCCATACGTCCTCAGCGGCTGCACCCAAGATCAGCATGCGGAAGATGAAGAGTATGGTAAGCCAGATCTTGCCCACAATGGTGGAATGAATGTGGACCTCTTCTAGGATGCTGCCCAGCAGGTTCCAGTCACCCATGGTCAGCTTCTCACCACTTCACTGCCACATGTCCTCAAACTGTGGAGACACAGCATGGACATTAGCAGAACACAAAGCCAGGCTACATATAAGGTAAAAGTGAAATTCTAAAGGAAAGCCACAGTTTCTAGGTTTTATTTGTGTAGCTTGGGCCATCAGCTCTAATGGTCATGATTACAATGTACATTAGATTACTGAGGTTCCGAGACATAGCCATGTCAATTAAAACAAATCCAACACGGAAATAAACACAAACAGATAATCAGACAGGTTGTAAACAAGTTGACAGTTTATACAGATTAGCTATTGCTTCTCTTGGAGGTAAAACTGTGTTTGCACAACTACTGCAAATCCTATCAGATAGATGGGATGCAAGCTGTTGTGGATGTCTATAACGGACAGTTTTGGTTGTAATTTTACGATTCGCTAACATTTCTATTCCAAATAAATCTGAACGTCAGACTGCTTGTGTTTGTTGCCCCGTTTCACCTATTTTTAGCAATGTTCTGAGATCAAAGAGGAATTACTTTGGTAAGAAAAATGTTATCATAGAATTGGTGGCCAGATCTACGAAAAGTAAAACCAAAGTTGTAATGAACCCCTGTGATCCCTTTAAGAAAAAAGTTTGTGTTCTGTATATTTTTAGAATCCCATGAAAACCAAAACCAACAATGTGTTAGTCCATCTTTCAATACTTTCTGACTTCCTTACACTGTCTGTGGTTCTCACCTGCAGCCCATTGGTTCCTCCTGAAGACGGAACCCTTAAAGGGCTCACAAATACATAGATCATTTTTTTAATGCTCAGTAATTTCCTAAAACAGCTGGTTACTGTCAATCAAACAGTAGAATTAGTGCATGGGGACTATTTTCAGTAGTGGCTTAATCCACATTTAATTTAAATGTTATGTGGAATGGAAATGAATGAAAATAAAGTCTAAAGTACATGGTAGTGAAGGAACATATCACCCAGTGCAGCAGTGTGGCTCATTGATGTATTTTAATAGTTTTTAAATGACAATAGAGCTCAATGACACAGAGGAAGAAGATATATCACACTTTGGATACACACACAATTCTAGTTATTAGGACACATTCATTGTTAGTTTGAATGTGCACAAGTGATTTTTTGACAAGAAAAAAAAATTTAATATCAGCATTTTCAAAAACATTTACACTGAGAATATATTGAGAGACATACTGGACCAATCAGCAAACTGAGAGAAGTGTTTAGAAGTTGATGTAGCACCCCTTGTAACTTCCAAACATCACAACAGCAATTCCAATGAGACAGCAAGTGGTGTGCTTGTGTAGCAGAGTTCATGTTGATGTCTGACTGAAGAAGATAACTGTCAATCATGTGTTGTACAGTCTATGTAAAAACAAGCCCTGTCCTGAGCAAATGTGTGGTCAGACCAAAGAGAAGCAGAAAGAAGTCAATCTGTGGTCTGCCATTGTGATTTAATTAAATCAATGCGTAAGTGCATGTTTGTATGTACTGCCTATAGCAGGGAAATAGTGTGCATCATCTTGTTGTCAAGTATGTCCTTGCCATTATCAACGGCTAATGTTGTGTGCATTCAACAAACAACCCATGAGGAGAGAGAGAGACTTGAACACAAAATACAATAGAGCCGTACAGTGCTATAGAAAAAAAAATTTGATTTCATGACGGAAATTAAATGCACCAAGCGTAGTCTGAGAAGGTCAATATTTCAGCATTACCTAATGTTTTTACAATAATAATATATTTTTTTAAAAGTATGATATTTACAGTTGCCATTTGGGCCATCTCAGAAAACAGTTTTCCATGAGTTAACCAATGTGTTGCACACACAATGACATTACAGCAAATTACATCATTCAATGAATCAACCATTTCAGCAGCACTTACATATCACTGGTATGGGTTCCCTCTTTGCCTCCTGATGCACTTCATCATGTTTATTTAACCATCCTAGGAATTGACTGTGTCAGTATGGCTACCCCATGGAGGTGTTTGGTGATCCTCTTGTGGCAGTCCCAAACTCCAGTCCACATCCCTCTGCTCTGCTCTGCCTTTGTCTTTCTGTGTTTGTGTGTACTGTGGCTGCTTGTGGGTTGGGAGTGCTCTCCCGTGTTACATGCAGGGTTCACAGGATGTGAGCATCGATCACCTCCTGACGGGACAATGCCCCCCACACCCCTACCCTGCTCACACGCTAACAGTGCCAACTCCAACCAGTGCCATCAATATCAGCCTCTCTGACAGAGAGAGGTGATATATGTTTATGACTGGTCTTTCTCATAGGGCCCGCTTCTGCTGCCCTCAACATAAAGGTGTAACTGAGCAAACATGGCCTTAACATCTATCTAATGGGGTTTGTGTGGTTTAATGGATCATGTCCTACCTGCTACTTTGCACACAGTTTTTAATGTGTGCAAATGTGGGGGTTATGCCTGTGACTGCCTGGCCTCCCTGCTATGTAAATTAAATCCACAAATGGATGTGTAGGGAAATTGTAAAACTTTTCATGTGAAAATTACTCAATAGTAAAAAATAAAATCACCCACATCAAGACCATGATAGGACTTTGGAACTTTGAAACAACTGTTCAAATGACTATGTGTAATGTGAAAGGTGTAACTTGTAACTTGTAGTATTGGACCAACAGAGACTTATCTGCAACTCTCCCCTCAACTCTACTGAGCTTTCTAGCATTTTTCTGTTGTATTTCCCATAGGAGTCGCCTTCTAAGAGCTGACGCTGTTGGTTTAGCCGTGAAGATTTTCTATTGTACAGTGTACTGTTGTGTCTGTACAGGTTCCCATCCATGGTATAAAACGCCGTCAGGACCAGAGTTCTGCTCCCAGTTTTTCTTCAGCATCAAGCTGTCAACAAGTAAAGATAAAAGCGATGTTTGCCTGTGCACCAGCTGCTGGACCGGCTACATCCTCTGATCGTATCTTCATCCCCGCTGTGAGGCTTCCTCCTGCTTTCCACGGCGGGCTAGCGCTTACCCCGCAGGACGCATGCCAGTTCTGTGCTCGCTTGCCTATGGAGGAGCTGCAGTGACGTCCCCAGCTGTGGCTGTGGCCACAGCGTTCCGACCTTTCAAGGAGACAGCGACTGAGAGTGCCTGTGTCCCAGTCAGGCCTTTCACCAGGGTCAATGGAGAAACGGAAAAGGGCTTTCCTGCCCTCCCACTACTAGAGCAAAGCCTAGCTTATATTTACTAAGGTTTATATTTATATATTTATATTTACTCACTGAACGCTCGCACCAGTGTGCCGCTCAGGCGGCTGCAGCACAAAACAACATCCTGCTGCTGTCCTCAGCTGTCCCTGCTATGGCCACTAGCCCAAGGCCTTTCCCCCGGAGCTTGCCAAAGACATGGGAAAGGCTATGATGGCCGTCCTAACTCTCACCACAGTTTTAAAAGTGGGTGTGTCCAGTAAAATTTAGCAGCAGAAAATGATGCAGAGTAACATCTGTCTCCACATGTCTCAGCTTCCTCCTTAAATCAGATGGGAGATGCAGAATGGTCCCATTTTCTCAGATGGGTTATTTGGACAACTCCTCCAGACTGTCACAAGTGGAACAGTAAAGAGCGGCGGCAGGAGGAGGAGTGGTCGTCCACCAGTTGGAGGGTCGGTAGCTCGATCCCCAGCCTCTGCAGTTAGCACGTCGAAGTCCTTGGACAAGATACTGAACCCCAAATTGCTCCCGATGGCCAATGGTGTGTGACTGTGTGTGGATGGTTATCGCTGATGAGCACGCTTTGAGTGATCACAAAGATTGGAAAAGCACTATATAAATGCAGTCCATTTACCATTTATGAAGAGTTTTAAAGCAAAACTGCACCTCAGAAACGCCAAGACGCTCACAATAAGAGAAGACGCCCAGCTGCTGCCCCCAGCATGTATCTGCTCTGGTGCCACCTCCTCTTCCTCCCCTTCAACAATATCCTTCTCTGGCAGCTGCAACCCAACAAGCCCGACACTGGCACAGTAAGAGTCAGCAGCTAGCGTCCTCCTAGGCCAACCAGCCTGCTGAGCCACCTCACAGACACCAGCCTCAATGGTAATAAAGGGATGAGGGGAACTACTTTCCTCTTTAGAGCTGAGCATTTTGCGGCTGTTTCCACAAAGACACACTTTCCCCACACACAGAGGACTGTCACTTCCTCATTGTTTCACAAGAAGGGATGAATCCCAACTTCAAATGTGCATTGCTGACCATAAACAACTAAAGACCATCTTGGGATGGGATCACACTTTCCCCACTTACTACCCCCCTACACCCTTGCTCAGATCACACCCATCTTTGAACGAGGCCTTTGTTTTGATCTCAACCACACATCTGTAAAGTTTCATGACTGCATTATTCCTCACAAGGTGAAAACAATGACATCACACTTACTACAGGACTGTGCACTGCTCTATGTTATCTGCTTGTAGACCTTCAACAGAGACAGCTCTTTAGGGCTCGTGCTCCTGCAGCATTAGCTGAAGATGACTGGCTTTGGGAGCAGAACTTTTTTCTCATTGGCGTTGGTGGAGACAAAAACAGAGTTAGAATAGAGTGGAAACAAACTCAACTCTGAATGAATGCTGAATGCTACAAATGTGCACAGTAAAGAAGCAACTGTTTGAAATCATTTACCTCAACAACTTTAAATGTTGATATTTTGTTTACTGCTTGTTCAGCTTAATTACTGCAGCTTTAAAACAACTCAACATTTTTTGCGATTTTCACATGCATATCTCCCTATAATAAAACCTTTTAAAATGATTTTTAAAAAAAGGTTATGATGGTTCTACTATCAAAACAAAAGTTTTTTCTGCAAGTGTAACCAAAAAGTATTTTAAAATGTGTTTTTAGTTCCTATAAGACTTTGTATTAAAATACCAGTTATAACAGGTTCTAATCCACCTTTCACATCACATAGTCCTTTGATCGATTGTTAATAGAAAAATATTGATGAATGCAGAATCAAAATGGAGGGGAATAACATTTTAAAAAAATTCTCCAGTTGAAAATACAGTTGATAAACAAATCAAAACAATGTTGACTTCAGTTTCCTTTTCACTACTGCTGCCATTCATATAGCAATATCTTTTTTTTTCAACATTTCGCTCAAAGTTAAATATACATTTTTTATGTAGCTGTAAATTGTAAATGCCTTTAAACTGTTTCTAAACACTTTGCATTGTTCATCAATTCTGTAGGCTTTTCTACAGTGTGCATTAGTTCAGTATACCAGAAGGCACGTCTGTATGCCAATATATTTAACAATGACATTAAATAGGCATGAGTTTTAGCAAATTGAATGCAGACACTATGCTGGTGAGGGAGGCCCACAGACCCCTCCCTCAGCGCACAGAGTAAAGCAATAGTACATATTACTGGCTTGATTTGAGAGCACTGTGCTTGGCTGCATAAAATGACCAGTTGTGCCTGGAGGGCCTTTAATTAGGTTTCCATCGCGCTCTGACAGAGTCAATGGACCATTGATTTGATTTTCCCTTCAGAAGCTGCGGCTGTGGTCGCTGAGGCTAAATGTCACACCAGGATCATTGGATTACACAACCAAAGGTGGCTTCATCAGGAGCTCCGCCCACAGGCCTGACTGACAGCTGAGCAGCGAAGGCGGGGCTTTCTGCAGTTGGTCTGTTTGTTGACACCAGATCTCAACTCATCAACAAGTTTGTCTTGATATCCTTGTTTTCAATGAATTTAGTAACGCCAAGGTACCTAGCAACTAATGGTGGAATGTAACTATGTATATTCAGTTTTGAGGAGTGTTGTGTTTGTTTACTGAAGCTTTTCCATGCTGTGCTACTTCATCCTTGAATTTTACTCAGACGGGAAATGTACTTTTTACTTCACAACAAATTTGGATTTCATATACAAAACAAATGATAAACTTATAAAATGCGTTGCTATACATTAAACTTCCTGACTGTATGTAATTACTGGGTATGTCATCTCCAATTTCTTTAATTATAATTAGGTCCACCTCAACCAACTATAACATTAAGATACTGCTTACAGAGTAATGCATCAGTAATAATAATCTTGATTCAATAATCATAATATACTAATAATACAAAGACATTTTGACTTTATTTGACAGTAGACAGTTTAAAGAGACAGGAAACAGGGTGAGCGAGAGGGGAGTGACATGCAACAAAGATCCTCCACCAGAATCCAACCGTGGCTGGACCATTAGGCTACTAATATTAATATATGTTCATTTTTCTCACAAAAGTTCTGCACAATAATAAATGGTAGTAAAGTAAGATTTAGAATCAAAGACTTTTGTATTGGGCTTTTTACAGTGTGGCATTTCAACTAGTATTGCTCTGGAGCGATGTTTTAATGGGCCGCTTGGGATTTGTTTATTGCTCATGTGCTAAGGATTTGCTGGGTCCTTAGAAAAAGGAACCCAGACTGATAAAAAAAAAAGATTTTAGTAAAAATAAACAATTCCAGGAAGACTGTAAATAATAGAACACACACTGTGTATTATTCCAGTAATATTTCAATGTTTTTGGCTGGACTGCAGCAAAGCGGGGGAGTAGTAAAGATAGAAGTAAAATATTATTTATTGAATGTAAAGGCTCATTGTTGACATTGGAAATGAGTTTAGATTTTATTTGTAAAAAAGTTTTACATTCAAACATAATATTTAATAATATATTAACATTCATAACATAATGTGTCTCTATCAAGGAAATTATAGTTGATTATTGGGTGATTGGGTATATTTTTGTATACTTACATTATTATGGAAAGCATGATCAATTCAATCAAAATGTATTTGTTGATCATATACATTTGTATAAATGATGAAAACAACATACTTTTTTTTGAAGAATCTCTGACTTCATTCTGCGTGATGTTTTATGTTATGTTTGTTGTGTTTATGAGTGAACTCCAACAAATCAACTATAATCGTAAGAGGCAGCATGTGACGGATGACATGCAGTAAAGAATAAAGAGAAAGAACAACAAGGGATAACACCCACATTAATAAACTAAACTATAATTAAATATGGAAATGTCAAATAAGTACATTTACATCCAGCAAGTACTGTAACTCAAAGCCTTACCAAAACACATATTAATGAGTGAACATTACTCAAACACAATTCTAAAACTCCCCCCTCAGTTTACACCCTTATACACTTTAAAACACACTCTATTCTAATAATTAAATATTAAAAAATGTAAACTGCCAGAGGATTGCAGCGTAAATGAGGAGGTTCACCTAGGGGGAACTATGGAGGCGAACCGCATGCAGGAGAGACCGGCTGCCCTAACGCAGGCCCTCTGGTGGTGGCTGATGGATGCCAATGGATCAGTGAGTCACACGCCTCCATGTGAAGTGTGAAGAATCACATTTGTAGCCCATAGAAGTCATGGAAATAACTGTCCTTTATAAAATGCAAACATTACTTGTATCTATTGCCTGTATACAGTATGAATCATTGCATCTATTCCATTAACACTTTCACTTTTTCCTAATTCTCTTTTTGCTGCCTGATGTATCTTGGATTCATCACTGTCAGGGCGCTTCAGCTTTCTGCATTCTCATTGGTCTTCAGCCTCTGAAGCTCCTCCTCCAGCGTGTTTATTTTCTGCAGCAGCTCCTTCCTGTCCTGCTGGGCTCTGAGCTCCGTCTGCTGCTCCACCTTTGCTATCTTCCTCTCGTACCAACGTTCCAACTGAGTCGACACCGTCTCAAAGAAATGCTGAGTCACCTGACGAGAAGGCGCCAACACATTTGAAGAGGTTTGAAGTTTTAAGATCAGGTTGAATTCAGATACATTTCTTCCTCAGGAAATTTATTTAGAAAAAGGAATAGTTCATTATTTTGAGAAATAATTATTTCTTTCTTAATGAGAGTGAGATAAAAAGAATGATATCAATTAATATCTGTGTGTTAAGTACAGAGCTGGGAGGCAATTAGCCTAGCTTAGCACAAAGACTCAAAGCACCTGCCAACACTTCTAAAGCTCACTAATTAATGCATTGTAATATGCTCATTAGTTTAATATTTACAGAAATACAGAAATCTAACGACTATAATTTATAGTGTAAGAGGGAGTTAAATGGTCCAAATATGGGCAGTTCCTCTTCCCACCCATGAGGACACTCACCTCCACAGCATGCTGATTGTTCCTCTCCTGACTGAACGTGGGCTCAGTGGGACGGTCGAAGAAGAACTCCAGTGTTGTGGTGCCCTCAGTGGGTATAACTGGTCGCCTCTGCACACTCATCACATCTCCAAAGTCTCTGTCATAGCTGCGTTCCTGATGTTGGATCAGTGTGGGTCCCTGGATGCTGATGCTGGACTGGCTGCTGCTGCTTGAGAAGCCCTCCCCAAACAGGGGCATCACTGCTGATATGGGACTGTTGTGCACTCCCGGAAGCTGCCAGAGGGGGTCCCCAGAGGCCAGCAGGACGCCTGAGATGTGGTTGGCAGGCAGAGGAAACAGGGTTGTGTTCTCGTAGTCATCTGATGACAGGTGGGGGTTAGAGAAAAACAAATCATCCATTTAACACAAAATTAGAGAGTATGCTTGATATCAGAATCAGAATCAGAATCAGAAATCCTTTATTCGTCCCACAGAGGGGACATTTACAGCACTATAACAGCAGAGGGACAGTGCAGATAAAAAGGCAAATATAAAATAAGTATAAGTAAGAATAAGAACACAACCTTAGTAAAATAGGTAGCAGCATGATAAAGTGAAGATGTGAGAGTAATACAACTAGCAGCCAGTAATAACAATAATACATAGTAAAAGGGTGTATTGCACATGATGCAAAAATTGCAAAATTCTGAAGTTTAATTGAATGTTTGGTAATGAATCTGAAACCATCCGGCCCAGTTGAAGATCAATTTATCTCCATGACAACTGAGCAAAATTAATCTTCTGAGGAAAACCATGAGATGCACTTGAAACTAGTAACTATGCGCAAAAAGCTAGTAAGTGGACCTTGTGTAAAAAAGTATGTTTTTGTCAAACAATTTTCAAGGTCAAGAATAAACTTCCATGCTTCATTTCAAAATGTGTGTGCAGTCCGGATGAAAATGAAAGAATGATGCCGTTAGTGATTCTGCATTTTCTCCATAAACAACCGATATCACAGCAGGCTAGAACGTTTTTATTAAAACTTTGGCTTGACAAATTATCAATATTGTTCTCAGGTTGTGCCAGTTTATACTGTACATTACTTCTCCGCAGGACATTTCTGCTGGATCTCAGTGCATACTTTACCCCTCTGTGCTGTGGAAACATGTTTCAGTCACAGGTCACTCTAAGCTCTGCCACTGACCAGCTGATGTTGCAGTAACAGCCATAAAGCATTGCTGAATGCCCCTTTCAGGTAATCTCTATTGTCTGCATTTTAGAAGCTGTTCTTGGGCTTACCTGGTGACCTGTCCACTTTCATTTCAAAGTATTTCCTGCTACCTATCTGCTCCTGCTCTGCACCTCCCACACTGTAGGTAGATTTAGCCGGCAGGATGTTGACGTAGGTAGCTAGTGAGGTGCTGCTTTCTCCAGACAGCACAGACAGCAGGGGGAGTGACTCCAGGTCAGCGTCTGCTCCACACCGCTCCACAGACTGTGAGGGGAGGAGTTTGTAATACTGGGCTTTGGCTGGGACATGGACATCCATGTCCTTCAATTGAGACATACACCACCTTTTCAGTTCATGGCTCACTGCTGCCTGCGTGAGATAAGAAAACAAGCAAGCATTAAAGCAAGATCAAATCTTGCATTAAGGAGGCCACATACTCATCAGACATTAGCAGCTTCCACTTGTGTTGTGAAAAGATTGTTCTCCTATAGGGAGTGCAAAACATGACACCATGGCCTTCATATCTGATTATAATTTTCTTAAAATACTCAGTTTGAAGAACTGTGGGATTAAGGACAAATAACTTTATTTATTTTTCATTTGTCAAACATGACATGACATCTCTTCTCACTTAAATCTCAATTTCTAAATATAATCAGAGAATCAGTTATTTTTTTTGACATCACAATTCTGCATAACTCTGGCATTACTCTTATGTGAAGGACTTCCCCCTCGAACAGTCCTGGGACGAAACTCTCCGCCATGCTTTCAACTAGGTGGTAAGTGTCGATGGTTTCCCACTGCACCCGAACGCCGCACTTACTCACCCACACTTTACGGTGATTAGGGACAGGTTGTACCGTGGAGGGAGACTGGAGAGGATAACACCCAGTTGCTGGTGCCAAGGAGCCACCGGGAAATGATTTTCTTGGCACTAGCATAACCCCATGTCTGGTCATCTAGGGCAGCGGTCCCCAACCTTTTTGTACCACGTACCGGTTTCATGCAAGACAATTTTCCGACGGACCGGGGCATGACAAAACACACAATAAAGTGCAAAACATATAATTTAATTATTACCTATATAATGTAAATTGTAATTATTCCATTTTATATTATGCACTTTATTTATATTATTATTACATTGTATTATATATAACATAATACATAAAAATGTTTACAATAAATAAAAACAAAAACGTTTTATTCTTTCTGTGCAGCCCGGTACCAAATGGTCCCGGTGGTTGGGGACCCCTGATCTAGGGTACGACAAAACACTACACCGGATCATGGCTCAATTTTATTGGCCGGGCGTTCGCGCGGATGTGAAGCGGTGGTGCGCATCCATTGGCAGAATGTCCGCTGGTTAATCTGTCGGCCATTCCAAAAGCACCTTTACGCCCACTCCCATTGATTGAGGTGTCGTTTGAAAGGATTGGCTATGCAATGGAAAAAGCGTGGCGCAGGCACTGTTTCATGTTATCTCCGGAGTCGGGATCCCGAAGGAGATCTTGACTGACCAAGGCACATCCTTTATGTCACGCACATTAACTGAGCTGTACGAACTTCCTTCTGCACTCCATACAGGTTATACCAATTCGTGACTCGTCCTTTCGGGTTGTTTGGAGCCCCAGCCACCTTTCAGCGGCTCATGGACCAGGTGCTACGACCTCACTCTGCATATGCTGCTGCCTACTTGGATGATGTCATCATCTACAGTGAGACATGGGAGCAGCATATGCAGCAGGTGGGGGCAGTGTTCGAGTCCCTGAGGAGTGCGGGGCTCACGGCTAACCCGAAGAAGTGTGTGCTTGGGCCGAGGGATGTACGGTATCTGGGGTACCACTTGGGAGGCAGGCAGGTGCAGCCACAGGTAGAAAAGACTGCCACCATTTCCACCTGCCCGGTGCCCAAGACAAAAAAAGAGGTCAGGAAGTTTATGGGGCTGGCCGGCTACTACCGGCGTTTTATTCCGGGGTTTTCGGAGTTGACCAGCCCCCTGACCAACCTGACCCGAAAGGGTGCCTCAGATCCGGTCCAGTGGACGGAGCTGTGTCAGCTCGCGTTTCAGAGGGTTAAGCAAGCTCTCTGGGGGGAGCAGCTCCTGTTTTCTCCTAACTTCACTCTTCCTTTTGTCTTGCAGACCGAACAGCGAGCTGGGGGCCGTTTTGTCCCAGGAGGTGGAGGGGGTCGGCTTGCGGCCGGGGGGCTCCCGGCCTTAGTCGGGCGGTGGGGGTATGTGGCAGTGGGGTGTGGTTACGGCATAGGTTGTTGAGATGGGTGTGGCTAAGCTGGAGATGAGACGGCTGGACAGGATCAGGTAACCAGTCACACAATAAAAGCCTGGTGATGACCTGGTTCTGGTCTCTTGCAGTAGGCTGGGTCCCGGAGAGAGGTGGAACGGGAGAGGTCTCCAGACATTGTCTGCAGATTTTGTTTTTTGCCTGAAAAGGCCAGCAAGTTTATTAAACTGTTTTTTTTTTTTTCATCATTCATCCCTTGTCCTGGGTGAGAGCAGGTTGTCTCACATTTTACAATTGAGATTAATCTCAGTCCTCATTGATTTCTTTTTTAAGGGGTTTTACAGTTTATTTGATAGAGTTGTGTCCAAATCACATTACCCTTCAATTTCATAATCATAATCATAATGTATCAGGTTATTTCTACCCAGAAGGTCACATATGTAATCATAAAATAAGATTTCCCTGCATGGAAAGAAATCCAGAGTCTGCTATAAAGTGTAACTGATACCTGTGTCATGAGGGCTTCCTCTCTTCCCTGGGAAGCTCTCTGCTCCATCTTGTAAACCATCTTCTTCCTCTCTGCTGCTGCTCTCTCCTGATTCAGAATGTCCAACACTTTAATCTGCCCAAGTGTAGAAAAAATCTCACTGTAAAAAAACCCCTGAATCTAGTCATGTAAATGTTAGATCTTTCTCTTCAGAGACATTGCTCCCTAAATATATGTTTTCCAGTAAGTGTGAATGTTTGGTTCAAACTGACAATATTGAGCATATTTAAAAAAAAAATAATAATAATGTGAAAACAATTCTAATTTAAAATGGATTTTAAAGAGATATACAATATAGGCAGCCAGCAGTTTTACTAAAAAACAGATATTGATATCAAACTTTAAAAACCCCCAAAACTGAACTGAGTTTAAGACACTAAAGGTGTAAAGTTAAATGGAAGTCATGATCTGTAAGCAGACCTGGTGCCTGTTCCTGTGGTCCATTTTGCCCAGTCTACTGTTGACCTGTTCCTGAACGTTCAGGATGTGCAGCCTCATCTCCTCCTGCGTGGCGGTCAGCTGGCCCTCCAGCTTCTTGAGCAGGGGCTTACACTGGCATCCATTGGCTTGTGCCTAAAGGGAATAGTATCAAGTCACAAACTGCACACTCAATAGCAGGAATGATCCCAAAGAGTACCCGGTTAATGCTTCATCTTTTATAGAAGATGTGCACAACATAGCTCAACATGTTAAGTTTTAGCACCAAGACCATCACTATTTTCCCCTCTCAGTACTCTGGGAACTTCTGATTTTTAAAGTAAGCTCTGAACATAACCACAATTTTACAAAAAAAGTTTGTAATCAGTAACCTGTCTAATGTTGCCATCCTTGTCACGGTACAGTGTGTAAAGCTGATAGATGTTTCCATTCTGAACGGAATCTTCACCATCATCCCAGAGCAGATTCTTCTTAATGTCATTCTCACCTTTCCTCAGATCATTTTCATTTAAAGCCTGTAAAGGAGTAAAAGTAACACACTGTTAGCAAAGATTGTAAAATGTGGTCATAAGCTCTCTTAAAGGGCTACTCCCATTTATTGAATGCAGAGACATGAGAGTAGGCCTCGACCAGGTGGAAACTGGAATGCTGCTGTGTTTATCTGGTCATCACCGCAAGCATTAGCACATTTAACAAATCTATGTCATGCAGTATTGACGTATTTTTATATGTGAGTGCAACAATGAGTCTCAAAATCAACGAATCACTGAAGCCCAGCTTTCAGCAGGAAAAAATATGAACTTTTACTAATTTCTTTGAATAGACTGATCCTGCAGCTCAGTTATATAAAAATTCATTATATTATGGCCTCAATAAAGTCAAAGCTCCAGTAAATATGTATGTTTGGCACAGGTTTGAGGAACACATTTTTGGCCGCTCCGGATAAACGTACACACACACACACACACACACACAGGCACACACACACACACACACACACACACACATCGGTAACGTAATGGCATGGACAGGCGCGCTATTTTGTGAAAGTCAACATACAGAGACGTCCCATAGTGGCCGTTAGTGGACGTGGTCTATTTGCACTTTCACAGTTTTCTACAGAACCGCTGATCCAACTTCACGCTTCACTGAACTCCCTCGGGTCCCCAGCAACACACACGGCAAGCGTGAAATAGATCCGTCAGAAGGTTGGCAAGATAATCGAAACTCAGATACACACATATATGCACACACAGTCATTATATTATGGTGGAGCAAATTTACCCAGACCCTTGTGTGGGCCTACATGCCATAGCCCAGGATTTAGTGGCTGCATACATATTCCAGCCAGGCCTGCTGTTATGTGTTATTATTATGCTTGTAGCAGGGCTTACTGCCTTGATACAAAGCACTTACTATATCATTATACATGGAGCAGATATCCTATACTTCACATCCTCACAATTAAAATCACTATACCTAATTCCATCTCTAGGTTTATGAATACCACTTATGGTTATTTATGATAAATAATGCATTTTAAATAATTGATAAACCCCTGGACTTTAATAGTTCATATGTGCTTGAGCAAGATTTCTGCTCATGTTCAAAACTTCCTGCACATTCAAAACATACCCCACATACGGTTTCTGTGTTTTCTGAGATCTGAGAAGATTGTCTGAATATTTTGAGTTCAACTTCGTTCAAATACTGGTATGGACAATTCTGTCCTCCTAAAATATTGCTATTGACATGTATACTGTCCACATGCATACCTACCCTTGTGTTGACCGTGAAAAAGGTTCTCTTTATCTGTGAACAGCACCATAACCACCACTGTCACATAAACACCTCCAGGAGCTGAGCAGGACAGCAGATGTCTCTGTCGTTGACCTACCTGTTCCTTGACTCTCCTCTTTGGGTGGCAGTGGGGGCTGCTGATGGGGGCGAGGGTCTCGTGGTAATACTGCTGCTGCTTCTGCTGCTGGTGAGGACCCACCTTGAAGACAGTTCTGCTCTTCATTTGATCACTGCTTTGGGTGTCCTCCCCCACAGAACTGCTGTCCTGCTCAGGACAGACAGACAAGAGGTACATCGTGAAATTTCATTATAATGCAAAATGAAAACTGGTGTCAATGAAACGACGACAGCAAATAATAGTATCATGTTTTAATCTCTGAATGTCTAAAGAATGTATGTGACTAACTCAGTTGTGAGAATTCTTTAAAGAATTGTTGTTTCTGCTTTTTTCTTACTTTGTTTGGTAGAATTTCTACTTTAGTGACTGACTGGGTCCTGCGCTCAGCTGTCAGCCTTTCTCTTCGTTTCCTTATGGTTCTTCCTCGCATGAAGCGATGTACCTGAGAACATTAGAAAATCTTCAATGGTTACGTTATTACATTTTTATTATATATTGCTAAAAAATAAGCCTAAAAATACACAAGATGTTTGCCTATGCTATTAAAACTGTGATTTTGAATTCTACAATTGACATTCTCAACACTGTAAATCCTAATGTTTTGGTTTAAGACTATGAAGTAATAAAAACTAGGTTACGTTTATAATGCAGATACAAACCTGAGGAGCCCTGGCCAGGAGATGTGCCACATCTTTATGGTCGTTATCTCTGGCCTTGTCAAGGGCTGTTTTACCTGACTGGAGGTGAACAGTAAATCATAAACACTAGAAAACCTTTCACATGACTCATAGCAAACAGTTATGTAACATTCACCCTGCATTTCAAAATGAAAGTGCTATATAGAGGCACATTGTACAATTTTACAGATGAAGCTCAGTTTATTCGTCATGATGATCTTCTAAGCCTGTGATTGACAATGTTGTATAATTTCTTTTGTCTTTCTGGAGAAGCATTTCAAAGATTGAAAAACAACTCTGATGATTTACATTAAAAGCTGGAGATGGTACCAGCGTATACATTCACTCAATTAAAAGATTATATATTGTGTAAAATTAATCATCAAAATTGATTGTAAAAGTGTAATTACACATTTTGAACATGATACATTTAACATAGAATTCATAGTAAACGTATTAATTATATATGGTACATTTGACATACATAAATATAAAATAACAATGTTTAAAGAATACATTAAAACTATTAAACTTTGAAATATTAAAATAGGAATACAACTGTATGATGATACAACTGTATTTTTTAAAGAAGAATAATTTATACTTCTTTTTCTTATAATTTGATATTTCTAAAGTTTATTCATCCCTATTTTACTAATTTACAAAATGATTATGCATTTAGGAGGCAGAGAGGGTTTAATGAAATAAATGTAGGATCCAGTGCTTTAGGTGTTTTAGCCGAGCAGGAACTAGATTTAAAACAGCAAGTTAAAAATGTTTAACTTTGAAGGGGCCTGAGTGACATTATGATTGATTTGGAGAGATCTGCTAAGGAGCATGACGGCACTGGTGGCCTTGAAGAGTGTGAAACCTGTGAGGCCATGATGGCTACAATGCTTCTGTCATGGTTGTGGTGTTCATCTTTACTTAATGTGCCATGATATCACAAGGACGCATACTAATATTGTCATGAGCACTACTTGTTACTGTGTGTAAAATATAGGTGATCATTTATGTAAAAAAAAAAAAAAGAGATAACAGTTTGATATTTTGTGATATTGCGATGATTAAATTGGGACTCTAATGGGGCTTTAGGTAAGATGCGATGTGCGCGCCGCTTAGTTGAGCGCAGATCTGACCAGATGTTAGTACAGGAGGTCGCAAAGTAGGCGGGGTTTTAATAGTCCTTTAAAAGCCATTGGAACCAAGAGTTTTAGGGAGCAGCGGCGGACTTATCGCATCCTATCTGAAAGCCACTTAAGCGTTCATCTTGTAGATAGAACTTACATTGTTTCTGATTTTCCCATCAGTCCCCGCTTCCAGTAAGAGCTGAACTGTCTTCTTATGGTTCAGAGCAGCAGCCACATGGAGAGCTGTGTCCCCTGCCTATAGGCAAACATAGACACATATAGAGTCAAGTGTTTATGCGTTTATCTGTATGTTTGTGTGTTTGTGTGCTTGTCTGGCATTTCTGTACTGATAACACATTATTTTACCGGTCCATAATTTCCAAAGAATTTTCTAAGGAAATGTCTAGAAAGAACTGTGTATATGGTTAAGTATTTAGCATACAATTCATCAAATAATATGAAGAAAGTTTTAATAAATGAATGTGTATTTGTGTTTAAATGGAGCAGCTCTTCCAAGGTAAACTAACTACACTCAAATCTAGGCTAATTACAGTGTTGGAAAGTAAATATGCACATGTTCTCCATTGTAAGATCAATTTTAAGGTACTTATTATTTACTGAAGTATTTACTTGTTACTTTATACCTATACTCCACTAGATTTCAGACTGAAATATTGTACTTTTCATTGCACTACATTCATTTGATTGCTTTAGCTACATTTTACATGATGAAATCCACACCACAAAAATGGTCATATTATCAAATAATTTGTGTCTATTATTGATTCCTTAAAGTCTTATTTTCTTAAAACAAGGGGGATACAATCTTCCATTGTGGTGAGATCATTTCAAGCAGTTTTAACATTTCTATCAATTTTTGTAGAATAAGAATTTTTCTGAAAGTAGTGAAAAACAAGTTGAAATAATCCAAATACACTGGCAGATGTTTCAATTTATTTAAAGAAAGAAACAATATGATCATCATATAAAATAGTTAAAATCAGCTCCACTTGATCTGCTAACATTAAAATTATGCATACATGTTAATGAATAGGTGATAAAAAAAAAAACTATATGTATATTAAAACACTGAAAAATGAACTGCCTTTTTAAAGCGCTTTTCCAGTGTTTGCGACCTCTCAAAGCACTTTCCAACATAAGTCAGCATTCACCCATTCACACACACACACACACACACACACACACACACACACACACACACTGTTGGCTGTGCCATCGAGAACAAATTGATGACTAGGTGGGTGTGTACACAGGTGACAAATATCCTGGTAGTTACAATAGACACAACAAAGATCTCTCACACAGCAGAGCTGGTCACACTGACACACTGTACCTGGTTTATCTCTGTCACAGAGCACAGAGAGCTCAGCAGGATCTTTACCAAGGTCAGGTTGTTGTAGCGAGCAGCCACATGCAAACAGGTGTCACCCACCTGGAACCAAAATCATGATACCATTGTCAGTAATGCACCGAGTGCATTGTCAAACTATTCCTTACTATTCAACAGCCCACATTACTACAGCTCAATAGTGCCATATTGACATAGCAACGAGTCTAGTACTTTTTAAATCCTGTTCCTGTCTCACAGAGGTCAGCGTGTTGTGGGCTGCGGAAGGACTCACATTGTTCTTGGTGTCTGGTGTGGATCCTCCGAGCAGCAGAAGGCGAGTAGTCTGAGCATGTGCATTCTGACAGGCCAGGTGGAGTGCTGTGTTTCCTGCCTTAATCCACATAAAACACTTACTACAGAGCAAATACAGAACGCAACTCTGAGAGGAAAAACAAGCAGACATTCTGACGTTATCCAAGAGTTTGAAAAGATTGAATGTAATACTTTGCAGGTTTTTCAGTCCACAGAGCCGTTCTTGTCACTTTATAAGGCTTTTGTAAGCAACTATAGAACATGCACTTTTAGTTAGTTACAGTTTTGGTTGGAAGGACATGAGGTTTAATATTGTGAGGGCAGGTTTGGTTTCAGAAAAGTTGTTGGGGGGTTTACACTTGTGCAAATGGCCACAAAGATAAGTGCTATTGACATATATTAATGAAATTGCTCTTTGTGCCTTACATTAGTCTAACAATGTGTTTTACATTTCTTTACTCATGTCCTCATGTTAAAGAATATGTTGTTTTACTGATAGTGAACATAGACTAAGATAATGCTGCATCTCTAACTACAAACTAAATAAAGACTAGAAGACTGAAATATCGTTCTATTTACTAAAAATCCATTCTTTCCTTAGGAGCACAGTCCTTTGCTGCTTTATTTGATGTTCAATTGTGGAGTCCTCGAATTAAAATAATAAAATGACCTGGTCACATGTACAATCGAACTGTACATGTATTTCAAATCAAAATCCTCTGCACAGCAATGTGATGCAAGTGTAGGTAATATGTCCCCCAATACTTAGCTCTGGTCCAATAGGACATATAGTATACAATAAAATAGTATACAATAGGACAGTGGGCTGCATCTTTATCTTTATCTTTATCTATCTAATATCTTGACATATTCTCAAATTAATGTGTGTTCTTTGATGCACTTCTGTGATGAGGATGAACGCTTCAGAAACAAAACCAAAAAAAAAGAAAATAAGTAGACGTGTGCAAATGTTATGCTGTAAAGTGTAATCCTGTATAACTGTATCATTATTGTTGTTATTATCATGAGCTTACCTTGTTCCTGATGTGTACATCAGCTTCTGACTTGACCAGCAGTTTAACACAGTGAGAGAAACCATGCCAAGACACCTCATGCAGCGCAGTGTTGCCGTCCTCAAACAGATATTGGACATACATTCCATCACAAACTGTTAGCATTTTATCGACCACACAAATTGACAATGTATAAAAAAAATGTTCCTGCATGTGTGTGAAAGGGTTCTGACACCACTCACTCTGTCCTGCAGGTCCACAGCACAGCCCCCCTGAATGAGAGCAGCCGCGGCAGCGCTGTTCCCCGCCATGGCAGCGCGGTGCAGGGCCGTCTGGTGAGCCGGGCCCTGCCGTGGTGATGGAGGCACATGGACCAGCGCCTGATCACTCATCACCGCTGACACACACATTCAAGCCCGCAGGCCTACGTGCCTGTACTGTACATGCATGTACATCAACAGATACTGCACTTTACAACAGACACATGTTGATCACACAATCAATAAAGCAATAGTATAATAAAAATATATTTTTAGTTGAATAACAAAAACAATACTATGACTGCAACAACAGACAGCATCGGGGGGTCTGATATAATATTTTTATGAATAAATGCCTGAATACTATGTCTTTTTTTCTGGGAATTGTATCGAACAACCAGCTGTTTTTAGAGCTGATTCTAATGCCGCAAACAGCTGTTTTTAAATGAATTCAAAATATATTCAGTGCTCTGAAAATGCTACATTCTTATGAGCGTACTCGGATTAATAGATGTATTCTTTGATTTTGATTATGCTGTTGTTGTTGTTGTTGTTGTTGTTGTTGTTGTTATTTTAGCCTATTGCATGGCGAAATCAATGAATTAAAAAAAAATTGCCCCCTGGCAATGTTTAACAGACCCCTATCCTGGCGCCTGGCTGGGGGGTCGGACTAAAAAAGTGTTTGGTTACCACTCAATACTCATACATCAGTAGAGTAGAACTATGTCTGTTTCAATATGCTCCCCACCTCCTCTGAGTGCCTTCAAATTATGCCCCCGCCCCCCTTTTCAGATGCAGTCCATGACAGTATATATGACATTATCAGTAATATTGTCCTAATCATACCCACTTTCAAATAAATTACGTCACTACAGCAGTGCTCAGGCACTTCCTGTTGTCACAAAAATAAACATTTTGGAATTCATCTCATACAATGACCGCAGTTGATCCCTGATCTGTATGGATCTACTAAATAAAGTTCTAATGTCTAATGTTATCAGCCAATATTCTGTTAAAATATGCATGTGTGAGATAAGCATTAATGCTTTCTAGTCACAGATCCTTGATAATGCTACCTTGTGAACAATAAATCCGTGTTGAAATTGACAGGAGAGCTAGTAATGCTAGCTGTTAGCATTAGCTAATAGCATCTATCGAGAAACATGATGGGTTTATGCTCTACTTAATAAAAATTAGTATTGGACAAAGATAAATTATGACGTTATCATGATGTGTTCTAAGTTTATCTCGTAAAATGTATTTTTTTTGTGAGAAATTTTTCACAGCAATATAAAATAGATATTAAGGAGAGAATTATACCCTGTTTCACTTCCTAACGATAGCTCTAAGCAGCTTATAATACATAATTAAAACTATTAATGCCAAGATTTTTTTATAAATCAAAGCAAATATTTAAATAAAGATACAATCATTTATTCCCTAATCATTTTTAATTTTGTGTTTTTAGGCAAATAACCACTATAGATGAAATATAGTAAGTAAAAAGATAACATTTCTAAAAACGTATAAATTAATGGACTTACAACTGAGTCTAGACAATATGCATTCAAAGAGTTAAAGCTGCATTAACATATATTTGGAGTCCACTTTGTCCACCAGCTCGTCTCTAACTGTGTCTGCGTCCTGGTTGCTGCTGAGCAGGTAGAGTAGGCTTTTTATTGCGGTCTCACTCAACACAGCTGCCAGCTGCTGCCATTGTGTTGTTGGCTCACTCATTAAATACCACTGACCTGAATTCTCATGGTGACTGTCCTGCTCCTTTAATGTTAAGCATCTGACCCAAATGACAAAGGATTTCATGTCAGTGCTGCATTTGAGCTGATAGACAGATTATGCTCCTGGCCAAGGGTCCGCCTTTAATCTTTGTTGCTGATTATAAAGAGGCTAGAACCCAAAGCATGTTTACACTGAAACACTTGGGCTCATCATTCACTCTCACTCTGTTCTCTTCACTAATCCCACCTCTATCACATGCTGTTGTTCAATCTTTCCCTCTGTATAATACACATTCCTATCCCATGCAATAATAACACTGTGTACTGAATACTGTATGACTGATTGTTTAACATCTGGTGCCTCTGACTGATTTGTAGGATTCATTTCCGATAGATGCAGAGTCAGGTTGGATTATGTTGTATGTTTTGGTGTGGTGTGCTACTGGTAAAGAAAAACAACATTATTTGCTGTTCTGATGGATTGCTAAAGTCTTAAAGGAACATTTCCACATTTTGGGAAAATAGAGAGATGTTCAGATAGTTATCAATGTTATTGTGTGTTTAATCAGGATTGGTTAGCCTAGCTTAGCATAAAGACTGGAAGCAAGCTATTTTTTTACTTCTGAACCAAAATGAAAAAATCCACCTACCAACTAAAGTGTTGTAAGTGTAATGTTGCATCTGCATCTCCCTTGTGTAATCTGTACAAACAGAGACAGGTAAGAATGACAGGCAAGCTCCGGCCTAGGCCTTCTCAGAAAAAACTAAAACCTAAAAACCCACATCTTCAAGATTTCTTTCTCTTGTTAATCTCCTTCCCCATCTCATAGTTTGAACTGCTTTTTGTTAAAGTGTCTTTGAATATCTAGAAAAGTGCTATATAAATTAAATGTATTGTTAGTGTAATTATTATTATTATTATTATCATTATTCTTGTTGTTGTTATGTGTTGTTGAACAGTGCAGTGACTATATGCAGCTTGGAGTTTTACCATCACAGTGAGGTTGTCAGGTTTGATGCCATCGTGCCTTCACAGAGAAACCTGATTTTGGTATGGCTACAGATGTAAATGCTTTTGGAAGATACCCACTCGATTTCACTTAATGTTAGATACAATTGGAATACATTTTTTGCAGCTAAAAGGAACTGTGGATTTTGTCCCCCATCTCTTCTATTGGAATAGAGAACAGAAATATACTGAAATGTGAACAGGAGGAATGATTAAAGCAAGTAAAACCTGTTTCAATGTTCGATATTATTTCATTATAAACATGAAACTGTCCCATGGTTTTGACTAATATGTTTTAGATGTCCAAGCAAAAAATGAAGTGAAAATATTTAATCAACCCTAATTTAATATCTTTAATACCCTAATCTTATCTTAAAAATCTTAAAAACCTATATATAATTGTACAATTTAAAAAAGTTTCCTCATTGTGCTGATCAAAAATGTAATGCTTTCTAAACTAATTTCTGTTGCAGTCGTATATAAACATAATTTTTAGGTGCTAGGTTTTCAGATGTAAATAAATGACAACAATAGCATGTGTTCAGTGGGTCTCAAACAAATAGCTATAGCATTCAGCTGCTGTTAAAAATACTTTTTCAATGTGATTAGGATTATTTCTACAAGGCTGGTTTTGTTATCATAGGTTCTCACAGAAAATAAATACATTGTCCAGTTCCTTAAGTTTTACCTCATCCTCCATAGAGCCTGCAGAGTTCTGTTACTCCCTGTTGTAGCAAAAAGGAGCATCCATGCAAAATCCACAAAAAGCCTTTCAAAGAGTCGCTAGCTGTGTTTGTGGTGTGTAAGAGGATGATGCTGCGGCAACAGCAGACTGGCTACTCAGTGTGTGAAGATGTGTTGAGAGGATGCCAGCTGTTGTAGTGCATTACAGATTAGAGAGAGACAGAGAGAGAGACAGAGAGGGGGGGAGAGAGAGAGAGACAGAGACAGAGACAGAGAGAGCGAGAGAGAGAGAGAGAGAGAGAGAGAGAGAGAGTAGATACATCTGCACATGCATTCTGTCATGTAAAGCGGTTTCATCGTCTTTAGGACCATCATCTGTGAAGTGAACAACAAAGTGTCCGCTGACATGTGTTTTCATGTCTAGGGAAAAGTGTGGTTGGACTCTCCATTACAAACACACCCACTGTATTAGCGCAATCCTGCATGTCTTTGGTGAATCTTTCAGAAGTGCATTCTGTGTGGATTAGGATCAGGACACTCGGATGAAAGCTCTCATTTCGCCTGCTTCTCAGGGAAAGTTGTCATATTAATCTAAGCTTTTGTTGCACATGATAACAGAAAGGGAGAAAGAAACAAATCTCCAGCTAAATTGAAATCCAAGTAAGTAAGCCATAGAATGAAGACAGCTGGGTTACAAACTGTGCACTTCTTATCAAACATGAGAATCTACTGGTCAGACTTCACAGATCATCAGAGACTTTATTACATGACAAGCTGGTAGACATTCATTATGATGTGCCTGACACAATCATTCTGATTAGAGATTCTACCTTAACTATTTACATGGCACTAAATAAAGTGATCTGATAAGATGTGTGTTTACATGGCCTAAAGCATTTAATCAGAATCTAACTTTTTTTAAAATGTAACATTAGTATATCAGCACAGGCTAATATATACGTTGTCCTCCGTGGTCGTTAAAACAAGTATGATAGTTAGTTAAATATTAGCCTTCCTATCCTCAGTCCCACCCGCCGCCGATGATTCTCCTGCAATCTTTGAACGGGTGCCATGGAGTGCACTGGGAGCAACTGAAGCGGCAATGCAGATGCCGGAGCTGATCTTAATAATTATGGCGTTAAAAACGGGACTTTTAACAGTATTAACTTTGTGTCTAGGCTACAGCACAACTAAGGAGGAAATAAGAGCAATGGACACAAATAAAACAGACAAAAAAATAAATGAAAAGCTCAAGTCAATAAAATTGGGCAGGCAAAAAAAGATGAAATGCTCCCGCGCGGAGAACAGGGAAAACTGGGTTCATCAGGAACGGTAAACTCGGTGCCCCTTACTTCACCCCAACGTTGGGCAAACATGCTCAGAAAGAATATATTTATTCCAACCAGGGATAAAAGACCGGATCAAGCGTTTACATGGTTATTAGGCGCAAATATTTTCCTATTGAATGGATTATCAAAAGGTCTTAAACCGATTTATAATTCCTTCCGATCAAGCCGAATCAGGCCAGTCAGATTTAGGTGGTTACATGAGGCATTTTTATTCACATTGTGCTATTATTCTGAATAAAAGTGGAATATTAGGGTCCATGTAAACGCACCTACTGACAAAGTGTCATGCTCAGAATGCTATAGTTTTTTCACATACAACCAGTTAGATGTATAAAGTACACATGGGAGGGGAACACTTTCACACCATTAGTTTGGTTGATTTGGTTTGGACCAAAGCAAAAAATTATACTTTATGGCCTTTTAGGGTGTTTCATAAAAAAAGGCCACAAAAGCTGACGAAAAATCAAGTCTGGTTTATTTCATGACTTTGAAACACAGAACTGAGACATCAAGCACTGATCACATTAATTCACAGCAAATATAAAAATCACAGTAAAATATTACAGTGAAAATAAACAGAACCATGAACAAAGCAACAGTGAACTTTTAGCAGCATGTTGTAGGTCAGCAGAAAGCTCAGACTTTGACGTAAGCTGTTGCATTCCCAGGACGTCAAATAAAGGATCACGTTTGGCATCACATTTTCCTTAAAATGTGTTTTAATAATGCAAAAGAGTTGAAAATGTGTAAATCTGCGGCAGAGGTCACAGAAAGGATTCACAGTACAAATATAGAAAATCTTATATCTTTTTTTATACATTATTTACATACTCTATTATTTACGCACTCTGACTATAAAAGAGTGATAATAAAATCCAGCATGATAAACAATAAAAAGTGTCGGTACTGAGTAATAACAGCTCAGGCAGCGTGCTCACTGTGGACAGGCCTGCACATAATATTACTACAGATGGAAATATGATTATCAAAGATATGATATTATAATGAGATAAAGTACAGTGTGTTAAAACAGCTCTTGACATATTTAAGGTATTTTTGAAATTCCTCATTTAAATGATAAGAAAGTTTAGTTTGGTTTAGTAAAACAAGCTGTGTCCAAAATCACTCTATTAGCTACATGGTGCGCCATATTTACTTTTTGTCCATTTTAATGAAGTGCCTCAGTGTGACGTTTATAGTCCACAATGCAATGCTTCACTTTTGATCAATATGAATCATTACACATTTCCAAATGATGACACAAAACACTTGTGATTTCTGAAGTGTCAGAAAAATCGATGTATTAGCAAACTAATGAGCAATTAGTATGTGGGGCATGATGAGGACTGAACGCAGCTCTGTGATTAATGGATTCTGTGCAAAATGGCAGCGAGTCTGATGGGCTAACAGCACTTTCGGCCGAGATATAACCTCGGCCGAGATATACTCTCATCACAACTTTATATTCAATAAAACAACTTTACTATAACCTCATTCGACCAGAAGTCCTTTTTGAACACGACACATGAAAGCATAGCGGAATTAGTAAACTAGCTAACTAGTACCTAGCTAATTCCACTATGCTTTAAAGGTGCAATGAGTAAGATATGGCATAATTTAAATTAGGAAACATTTAAAGCATGAACTAACCTTTATTAACAGGAATTGAAGAGGTAACAGTGTTGACGTTATGTCTATACATAGACGTCTATGTATTGTGTTGCAGAGATATCTACTGAAGTTAGCATGCTAACAGCTAGCTGCTCCGTCCAGCCTCTAATACCACTTGTTCCTCTAGAAGTGATAGTGAGTCAGTGTAGCTGCAGTCTGCCTCAGTACAGAGGGAGAAGAAGTACAACTGCCCCGACTGGCTTGTCAGTAATACAGCCATGATCCGTGTCTGTTTTATTGTTTGTTTTTTGGATTAAATTCAAAGTGGCAGAAAAGAGAAAACGACTCTCACCAGCACAGCGGCCGGGAGACTAAGCTCTCCATGGGCACGGGGAGGACAGGACAAGGGTGCAAGGTGTTTACTCTTTTCTGCCACTTTGGATTTAGTCCAACAAACAAACTAACATAACGTTACAAGGAGCGCACAGCCCTCGGTTAATGTTAGTGCCACAGTAAACACACAGATGTGTAACATAAATTACAGGCCGACGCCACACGTGAAAAATATAAGATAGCAGTGGTAATTTGGCTGGTTCTCAGAGTTTCTGCACTTCGGTGGAACTGTGTATATTATTGTCCTGCTGTTAGTTAGTAGTCGGTTTTTTGTTACTGATGACTGTAAATTGATATTGTATGCAGCCAGTAGGTGAAATGCTGCCCACTATTTCTCTTGAGCAGGTGGCTTGGAACTACATTTTGCACCTTTAATGCTACACTGGTAACAGAAAATGAACCCAATGGCCGGCTGCAGGCCAGCAGCAGTGCTGTAATGGTCCCTCCACCTCACTCCCCTTAGCTCCAAAGAAGGACAAGCTACCTAGCCAACTAGCCAATCAACTGTCTCCGGAGGTTGTCTAATGAGCAAAGTGTGTGTGCGTGCGTGCATGTGTGTGTTTGTGCCTATGTTTTTTTTTTTATCTCAACAGTAATTGTACTGTTCCAGCTCTCACCTGTTTGTTGGTGGATTGATCTTAATTTGATTTTCTGGATCATTTGTGGACATTTTTCTCTGATGAAGTGACAGAAGGCAACATTCATTTTCTTGTTGTTGTTCCAACGATGTTGAACTGTTGTTGCATAGGGAGACTGGGACGTCCATCTCTGAGATTCAGGGTCAAAGCTTATGAAGTCCATCCCATTCACTGCCCAGACTTCAAAAGCAGACACTATCCCATTGGCTGACAGGATGCGACCACGGCGCCGCTGTATAACATCTATTCAGGAAGATTGCCAGATTAATTTTCTGTTTTTTTGTGCACAATGTCAGAGAGCCCTTCATCAAAATATACAACAAAAACAAAGATTTTAAAAACTTACAAACTGTGCAGTTGACCCATGCTGGAATGTCGAAGAGAGATTGTAAGATGTTAAAATTTGCTTCATTACAGTGGTCGGGTAAGTTCTTTGACTCCAGGATAGATTTGACATCTTGACAAGAAGAGAACAACTCACAGTAGGAGATGGAAACTCCATCAAATACAGTTAGTTGCTCTATTAAAGGTTGGTCTCCAGACTGCACACGTCTTGTAGACAAGAACTGAAGAGAGTGGGAACCTGAAAAAGAAAAGACATTTGAAGGATTAAAACTCACACTCTGGGCTCTATTTCTGTGAACCTGGTGGAGCAGCGCAGATTGTTGTTAAGTGTGCTCTGCCCAGTGCTTTAGGTCAGTGGTCCTCAACCACCGGGCCACGGACCAGTACCGGGCCATGGATGATTTCGTACTGGGCCGCACAGAAAGAATAAAACTTTTTTTTTGTGTTGGTAAAATTGATTCTAAACATTTTTATTTATTATATTATATATACTAAAATTTAATATTAATATAAATAAAGTGCATAATATAAAATGGAATAATTACATTTACATTATACTGTATATGTAATAATGAAATTATATGTTTTGCACTTTATTGTGTGTTTTGTTATGCCTATCTAAGACCACACAGGGACAGGAAATCCCCTGTGGTGTTGTCTACAATAATGCTCTGGGCATTCACAACAACAAAGAAAAACATCACGTGACTTTACAGGTTTGACGGGTAAGGTCAGCCATCAGAATGATGTTTAAGATGCTTATCAAAATGAAAGTAAGAAAAACTTCAATAGTCAAGTATTGTGACATTCAACTCTGTCTACAAATGAACAAATGTTCCAAATTGTTAATGTTTTTCTTCTTAATAAAGCAGAACAAACATAGCCAAGTCAGGCACTATTTCAGTGCATTAACAGAAACATGCATTTGCGAGCCATTTGTCAATGTTTAGAAATCAGGCCAAAGAATAACTGCGTTACTTAAAAGCATGAAAATACACTAGCTGGCACGAGTGAAATGTTACTTACCACATTCATGAGTTGACAGCAGTAAACATGGAATCAGAAGTTGAATCCACTTTATCTGCATCTTGGAGCATTAACATCAAGAGTGTAAGGTGCAGTGAGATGTGTTGGCGAGTACATTGGAACAAACTGGATAAACTGGACAAGTGTGTATGTCTGATCGAGACAAAGATATGCTCACATTATCATCAACCTGCTGACAAGCTGTTATGGGGAAATAAAACATTTTGTAATCCTTACCCCACCTACACAAAACCATTACGGAGCTTTTTTTCAAACAGTGCTTGTGTGGACACAATTCTTTTTTAGAACGAAGGAGGAAAAGACTTAGCAACCATGTGTAGTATTAAGCTTCCTTAAATTGGCGCCATGCGGTAACACATTTAAGATATATAGAGAAACATTGGGCCCAACAAAAACAGGGAAAGAAAAGCTATGGTTATATTTTTGGTTGAATTGTAGAAATGATATTGGTCGATAGTTAAATTAAAATAATAAGGGTTATCAGCTTTAAATAAAGGGATGAAGTTAGCAAGTTTTAATAATTTCAGTACATCACGAAGAAAAGGACATATATTTGAAAGTGGCTTCAAACAACTAGATTCGTAAAAGATTTCCAACCATCAAAAAACTGATGGGTTTTTGTTCCTTTTGTAATTATTAATTAGTAAAGCTAATCAGCTTCATAGCTTTTAGTAACAGTAAAAATGTGTTATGTTAGTACTCTGTTCACTTGAACTAAAACACACCAGCCCCAACGTGCTTCACTTTAAAGATCATAGGCATACTACCCTAGGCTGTGCGCAGCGTAGTATGTCCTGATACGAGCGGGTTTTGAATATTATGTTGACCGTCTGACCTGTCTGAAAACTGTAAAGTTGTTGGAATTGAAAAGGTTGGTCTTTATGGAGAATGGATTTACAATACATTCCATGACATAATGTTTTTCTTCTTAATAAAGCATAACAAACATAGCCAAGTCAGGCCCTATTTCATTGCATTGACAAAAACATGCATTTGCAAGGGTGGTGGTAGTCAAGTGGTCAGGCTTTCAAATAGAACACTGGAAGGTTGTGAGTTCAACACCAGGTCTGCCACTATTGAGTTCTTGAGCAAGACACTTAACCCTGAGTTGCTCCAGAGGACTGTCCCTGTAGTTAGTCACTCTGGATAAGAGCTCTGATAAATGACCTGTAATGTTATTTGTTGTTTGGTAACATAACAAAGTCACTGACTGATCAGTTTCAGATATGTCAGCTTTTTGTTCATAACATTAATATTCACGTGTACATAAGCTGTGCTGCACATGGACACGATACGGTCATGGCAGCAGTCCCGTCTAAAATCTCTGTTCCTGCGTATGTAAATACACTCTGGTAGAACTGCAACATTAGGTTTCTTGTGTGCATGTGAATGTTTAGAAATCAGGCCAAAGAATAACCGCGTTACTTAAAAGCATGTAAATACACTAGCTGGCACGAGTGAAATATTACTTACCACATTCATGAGTTGACAGCAGTAAACATGGAATCAGAAGTTGAATCCACTTTATCTGCATCTTGGAGCATTAACATCAAGAGTGTAAGGTGCAGTACAGTACATTACAACACTTTTAGCAGACACTCTTATCCTTTAGTGACTAACTATAGGGACAGTCTCCTGGAGCAACTCAGCGTTAAGTGCCTTGCTCAGGAGCTCAATGGCATCTCGGAACAAACTGGAGTAAAGTGTGTATGTCTGATCGAGACAAAGATATGCTCACATTATCATCAACCTAGACATAGAACCTTTGAGGATGTATCTTGTCTTTTGGTGGGCCATCTTAATCAAGGCTGCACACCATGCCACCCAAAGCTTGAAGCAATGAAACTGAGGAATATTAGTGCATGTCAAGTGTGTTATTTGCTACACAAGCAAAACTATTTGAAGCTTAAAAGCAGATTTAAGGGAGGTCAGTGGAATCTTTGGAGGAAAATAATTGATGATTGATGGTGTTGTAGTAAAGTTTCCTCCAGTAATTGCTCTGTGTTAAATAATATAATATAATAAGGTTTATCACAAGTATTCAGCATATTGATTATATCCATATCGAGAGTTAAAGTAGAGATTGTGTCTGTTCTTACATGTGCTGAAAATACTGAGGTCAGAGTGGAAAAGTACCAGAAACTCATTATGGAAAAACCCCAGTTACACAGAAATATCCATGTCAGCAGAAACAAACACCTGGTCAATTAAAAATGTCTAATATGGACAGACATGGCCGAGCGCCGGGGATGCGAGCAGGTGTGGCCTGGCGTAGGGGACCTGTGGGATGCTGGAGTTAACAACACCTAGCCAGGGGGGTGAGATCATCTTACATGTGATGCACGTGTTATCATTATAGAAACGTGCATAAGAGTGGTATGCAAGGGAAATGGGAGGAGGAATACAGTCCTTTACTTCAGCTCCACCAATGAGGAAATGTATGGAAGTATACTGTAAATCCAATGTTTCGCTGCCCACTCGTCGGACTGGCACAGGCGCTTTCTTTCATGTAAAGAATAAACTCTTTTGCATCGGACTTTGATTGTCTCCAGTGAATTATTCTTTGAATCTGCTAAGTCTCTAATAGTTTCCCAACTGTACTGAAGTTACGGTGTTTGGAAGATAAGTCCTGAATTTTCCTGACAGACTTTTCCTCCGACAATGGCAGTCAGTGATCCAACAACCGCTCAGGATTTTTGTGCTGTATGTGGCAGTGCTGCCTCTATATTCAGCTCTTATTAGCAGTCATACGGAAACATCAGCATGTTGACTCGGCAGCGGAAGCAGTTCTAAGATCTGTCTGGTCATCTGCAAATCAGTTATTTCCCCTATTTAGTTCAGTTCTTTATTTTTCACTTGCCTTTTCTCATGTTCTTTTAAATATAACTTTGGATAAAGCCAAGGTAAAGCAAAGCAAATCCAAATGTTAATGTCCACCAGATATTGTATTTGTATGTCATGAGACTGTATAAAGGAAAATTGTTGTCTGATTTGTTTTGTTTGTTCTCATTTGTTGGATACAGACCATTAAATGATTTCCTCTAACAAACTTGACGAATGCTACACTGTCTCAGGAGTGTCAGGAGCCGCGTGAGTCGCCGTCTGTGTCTACACAGGATGTGTCACCTGCTTTTCAGCAGCCCCTGGAGCGCAACACACAGACAGAATGGATCTAATTCTGATCATAATAATTTGGGCCATTTTGGGCTTTGTGATGTTTCTGTTTTTCAGCCTGCTCCAATGATTGTGTGGGTCACACATCTAGATGCAGCGGCCGGTAGCTCCCATGAACTTTGCTATATTTTTGTTTTTATTGTATTCTTTTCGTCTTCTTTCTTTTTACCAGAGCACTTATGGCATCTGACCAAGACACACTCAGCAACATTGGAGAATGAAGCGTGGTGATTAGATTAAGTGATTAAGATGAAGTGTTTAATTGTAGCTTAGTTCACTAAAATATTAACTAATTTCCGGTTTTAGGACTCATTCCTGCACCACTCTTTAGTTGGGAGGCAGAAGTTCCAAAAGAGGCAAATTCACTGCAGAGAAAAATGGAGGAGAAATTAATTTTGTGTCTCTTGATTTCCTTAATTAAACGTTACGCTACAACTCTACAATTCTACTGGGACTCCTACTGTAAAAAATCGCAACACACTATTCAGATGTATCTTTTTTCTCTCTGTTTATAATGTCTGTTTTTATACAATAATGTATTGTATTGAGTTTTCTCAATTGTTTACCAAACCTTATGTAGCCTACAGAATCCTATTTGTCCCTTGATCAGAAACATGATTTGAAGATTCAATGGATCTTTTTAATGTGCCATATAGGCATATATTCATTTCAGTAGTTAGGAGATGCACTATATGCATGCATTCAGAGTGTATTATTTTTGGTAGCAACTATTTAAGCTTGGCTGGTTCTCTCTCTCTCTCTCTCTCTCCCTCTCTCTCTCTCTTTCTCTCTCTCTCTTTTCTCTCTCTCTCTCTCTTTCTCTCTCTGTGTCTCTCTTTCTCTCTGTCTCTCTCTCCCTTTCTCTCTCTGTCTCTCCCTTTCTCGCTCTCTCTCTGTGTCTTTCCCTCTCTCTCTGTGTCAAACATATATATATATATATATATATATATATATAAATGTATATATATATGTATATATATATATATACATATACATATACATATATATATAATAAAGCCAGTGCAGCGTGCAAGCCTGGAGGCAGTGGGGGTGAAAGTTCACCAGCATGGCTCTCATGTATCAGGTGACAACATGGGAACGTTGTACACCACGAGCGGCTTAAATCTTAACCAAAAACAAGGCGACAGGAGAAGAAATGAACATGACGAGTGAGGAGGAGGACACAGCTCTGGGTTATTACGACGAGGAAGACGACCTGGAGGCGTTTTCAGACACAGAGCTGGGCTGTGAGGACGGAGGTAGGCGGGCGGATATTTCCGCTGCTTCGGAAGGTCACATACAGCAGGGAGCGAGGAGTGTGCTAGAGGGGAGTTAAAGAGAATCACTTTAAAGAGAGTCCCTTTAACACTCCTCACGTTAGCTAGCCCGTGCTTCCTAACTGAAGCTGGTTTCCCTGCTCTGTAATTTGCGTTAGTTTGTTAACTCGACTGTTAGCTTCACTTTAGACTAACTCGCGACATTAACCTGCCCACTGTAAATACGTGTACTCAGGTTTCCTCCTGACGTTAGCTGCTTATAATGTTTGTGTCTAAACATGACTCCACACCCCCACCCCCTATTTAATAGTTGTGTATATTTGGTATCAGGTTTTTTTGATATCCAAGCTATATGGCCTGTTTATAGACATTTTATTTAAAACACTGTAATAACCTTTAGTTTAACCGGCATGTATTTAGACTACATTAAAAACAGTGAGCAGACTACACAGCAGGCCTACAGTAACGTGACTGTAGAAGGAAACAATTACTCTCTTTACTTCTAACACTAAAGTACAATAAAAGAAGAAGAAGCTGACACCATGCTGGGGTTTTAAACACATGGTTAAGAGATGTGGTAATAATATGCTGCAAGAGCCTTTGTGATGTACAACACACACTGTTCCACACAGAGCAGCCAGAGCAGAGCAGCTCAGCAGAGCAGAGTAGCTCAGAGCAGCGCAGAACAGAGTAGCTCAGAGCAGCTCAGCTCAGAGCAGCGTAGAGCAGCACATGGTACTCGACTAGGTTTGTGAAGTTAACAGCCTGCCATGCTGTTTCCCTGCATTACTCTGTCTGTAATAACACATCTTAAATGGCTCTGGGGCTTCAAATCATCTGACATGTGTCCTTAAAAAACAATCATATATCAATAAATCATAAATTAAATAACAACACACAATAAAGTGCAAAACATATAATTTAATTATCAAATACTGTATATAAATGTAAATGTGATTATTACATTTTATATTATGCACTTTATTTATATTATTATTATATATGATATAATACATAAAAATGTAAAATGTAACGCAAAAAAATTAATTTTATTCTTTCTGTGCGGCCCGGTACCAAATGATCCACGGCCGTACTAGTCCGCGGCCCAGTGGTTGGGGACCCCTACTGTAGTTAATTTCTTAGCAAAAGTGTTGAATATTAAATTGAATATTTAAATTCTGGCTCGGATGCTTTTTTTTAGCTCTACATTCACACAGTCAGTAAAAGAAATAAAGTTACATCTGTTGGCTATTAGGCAGCTCTACCTACTGTAACTACTCATTCCTGTCCTCTTCAGTTATATCCTGCTGGTCTGTATGGAACTCTTGAATTTAAAACAACCAAAGTCCTAATCTGACCTCTCAACTGAAAATCCTATACAGTCTTATGTATGAGCTCAGGAGACACTACTCTTCTGCTAGACAGCCATGTGATTTATGTGACCCTGCATTTTCATAGTTAGCATGTATAGATTCTGTAAAAAGGCTCAGCATGTATTTGAAAATCCATCCGTAGAGCCATATAGACTCATTTAGTGGTCAACAGAACAATAAATCCCTGTTGCCTAAGGGATTACATTTTTATTTTATATTATTGTGTCCCCCTCTTTCAAATCTTCTTGATATCTTTGTGTTTTGATTCAGTATATTTATTGATTTTCAATATTTTCCTCAATAAATAAGCACAGAGATAGTAAAACAGAGACCAAATCAAAACAGATGCATACGCACACACACAAATCTGAGACAACCGGATCTCACTGTCCCTGTCGCTCTTCCCTGGTGGCAGGTTGGCCCATTCTTTGGGAGGTGCAGAGGACGGGGAGGTGACAACATTACCTTTAGTGGCAGTCTGATAGATGCTGCAACCACCAGAGGTGAATTTATTGAGTGCAGCATCTATCAGACAGCAGGCACCAGCTGGCACTGTACCACTGCCAGGTGGCAGCAGTCAGCCTACCTGCCTCCAGTCCTTTCAGGGGATCCCTCAATTCCTAAAAAAATAACATTAGTATTGTTGAACATGCAGTCCCAATAGGTTTCCACAGTATGAATTCACTAATGTTGTCTAATGTTTCTTGAAATGTTATCCTGCATAAATTGACTTCATGTCGAGTTATTATACAACAGTTATTTTAAGTTGCCTTGCAATAATGAGGGAAGCTGAAATACTGATGCAAAAAATATTGTGTAATACCATGATTTGTTTGCAGCTTGACTTTTTTGACCTGATGAATCCCTCACTTAGGAAATAAGTTAGTATTTGTAGTTTTAGTTTACAATTTTAGCACATCTACCGTTTGATAAGTTATTTGTCCTTGCCCAATGCGTCTGTAGTTTTCTCCTCTAGTCAAACTAGTTGCTTATTATTTGCTGAAAATTAGATACAAGGGTATGGTAATTGTATTTTTTTTACCTTAAGTTGTTCTACTTCCACAACCTAAACACTAATACTAGTACTAACAACAATAATTGTCACTTATTTGTAGTCCCTGCATGCATACTGCCATGCACAATGAAGTGCATTACTGCCTTCATACTAACGTTCTGCATTGTCATACCAACTACATCATAACTTTCACCTTTTCAATTCCTCCGACCTGTGAGAGGGTTTCATTGGCGGCCTGTCGTTCAATAAGCGCCTTGGTTCCTCAGACTTCCATTGATTTAAGTTAACATTACTCAGAATGTAATGACAGAATAACCATTATGAGCCTGTCGTTCCTCTGCCATTGTTGCTGCTGACTGTGGGGACTTAACAGAGACATATTTCAGGTTTTCTGCATTGCGACTGTTATTATAGACTGAGTAATATGGGTTAGGCCATAGCATAGTGTTCATGATAATAGGGTATGGTTTTTATGTGATAAAGATTTGTCATTATAATGATTTTGGGATGTGTTGATGTATTAATGTCATGACTACATACAGAAGCAACACACATGGCTGATAGTGAAAGCAAAGTGACAGACAGATCTGATGTGAAGGGCTTAGTTCTAAGAAATGGAGCAACCTTAGTGGAAGTGGTTTGGTTGTAAAACGTGAGAGCATTGTGGGGCTCTACTCGACGCGCCTCACAGAATTTAGTTTTCTACTGCGGATTGTACCGCCTCAGATGATCAGCTGAATGCAGTAGCGACACTCGCTTGAAACTGCCGTGTAAACAGAAGACTCACTGAATCCTTTTATTTGGCAGCCAAACAAGTGTAAGGCGTGGTCTACAGCGTAGTTTTGGCGGCTGCTTTAAAAAAAAAAATGCTATTGACGGTGGTTTTGTAATTTAATAACGACCAGGTTTGCGCAGGATGTCCTGTGACGGACTAACAAACATTCTCTCAGAACAGTCAGTGGTCTGCATTATTTTTACTCTACTGTTTTAGTATCGCTTTTTGAGTGTTAGTCAAAAATATATTATGTAGTTACATTACAGGTCATTTAGCAGAGCTCTTATCCAGAGTGACTTACAGTGACAGAGACAGTCCTCTGGAGCAGCTCAGGGTTAAGTGTCTTGCTCAGGAGCTCAATGGTGGCAGACCTGGTATTGAACTCACAACCTTCTGGTGTTCTAATCTATTTGAAAGCCTGTCCACTAGACCACCACCACCAATAGTTGAGGACATTTGTTGACATGGTCATGAATATTGTTATCCCAGAATTACTAAATGGTTCTTGATTTAGATTCATTAAAGAAAAAAAAACTTTTATACAAATTTATATTCACATTCACAATTCACTTCATAAGGTTCATAGAACCTGTAAAATAATCACATACAGTTTGATTTGTTTGCTGATATTAAATAATATGATTCAATAATCATTTGTAAATTATATTTTTCATTCACAAGTTAGTTCTTATTGGTGCAATTTCAGATGTCCCGGTCTCCCCTACTGTAACACTGAAACCTGCCAAAGTGACAAAGACAAGTTCCAACATGTGCTCGCAACTCTTATTAGTCTTCCCATAGTGCCGAGACAAAACAAAAAAAATAAGTATTGCCTTGCGAAGAGCCACCCAGTCCAGATAGAGCGCCAATGTGTGTGTTTAGAAACCGATAAGCAGAAACAAAATACTCCATTTCGGATCCGAACCATATAGATATAGCACCCACCTCTGCTAAGTAGTATTTGTAATTTGACTTTGACATGCAGAATCAGTGGACCCCTTGAAGCAATCTTTAAACCTTGCTGTTAAAGGTGGTTGCCTGATGTAGATCTTATGTGGTGCCTCTGTTCCTTTGCTGTTGTGTAGTGTTTGGCTTCAGTGATTCTCTGAATGGAGAAGTCAAACCGCGTATACTGTTGATGGGCCTGAGGAGGAGTGGGAAGTCCTCAATCCAGAAGGTGGTTTTCCATAAAATGTCGCCCAATGAGACCTTGTTCCTGGAGAGCACCAATAAGATCTGCAGAGAGGACGTCTCCAGCAGCTCCTTCGTCAGCTTCCAGATCTGGGACTTCCCTGGCCAGATTGACTTCTTCGACCCCTCCTTTGACTATGAAATGATCTTCAGAGGCACCGGAGCGCTAATCTTTGTCATCGACTCACAGGTCAGACCACACATTCATACTAGGCTTGAGCTGACAGACAGTGCTTATGTGCACGATAACATGACGAGTCTGAGTCACTATTTCTTGGCCACAATCACTTCCTAGAGTCTTCTCCGGCACAGAGACCAGGACATACACTCCAGGAAATGTTCTGGTGGCTAGCTTTTTCCCACTGTTTAAAATATTTTTGCTATGCTAAGCTAAATGTCTCCTGACTGTATGCTGTATCCTTACAACTAAACTAGAATAATAAAAAGGTATGATATGAGATATGAGAAAGGTATCAATGTTCTCATCAAAGTCTTAGCAAGGAAGCAAATAATTATATGCAATGATCAATAAGGGGCATAGTTATTATTTTAGTCCCATTAAAAATAAGGCAAGTGTATCATTAAAATCTTAATACCCAATTTTTTTTTTGTTGTTAGAAACAAAGATGCAGGCAGCCTTGCTGTCTCTTCTCAAGCAGTGCACAAAATGTCTTTGTTAATTTGGATTCCAAAGTTTAGAAATCCACTCAGTTCTCAAACATATTTTCGACTTTTCTGTATTGACATTTCTTGTTCCTTATCAGCTGCCACTGATGCAATGTGTGATACCAGAACCCAAGAAAAACCGTTGTAGTCTGTGTGAATCTTTTCTCTTCATCATGATAGGATGACTATGTGGAGGCTCTGAGTCGACTGCATCTCACTGTGACCAGGGCCTACAAAGTCAACCCAGACATCAACTTCGAGGTTTTCATTCACAAAGTGGACGGCCTGTCAGATGACCATAAAATCGAGAAGCAGAGGGACATTCACAAACGAGCCAACGATGACCTTGCGGATGCAGGCCTGGAACGAATACACCTGAGGTGGGCTTTACCTGCACCTTTTGGACTGTTTTTGATTTCACCATATTTATGGATGGAATAGATACTGTAATACCACCAGACTGACAAGCTGACTCATCGGACCTAAATTTGATAAGTTTTAGACCTCGAGACCAACATAGGCTGGATTTAGTGTTCAATTATACAATGTTCTACACTGTAAGATAAGATATGATAGTCCTATATTAGGACTTGTGGTATATCTCTTTCACACACTGTGGGTCCCTGAAGGAGCTGCCCAGTGCTGTCACAGGCCCTTCTTGTTCCTTATCAGCTGCCACTGATACAATATGGGATACAAGAACCCAGAGCATTTTTGTTGTGTCTCCAGTCCAGATAATTGTTAAGGTGAACACTCAGGTACCCTGGATGCATTTGCACTTTCTGAAGTCCACACCAGCTCCTTGGTTTTCGTTGCATTAGAGGTGGTTCCACTGGGACCAACCCACAAAGCCTCTGTAGTTCTCTGTACTCCCTGCCGTGCCTGTCTGTGATGAGGCCGACAATTGCAGAGTCTTCAGAGAACTTCTGCAGGTTTCCACCTGGTTGGCTGAATTGTGTGTGAAGTCTGCAGTGTAGAGGATGAAGAGAAAGCGAGCCAGAACTGTTACCTGCGGGGTCGGCTTTGTTGGACTTACAGTCCCGTATCCTCACATACTGTGGTTGGTGGGTGAGGTAGTCCAGGATCCATGCTGTGAGGTGGTGGTCCACCCCTGTGTGCTCCAACTTGTCCCTCAGAAGAGTAGGCTGTATGGTTGAGAGAGGGATCTATGCAGGAGGTAGATGATAGCGTCATCCACCCCAATACCAGGTTGATAGGCAAACAGTAGCGGGTCCATTGATGAGCTCACCAGGGGGCAAAAACACTGTATAGTCCTGGTGGGTACAACATTCTCCACAAAGAAGTTGATATAGTCCGTTATACAGTGTGTGAGCCTAGCAATATCCTGCCCATGAGCATAACTCAAAACATCCCACAAAACAGTCTTCAAAGCCTCATCAGCCTCGTTGGACCATCTCTTCACTGCGAGGGACAGCTGGAGGTTGAGATGAGATCTCCCCAGGGGAGGGAGGGGTGATGGGCATATGGGTATGTCTCTTTGGTGTTGGCATTAATTAATTCCAATGTTTTATTGTCTCTAGTGTGGCATGTAACACATTGAGGGATTGTGGGCAGAGTAAAGGGCGCAAATATACGGCGCTATCTCGATTACATGCAAGAATTCCTTTGGTAGATAGAGAGGCCTCATGCTAAAGGCTAGCTAACAGCAGGCACCCGAATCCAAATCGTACACCGTGGTACCGGCAAATATCATATTGTGATGACACTTGTGATTTACACCCTATCATTGACTGCTGTTCACTTTTGCTGCTGGATACTTGATATACTATATCATTAATTAGTATAATTTTATTTACATTAAATCCACTCAATGAGGCACCAAATTTGTGTCAAAGTAAAACAGTATCCAGTTAATGTAGTCTCATAAAATATACTAAACTATGAATTACTATGATTAATAATTAAATTAATACATATTAACACAATTACCATATCAATGGCTAGTAAAGGTTGAAGGAAGGAATTTAACTAAATATCTTACAACAGAAAAGAGTGTTTGTGTTTGTATGTGTGTGTGTGTGAAAGAGAGAGCAAGTGTGTGCTCCTGTCGCTGGAAAGAATGTGTGTGTGATTCTTTGTTTTGAGTTGCGGTGGTGTGCTCAGCAGGCCGCTGCCGTGTCATTGTCAGGGATCCACCGGCTCTGGGGATCGGAGCCGCGGCACAGAGGAAAGCGTAGGAGAGGCAGAAGAGAGAGAACACATTAAGGATTCTCTTTTCATCACAGCTAGTTGTGAAAAGGTGATATCAGGTTGCAGGAAGCTATGGAGGGTTTTGACACCTGTGGAAGATCCTGGGAAATGAAGTCTCATGGCTCAGCCGCCATGGGTGATATATCATTAAATCCATGCTCTACTTAATAACTGGGGTGGTAATAACAAGCGACTATTTGGAAATTAATACCCCCACCAAGTGTTTCTGATCATGAGTATCTTAGGTGTGTGTCATGGCAGGTGTATTAGTCCGGATCCAAGGAAGTGCAGTGTCGATGGTGAAGTTGTTGTTGTCGAGCGGATCTGGAGAAAGATGCCAGCAGCAATATCACAGGCCAAGCATTGGGCTGTTCCAAACAGACATGTTTTGCACAGGCACGGCACTAGTCTGTACAGAGCTAAGCATGTTAAAGGTTTGTTATTGAAATCTATTCTGATTCCAACTTTTCTCCCTGATATCTACAGCTTCTATTTAACCAGTATATACGATCACTCCATATTCGAGGCTTTCAGTAAAGTAGTCCAGAAGCTTATTCCACAGCTGCCCACGCTGGAAAACCTGCTCAACATCTTCATATCTGTGAGTAATCCTGCTGCTGCGGCACATCAGGCTGACACTCCACCACAGAACATGGAGAATACAAACTAAGATGTCCTTTAGTCAAATCACAGTGGAAACCCTACACCAGTATTTGCCACACAATAATCAAGTTGGATTAGGCACATAACAGTATACAGTGTTGCATGTGCGTGGTCCTCCTGTTCTTTTACCATCCATTCACGAGGTGGTGGTGATAACAGATTGCAGATTGGTTGCATGGCATGAATGCCACCACTGATTTTCATATGCATGTTACTAAATTGTATACTGCAAAAAAGCATTAATAAACGAGAAAAAATTAGATATGTTGACATGCCTTCGTAACTGACTGCAAGATACACACAGTTCTGTGGTTCTGTTATACCAAAGAGCCCGTAGAGCCACATGTACATGCCATACTGACAAAGGGAGTGCAGATGGAAATGAGCCTGTATGTCTAAATCTGTCATATTCACATGATGTACTCACATGCTCTTGTTAATGTGCCTTGTCCCTTCTTAAATATAATAAACATAAATATTTGCAAACTTCTGATGATGCCATTCATTCAAAAACAGGCCATATATGTTTAGGTTCAGTCTTATTACAGTGTCCATGTAATATGTAATATGTATGTATTTTTTACTTGTTTTACTCTTTGTCTGTGTTGTTTACTGTTCCGTGCAAATTCAAGTGCCTATCAGTTCAGTTCAACAATTATATTTTATTATTGATCTGCAGATTATTTGATGAACCATTTGGACTTTAAATTGTTATAAAATAATAGTGACATAGTAAAACATGCTTGTTATAAGTCTTCACATGTATTGTTTTGTCCGATAAACTGTTCAAAACCCAAAGATATACAGTTTACTATCATGTATGACAAAGAAAAGGATCAAATTTGAGAAGCTGGAACTAGCAATTGTTGCTTAAGAAATCTGGATTTATATTCTTAATGACTATTAGATTCATCGACTAACTTTTACAGCTCTAACTCGACTGCTGTTCCTTTGAAAGGATTGTGGATTGTTTGGATTGTTTTTAACTTTCCTTGTATATCCAAATCAATTTGTTCCCTGATCTGACACCAAACATTGCATATATGATAAAGAGGTTTCAACATGTTTGACAGCTGTATAGAATAAAGTTATATCTTAAGCCGACTTTGTTCTAAGCGTGTAGGACACCTTGAATGTCTGCATAGATCCGTCCTAATTTTCTCTTTGGAGACTTGATTTTAGTTTGGATCTATATGCCTTTAATTTATTTTCTACATTTAGAGTTTGACATACCTTTTTTGTTCTTTCATAAATAGATTCCTAAACAATGAACATTTGATTTTACCGGGATACTGGATACATCCTCTGGGGGGCAGTCCTGTATAGGGGTGAGCTCAAGTAAGGTTCAAGCCTGATGCGTTGGAAAATCTTTGAGTTTTTTTAATTGCAATTTAATCTTCTATCTTTTAAATCTTAAATCTTCTTTCTGTTCGTAACAAATGTAGTTTTAATGTCTTTACAGTTCTTTAAGTAAATTAGCAACATTTCAGCATCTAAGATAAACTCTGAGGAATACAAGCTTGAACTGTAAAATGTGGTGTTGTGCCAGAAGGTAATGCAACACAATAACGTATGTCTTGGCACAGTCCTGAAATTAAATTCTTAATTTTATGTCCAAACCCAATATATTCTAGTACTTGAAGATGAATTCATCTTCCACTGAATCATCAAAAGTTTTGTAGAATTCCAAGAAGAAATCCATTTGGATATCATTATGAGCTCTTCTTCCTCTTAGAAAAGCTTCAAAGGCTTAAAAAATAAAAATAAATTACGTAACATAAATCAGGGGATGTCTTAATATTTCAAGAGGAAATTATGTCAGTGCATTTAATCAATGCTTAACAAGTATGGCTTTCAAAGTGTATGTTTAGATTCATGGATATGGTATTTTGCCAATCAAAATAGTTCCATACATCTCTTTTTGGTTGTTTTTATCATCATTTTCAAAACCAAACAGTACATTTAAAAAAAGTCAGAGCCTACATTATCAGTTATGAAACTTGTAATATATTGTATTCTCTATTGGCGCTTGTATGGGATCAAGTATTATACACACTGTTGCATGCTCTGCACCTTTAAGAATAATGGTGATTCCTTCTGGAATCACATCATTAACAGTTGCAGATTCTTTGGGTGGAACAGGAAACCAAATGCATTCCAAGATGTAGAATTCAGCCGTTCACAAGCTATTTATTTCCTAGTTATGTGCTGATCATTACAGATGCAGCAGTTGTGGCATTAGACTTCAAACCACCTCTAATGCAAGCCAATGGTTGATGTCACACCATACTCCATCTTTATGTACAGTTTATGGAGTTACCAGGTCTAAAAAGCTATCTCCTCTCACTGTCCATTGTCCTTGGCCTTTTTTAAGCTATGAATGTTTTCGAGGAACATAAAAAAAAAAAAAAAAACAGTCCATAGGTAGTTCCTGGTTTGACAGGATATTATAACTTGTTACTTTTATTATTTCTGGTTCTGGTAGAATAAGTAGAATTTTAAAGCTATTTGATCAACACTGACAACTACAAAACTGCTTTGTCAAAGTCAGAGTTTCTTATTTCAAGAATCTGAACCTTTTCATCTCATAATGACTAAATGGAATTCACGTTTACTGTCAATCTATACCACAGCCCAGAAATCATATTGACGAAATACAGTACTACTATTACATCATACATCACTTTGACTGACCCGCCGTTGGGCGGGCGGTTCCTCCGGCCTGTGGGTTCGCTATAGAGGCGATATGAAACCAGTACAGCTACATGACAAAACAAACAAACAAACACATCTGTCATGATACAAAGAAAAGATTTAAGATCATTTTTCTCAACATGTAGTAAAATGTAGCAAATTAAATACAATACGATCAATGCTCAGTGGTCATAGCACATGGTTTGAATCGAAAGCCTGCCTTAAGGGGGACGCAACATTTTGATTGTCTAGCTTGTCTAAAAGAGAATTCAATGAGGCAAGATCTATGACTGTTGATATTAATAGGTTTGAGAAAATAAAAATTAATCATTTATTTGTATCTAGACAAATGTACTTGTGTTCAGTGTAGCTGTACTGGTTTCAAGGTTTTTGTAGGATTGTTTCAATAAATTGTCAAGTGAAAATTTGCTAATTAATATTTATTTTAAGTAATATTTCCCCATTGTATTGCTTTTTTCCCTTGTTTTGAAAGCTGACTGTAAAGTTGATATTGCATCTTTGTATATAACCACATACTTGCATGTGTCATTACAATATTTTACTATTTTAACCAAAATCAAGCTCAAATGGAGTTATGTGGTTCATGACCAACGAAGGTTGAGATGCAGGTTTTGTCCATCATTGATTAGAACGCCTGCAGCTGATGCAATAAGTGAATTGCATTACGTTATCAATACCTCACAAAGTTTATTGCAGCTATGTGTGTACCCAGTCTGTCCTGTCATTCAATACATTTGACCAAAATCTCTTGTTAGAAAAGATTAAGTGCTATCAACAGAACGTATGAGCTATGACTATACGGTAACTGTTGGATAATCTGCACTTTCAACTTACGCTTCAACTTGATGCTCTTCTTTGTCTCTGCCTCTGTTTTCAGAACTCAGGTATTGAGAAGGCCTTCCTGTTCGATGTGGTCAGTAAGATTTACATTGCCACAGACAGCAGTCCAGTGGATATGCAGACATATGAACTGTGTTGTGACATGATTGATGTGGTCATTGACATCTCCTGCATCTATGGGTAAGCCAATAGATTCTCAATGAACAATAACAAGTTCTGTACTGACACGAAACATAAAACATTGTTGCTGACATATTGTTAGGTGGCTTCCTAAATGTCAAAAGAACGTAATTCATGGATGGTAAGTCTTTCAAGAGTTGATTAGTAGACTATTGGACAAGCTGTTCCTGGTCTTCACTAACATTTAATGATGGTCATATTTTGCTTTGATACAAACAGCACATTCTATGTAACATTCCAGTGTGCCTACTAAAGCTTTTACAGCTATGGTCCATGTGTTATTAGTAAAAAACGTATATATAAAAATCCTCTCATCTCATCTATTAGTTGCCATGTAATACATTGGACGTGTTCTGTTCCAGGGATGTCAGAAAGTTGTGCATAGGAAAATGAGCTCCCCTTCAAAATTATTTTACAAACACTCAGTTTTCTGAGCTGTAGTTATGTGACGTTAATAATCTTCAAAAAACAGATTTTCAGTTTCATATTTTTTCTCAGGACTTGGTGTAGTCCAAAAACGGAAACAGATTATAAAACGGATAGTTCGAGTCCTGATGATTGGCTGAGCAACGTTTAAGTCGTTGTAAACTACTCTATAAACACACAGCTGTAACTGCATTACTTCAGTGTTACTGCGCCAATTAGTCACCTACTCTTTCAAAATGCAGCATTTAGTTGTCAACGGAGGCAGACATTCAGGAGAATCAAACACTAATGCACTGAATCCAAACATGGGTCTTTCGAATAATATCGCTGTCAAGTGAAATGAGCTAGGGGAAAGTGAGCATCATAGATGCCGATGGTAGATGCACATGTGGTTATAATATTTATATATAATCTCATCTTTTCTTCGTTCTCCTAATGTTAGATTAGGCTGAACTTCCTTGGCAAGCAGCTGGCATCTAGGTACTCTACACAAACCCCTGCTTGTGAAGCACCACTGTAGAAAAGCTCTCTGATGCTGGCCTAGAGACCAGAGACATCATGGTAGTGACGGGGCATACATGGGACTCATCCCTGCGTCTGTGTGTGGCTTGGCGACCACTCTGCTAAATGTCGCCGAGAACTACTGTACATTGCTTGGCGGAAGAATGGTTAGTTGTTATACCTATTGTTGGTAAACAATAAAACTCGAATACAATACATTACACACTCATTAAAATTAAAAAGCTTTTTTAAGAAATAAGAACAGAGACAGAATACAGGAATTTAACCAAAAAGAAACTGTCTGCGGTAAAATATCCTGGTTTCAATCAGGATATAGAATTAACATGTGTTCTGATAAAATACATACATGTTTTCTTTTTCTCTGTAGGCTTCAGAGAACAGTGGACAGTGGATACAAAACGTTTTACCGTGTTATCTCATTTTATTTTGGGTTTTTCAATATTTTTTATTTGTTTCACTGCCATGATATTGCAGGTTTCTCTGTCCTCCAGCTCTTTGTGTCTTCTAACCTCTCTTGCTTTTTCTGCGCTGTTTCCTTGTTCTTGTTCTCTTGTTCTTTTCTTTACTTGGGACAGTTCGGCCATCATGAATCCAAAGTTTACTGCTCTCCACATTAAAAATATTTCATGGTGTTTGCTGATGAAAACTAAAATGTTTTTTTATGCCACAGCTGACATCTGCTATACAGAAATAACAGACCGTAGAATGACGAAATTGACCAATCAGAATTGAGTATTGAACTAAGCCGTGTAATAACTGTAGATAATGACTTTAAAAATGCGTTCAAATTGAATGATCTCCCTCTGCTCTGTAGAACTGAAGATGGATAGGTTTTCTCATTACTCTAGTAATAAAACTGAATATACTGCTGAGGTTACAGTATCCTTACCCAGTCCATAACCGCAAACGTTTTTTTAAAACCCTCAACAAACATGTTAAACATGGAATTGTATCTATTGAAAAATAACATGGGTTTATAGATTAGGGGGCCTTCGATTACCCAGTTTGAAAAATAAGTATTATTTGACAGCTCAAATGCGATTTGTTTCATCCTTTTTTGAGGGTGATACAATTTGGATTTCATTCCTGAAAGAAAAAGTATTCAGTGATCGTATTTATAAATGGAACTCCAGAAATATATCCAGCAGGACAATTCATCCTATTTTAAAGCATTTGATTAAAACATGGTGAGAGACTCTTGGACTGAAAGTGGGGCTGTCACAAAAACACCTCACCTCTTCAAAAATAACTCATACCCATGTCTCTGAACTATAGACATCTGGGGACTTGGAACCATAAATGGACACAGCATTTGTAAGATTGTTACAACTTCTTTGAATAATTGAAGAGGAAATATGACTTGTCCAGCAAGACCTTCTTCTGATATATTCAGTTGAGATCCTTTCTTAGAGCCAACCTGAGCCTTGGAATGACTTTACCTGTACTTACTGATGTGGAGAAACTGCTTCATGAGGGAAATGTATACACATTTATTCCTAAAATGTACAAAATATAAACTATAATATGGGAGTTCCTTTTTAAGGCAGGACTCTGCTTGACTGGATGTTTTCGGTTGCTGTTTAATGAGCTTCAGTAACGTAACCTTGTCCAAAGGGATTTTAACTACTGAGCTTTGTTTGGCGAAGTTCGGCCCTTTTCTCAGAAATGTCATCTTTTTCATCGCACTGGAGCCTGCAGGCTGCTTTTAAAGCAAACTAAACACAGAGCAGTTGAACTTCCATGTTACTCTAAAACCAATTGGCAATAAGGCAACAACTCTTTGAGAGCACAGTGATACACCATCAGCAGTTTGCAAGAAAAAGGCACATGAAAGGGATCTGGCCGTCACTATTGCACGCATTAATCTTTACTATACACCTAAGATCAGGTTCTGTGCCAATAAGCCTCTTTAGTTAGAACTCTTTTAATCCCCCTGTAAATGACCATGTAGTGTTGTTTGAGCTGTATGAAGTGTTGTCAGTATTCCTACTGAATACATATGTAATTCATTCCCAATTTAACAACACCAACAAGTGTCGCATCAGAATCAGTGTGTGAGAGGTTTAATTTTTCACTTTCATTCTGGAATCATGGATGTGAGGTTTACTCTCCTTCCTTTACATTAACAGCCAGTAGTTTCCGTAGAAGCCGGATATGATTGACTTAAAGCGTGGGAGAGATCCACTGTAGCACCTTTAAAGTGACATTTATCGCAGGATCTACAGACTTAATACTGAGGCCAGACCTTGTGAGATAAAACTTAATTAATCTCCAGAGACAAACTGCAGCAACACAATAATGCTTCGATCAACATAACATATATATATATATATATATATATATATATATATATATATGTATTTTTTTAATATTGTTATTTTGCCAAATACTGCACCTTACCTCATCTTGTTAAATATTGCGCCTTAATATTGCACCTTACCCCATCTCAGCTCATCTTATTTTTACATTTTTCTACATATATATATTGTATAAAACATTTTGCACTTTTTGTAAATTTTTGTAAATGTTTGCATCTTATACTGTCTCCTACTGTGTATTGCAACTGTTGCCCAACAATTTCCCTCGGGATAAATAAAGTTCTATCTTATCTTATCTTATAAGCATGTAAACATAGAAAAATCAGAGGTCTCAACACTGCATTTCATGAAAAAAGAAAAGCGTGACTTTCCAAAGTTTCAACATGTCAGGAACTAACAAGGAGATAATTTTATAAGCAGTGAAAGAAAAGAAAACTGGAGAATATTCTAAGCTCAAGGAGCCTGTAATCCATTACTTTATCTGGTAAAATGTGTGTGGATAAATGATATCAACATAGGGTTATGACACTAAAAAAGAAATGTCAAGTATGAAATAACTTACAATATACCAATCAATATCAATGTGTTTACACTGTTATGTATATGAAAAATAATATTAGAAAATTAAAAACTTAAAAGTCACGACTTATACTTACATACCTCTACAGAAGTTTGTATAATATGTACAGAACGTGCTGAGATGGGTTTGATACCTTATTAAATATACGTAACATCAATTCCATTTTCTATTGTTCATAACATGTGGAGGTGCTTTAATAACTGCAGGTAATGTCTGTACATAAGAGCAAAACCTTGCACAGATGTATGTGCTGTTCTACTTGCACCAGTGGTCATGAGTACAGAACTGATTACGATCCTTGAGATGAAGCAGGGGCTGGAAGCATTGTCTTTAAAGGTGAAGCATGCAGCTCTGTCAGGGTGAGAGCACAGAGGGAAATGGCATTCTGGATATAATGGTCATGCTGAGCTAAATGTGAAGTAAAGCCCAAAACACACCCTCTACTCCTGATCCCCCAGCACATCCTCTCCAATCCACTCTATATTCCCTCTTTAATTATCTCTCCAGCTGGGAGTATAATTAGGTGCTAATCTAGATCTGTGAACAGCTTTCATCAAGGTGTAATGTCAAAAACATTCTGCTGTACAGTGTGTTTCGTCGTGTTCCTCACTCTGTAGCTGTGGCTCACCAGGAAATGTATTTTTTAATATATCTCCATGAAGCCATGAGCTATATATTCTATGAGTCATAGAAGTTCAGATATTCTTATGCCTCAATGTCCAAACTGTGGGATTCTGAGAAATATGCTGTTGTTTCAAATCATTAGATGTAATATAATAGATTTTTTTCTCAGTATAGATTTGTGGATGCAAAAAAGAATCTGTGTGTGCATGTATATCCTGCTGTGACAGAACCCCGATATTAATGTTCTCAAGTGGCCATAGATGTATTTAATACAAACTTCAGATTGGAGCTTAGTTGCTGTTTCCACAGATATGTCCAAAAACTGTTTCATTCTGTTTAAAAAAGATTATGCCCAAATATTTATATTTCCTTAAAAAAGTTCAAATTTCAGTTTGATTTTAAGGCTCCAAATAAATGTCCCTTATGCCCTCTTTAGCTTGTTCTTTGGCTATTAGCCTCATTGCTGTGTTTCTGTCATCTCAGCTGACTCATAAAACATGAACCCATGCCAGTGTGGACCACTACTCCACACTGTACATTCTTTACTTTGCTAAAGAGTCATAATATTTCACTCTTGCTAGAACATTTCTACCCCAGCTTCCTGTGACAGTCTAACTGGCTTGCCAATGTTATATATTCTGAAGTATTTTCTGTAGCTGAAAGCAGTATTGGAAGATTAGCTTTGACCAGAAATCTCACTTTCTCTCTCACCGGACATTATTTCACTTGCTTCCAACATCAAAGGCAGCAGCAAGAGAACAAAGTAGATAGCAAACTCTCCCATTGGGTGACATTAATTAGATTGTCAAATAATTATCTTTCTGTAGATGTTTCAGTTTCCCAACCTCTGGCTAATAGTTCTCAGCACACTACAATTTATGAAGAGGCAAGAACATTAAGAACATATTGAATCACTTTGACATCATATAGTACATTGCATTTAGAAAATAAATAAATAGAGAAACACATTCACCCATTTGGCAACACACAAGTGGCAAAAACGGAATCCATCCATCTGTCTTCTGGCACTAATCTGATCAGGATCCTGTTGGCAACAGGCTAATGTGTCAAACATCCACACAGTTCTGTTTGTACTACATTGGCTGTAGCTCACACATTTGTAGGTTACTAACATCTGCATGCTTGTAAATTTTAGGCTGCATGCAACCCTTACAGACATGGGCATTTGATAACATTTTCATCACACGGACAACCAGATGCAGAAAGTGAAATTTGGTCTTAAATTAGGTATTACTACTAGATTAGATGTCCTTCTAACCAGCCACATGCTCCAGCACTTTCTGGACATCCCAAGGTATCCCAGATGGGATATCTATAATTCTTCCGGCATCTTCTGGGTTTACCCTCATCCGAAGTCCACTCTTCCTCCATACTTATGTCTTCACTTCCCCTCAAAATAAAATATATGATATCACAATGGGGTCTAATCGCCAAAGACTGTTCACATTCCTCATCTTGTGAACATGTTCATAATCTTCGTTTTCTCAGAAATAAGTCTCACCTGATTGAATGGCTGAACTCCAGCTAACTGCTAACTGAAGCCACGTCGTTTACCAGGGCTGCCAACAGACATACACTTGGAGAAACAGCCTCTTAGCAGCTGTGAGGATGAAATGAGGTGGTGCGGGTGTTTTTTTCTCGTTTCTGCCACTTTGAATGTAAACCAATAAACCACCTATAAGACAGACACAGAACCTGGCTGTAATATTTAAGTCAGGCAGCTGCACTTCTGAGGGCAGACTGGCGCTACAGTGTCTCACTATTGCCTCTAGAGGAACAAGTGGTATTACAGACTGGACAGAGTCCATATTTCCTCTTTAATTGTGAGGTTTCTTTGAGGGAGTTTTTCCTTGTGCGGCGCGAGGGTCTAAGGACAGAGGGGGTCGTATCCTGTACAGTCTGTAAAGCCCACTGAGACAAATGTATAATTTGAGATATTGGGCTATATAAATAAACTTGAATTGATTTGATAGAGTGGCACTCGTCTGTTAGACTGCTAAATTCAGTAGACGAGGAAACAAATCCGGCTTGGATACGGTCGGCGTATATCCCAGCAACGGGAATGACAGCCGGCTGATGGAGCGCTGGGTCTAACCTGTGCATGTTGATTTCAGTAGATATCTCTGCAAATCAATACATAGACGTCTCTGACATAACGTCAGCCCTGTTACCTCTTCAAATTTGGTTAATAATGTAAGTTAATTGTTTTAATGGTTTAAGTTCTGGCATATTTTAAACATTTAAAGCTTTCGTCTTTGATAAAGGTTATCGTTAGGGCTGGCTCAGGCATTCCTTGTACGAGTCTCTAGTTATTCTGCTATAGGCTTAGACTGCCAGCGGACTTATACCAAGCTCCTCTCTCCTCCTCTCCCTCTCTATCTGTATGCTTTCATGTCCCATCAATGCATGTTACTAACTCAGCATCCGGGGCATCATCCCCAGAGTTTTTGTGTCTCTTGTCATTTTCTATATGGATTATCTATGTTGTAATTCTTTTATGTTCCGTACACACGACGTCTATCTGTCTGGCCTAGAAGAGGGATCCCTCCTTATTCATTCTCCCTGAGGTTTTTTCCACTTTTTTTCCTGTTAATTAGATTTATTTTTTGGGGGGGGGGGTTCCTTAGCCGCTGCAAGGGTCTAAGGACAGAGGGTGTCATATGCTGTACAGATTGTGAAGCCACCTGAAGCAAATTGGTATTTTGTGAACAGTATGGACGCTACAAAGAAGATGTGTTTTATTTTATGTTTAATCAACATGTTGATATCTATTTCTGAGTTGTTGTTGTGTTGGCGTTCATGTGAATTTTCCCAGTCGGGAACACAATTTGCTGCACAAATACCCTTTCTCGCAATGTTAACGGAGGTGAAACATCATTTGTGTATCCACCATGGGATTTGGATCCGATTTGGATTCTTCTGAGAGCTTTGATTTGCTAGCTCACCAACTTTAGCTAACTGTGTCTAATTGGCCAATCAGTAACACATAGCCGTAGCTAACTTGTTTGTCGACGACATTAAGGATAGGTGCAGTGATTGCACTTGGATTCATGGGTAAGACTATCATCAATATTGTGTAAATTAAATGTTTGTTTTTTTTACTATTACAACTATTCATATTTACGAATAATATGTTGGATTCATGTTATGTGCTTCTTCATGCATATTCTAATAAAAAAAAAGACTATCAAACAATAACTGTGTGGACTCCTTGCAGTACCTCTGAGGACCCCCTAGGGGTCGCAGACCCACTGTGTACACAGAATCTAAGAAAGAGGCCTTGGATGGAAAGGGTTCAAAACCAAACATTTTTGGTGATGTGGGTTAAGTAAACACAATAAAATGTAATAACCACAGTGAATTCTGGTTCTGGAGTGACATATGGTCATGATGCCTCCTTGTTTGACCTATGTTTGATGTCGAGATAATAGGGGAAGCACGTGTGTGTGTGTGTGTGTGTGTGTGTGTGTGGTGTGTGGGTGTGTGTGTGTGTGTGTGTGTGTTTCACCTTAGGCATTGCAGCTGGGTTTTTTATCTGAACTAGGCCACATTTTGCCTGAAGTGAGTGAATATTTAACCCATCACAGCTGTGTTGGAGAATGTGTAGCCGAGGGCTGCTAGTTTTGCCGTGGATAGAGGTGGAGGCCAGATGTCCGTTGATTATGTTCTCTTTATATACACACAGTATTTACTTTACCGTAACTCTCCGCCTAAGTAACCCCTTATAATGTGTGTGTCCTGGAATTGTTTAGTTAACAAGTGTGGAAGTGTTGTAGGTACCAGCTGGACCTGCTCATAAAACAGCAGATTGTTGTACAGAAGGCTGCCATCAGTATCATGACAAAACAGCTGGGATATGATCCTTAATCAGAGGCTTTAGTAAATGTATTCTTTTTTCACCTTATTTAATTAATCTACTCCTCTCCTGGCAGGGGAAACCTGGAATGCTACATACTTGGAAAGCTCAAATGTGACTAACATATTCCTTGGCCAACTCTAGTGTCAGTGAAATGCAATTATTTATTTTTCTCTTTGCCAATAATGATGCATTTACTTTTTACTAAACTCCCATTAGATGTGCATGTTTCTCTTCTTTGGCTGTTTTCAATCTGTGCAGCACTGCAACTATTCTTAGCCCACTTACTCAATAGTTTACAACAAGTTACTGAGACTTGAAGAACCGAAGCGCTGCATGGGAACACATGAAAATGAACTACTTAACTGTGTGCCGGTATAGTGGCAATGTTTGAAAATACCTTTCCATTTGTATGGAGCCAGGACAGTGACTTTCAATTTTGGTATGGAAAATTTTATTTGGCATTAAAAAACAGACCTGAACTGAAAAAGAAATGAAAGTTGTATTGGCACCGAGAAATAAAACACAGCCATTAAAATATATTTTGATATTTTTTGCATTCTGGTGTGTTTTAAGAGTGACCTTCTCTCCTTATTGTGTATAGTATCTCCTTTGCAGTGCTCTGCTGTTTTACCGACATTTTGTTTGTTTTAGAAAAATGTCACCCCATTTATTCACCCAGTCACTCTGAGGACCATGTGGTTTCTTACCTCACGTAAGACTCTTCTCTGTCCTGGCCCCACGGTGGTTGGATGAACTGAAGTTCCCTGCAGAGTCACAGCCTCTCTCGCACCACAGGCCGGAAACCACCTTTCCTCATTAAAAACAAACAAGAGTTTAGAGCATCACTAAACATGCTATTTGTGGTTTGAGAGGGATGTGCTTTAACAAAAATGTCAAATGAATGCAATGTAATCCATTCACATTCAGAGGAGATGTGGAAATGGAGTTATTACTGGAGTTATATGTGACAGCATGATTGCATGAATGGTACCCACTTCTGAATGAGATTTCTGTTTCTTAGGTTATGTCTTAAAATGATGATTGCTGATTGAAGTTTTGTTGCTACATATAATGAGGAAAAGTGGATTTCAAAATGAATACGAGGTTAGAATGTAACCAGTGCAGATGATAGCAGGTCCTGTTTGCTTTGCTTTCTCTACAGCAGAGAACGGGACTTCACTCTTTTTTCAGAAGACTGGCCGAGTTGAACTTATCCTGAGCTGAGCGTCTGATGCTAGGTTTTCACATACAGCTCATCATTTGGCCAGTTGTGAAGCCCTCAGATGACAGGGCCATACTGATGACAGGTCATTTATTTGGCTTGTTTGGGTTCTGTTGGAATACGAATTAATTCTACAGTGGGCGTGCATATGCATAATGTAAAATGAAAAGTCCCATGTGGCTCAAAAAGAGAAGGACACTCAAAGATATAAACCAGGAAATCATTTATATTCATTATGGAATGTTTCTTCTTTTGTTTGTTGGCATTGTTTATGAAAACAGAAAAAATGAAAAGAGAAAAAGAACAGCATGTTCTCTCTTTCTACTGTTCACTTTCTCTCTGTGTCCGCCTTCTCTCCTATCTGCCTGGAACTGCACCCGTTACTGTTACTGCTTCCCTTCTCCTCTCTGTCTCTCCCCTTTCCACCTTGCTCTCTACATCTTGAAATTCATGTAGTTGAATACTAATATCAGAGGTCGATGTGCTTCTTGCTGTAATAGCACACTGAGGGGAAAATCCACAAAAGGATTTTGCGGCTTTTGCGGCTGCTCAACCTGCAAAAATAAGGAGAAAAGAAAGCGTGTAATTCTCAAAGCACCTGAAAAGGTGAACTGCACCCCTGACTGCGCTGCCAAGCCAATAGAGTTTTGGCGCTTGTGCGCTATTTGTGCTTATTTAAATTAGGTAATATTCAGACATTTGGCCTCATTGCTAAGACAGTCTAATTCACAAAGATCAGCGCTAATAGCCAAACACAGATACGGTGAAATTATTAGCATCTTCGGGTGGTGACTGAAGCGTGTTTATACTAACAGACTGGGAAATTCAATCACAAAAAGGGTTTCTCCCTATCATGTTTAAATTCCCTGCCTGAGGATTTGAGGAATGCCTCTGCATCTCGTCAGTGTGGATCTGTAGCTCGCTCTGAACATTTAATTCATCTTTTTCTCTTTGCCATTCTGCCTACTGTGCTCTTGGCACAAAGGTAACATTTATACTTTGCCACATGGATAATTGTGCTCAGATGCAAAAAAAAGGGTAAATTGCTGAAAAAGTTTATGGCCATACTTGTGCTGTTATATAATTAGCACAATATCTTTAAAGAATCGGACCTTGAGATAGGGCAGATAGCGGTTTCAAATGATGCGCAACCAGTTTCCTGAAACTGAAAATGTTGCCTCAATAGAAGTCTGCCCGTGTTTGAAACAGGGACAGTATTGTATTTCAGATTATGCATTATTTCTTTGTCACTGGAGTTCAGTGAAGTGTTTCTGTCTCCTCTCCTTCAGTCTGACTGACAGTGAAGCTGGTTTACCCTATGACAAGGAGTCTATGGCCATCATCCACTTGAACAACACTACAGTCATGTACCTGAAGGAGGTCACCAAGTTCCTCGCCATGGTCTGCTTCCTCCGAAAGGAAAGCTTCGAGAGAAAAGGTCGGTCCGTTTCCAGTCAGTACATTTACATGCACGATAGAACTAGCACTGTGTTTCAACAATGATTCACTATGCTCTCCTTTAGTTGAGCTAAGCACTTTATATAGCATTGCAAATTGGGAGGAGCTATGTTGGGTGCCTGTGGTTCCAGAAGTAAAGCGCTTTACAACACATGTCAGAATTCACCCATTCACACACATTCATATAGAGTCACAGGCTGCCATACAAGGTGCCACATGCTCATCAGTAGGTAGGTAAACATTCACACACCGTTGGCCATCAGGAACAATTTGGAGTTCAGTATCTTTCCCAAGGAAACTTCGACATGTTGACCGCAGAGGCCGGGGCTTGACCGCTGACCCTCCGCCCGGTGGACGACCATTCCACCTCCTAACTAAGTTTACTAAATTAAAGTGTATTTGCTTTTAATAGGTTTTTCTGCTAAAACTGTACTTTGTTTACTGCTAGTCTTGATAGCTGTTGAGAGAGTTTCAATTGCTAGCCATCAGTCAGTGACATTTGGATGACAGTGGGTGTGGCTAACACAGCTGTAGCCTTCCAAGTAATCAAGTCTGAAATTTAAGGAAACAGTATTTGTTTGGAGTGGCAGCCTCTTCTGACGAAGACTCAGAAAGACGAAGACAAATTAGACTTTTGTAGGAGTCTTCGTGGGAGGATACACTTAGTACTTAGATACACAAAGTGTCCCGTTCTGCTTGCTCTTCCCTCTCCCTATTCAAATGTATATATTTCCTATTCCTGTTTTGTGTGTCCTCTAGTAGGTATTACAGGCCCCACACATGCTCTCAACTCCACCGTAACCTCTCTACTTTTGTCCATCCCACCCGCTCCTCACATACCCAACACCTCGTCACAGGGGGCCTGTGGAACTGCCGGTCAGCTACTCGCAAGACTGAGTTCATCTCTGGCTGCGCCTCCCAGCGATCCCTCGACTTCCTTGCTCTCACTGAGACTTGGATTACACCAGATAACACTTCCACCCCTACTGCTCTCTCCACAGCTACTCCTTCACCCACTCACCCAGACTCACTGGCAGAAGAGGCGACACTGGTCTACTGATCTCCCCCAAATGGAGTTTTTCTCTTAACCCATTGCCAGACTTCACGTCCTTCGTCTTTCGAAATTCATGCCGTCACTGTAACTAAGCCGGTTACATTATACATTGCTGTTCTCTACCGTCCTCCAGGTCCTTTGAGGGAGTTTTTGGATTTCGGTTCGCCAGTCCTCTCCAGCTCCCTGGTTAGATGACTCAGTGCGTGCTGACACAACCATCCTACAGGCAGCTAAAATAAAATGGTTGAAATCAAAACACCCTGACGACCTCCTTGCCTTTCAAACTCTTCTCTCCTCTTTCTCTTCCTCTATTTCTGAAGCAAAAAGCGCTTTCTTCCATTCTAAAATGTAATCCTCTTTCTCCAACCCCAAGAAACTATCTTCTCTATCTTCTCCATCCTCCTTGATCCTCCCAGTCCCCCACCTCCCTCTTCCCGCCTACAATGCCAATTTGTCAACTACTTCCTAAAAAAATAGATGACATACGCTTTACATTTTCCAATTTACTGACTGACATGAACTGTTCACCATCCACATCACTTCCCTCCACTCTAACTTCTTTCTTCCCCCTCTCTCCAAATGAAGTTCTAACCCTTGTTACCTCTGCCCGTCCTACCACCTGCCCTCTGGATCCTATCCCCTCTCACCTTCTCCAGTCTATTGCTCCTGACCTTCTTCCTTTTCTCACCCATCTCATCAACACTTCCTTAACAACTGGCTGCTTTCCAAACAATATTAAAGAGGCAAGATTGAACCCTCTCCTTAAGAAACCCACACTCGACCTTTCTGAAGTGAACAACTACAGACCTGTCTCTCTTCTTCCATTTCTTTCCAAAACACTTGACCGTACAGCCTTCAATCAACTCTCGTCTTACCTTCACCAGAACAACCTTCTTGATCCGCTCCAATCTGGTTTCAAGACAGGCCATTCAACTGAGACTGCCCTCCTCGCTGTGACTGAGGAATGTCACGCTGCTAGATCAGCCTCCCTCTCCTCTGCTGTCATTCTTTTGGACCTTTCTGCTGCGTTACACAGTGAACCACCAGATCCTCTTTTACATCCACCAAGAACTGTGAGTCTCAGGCTTTGCTCTCTCCCTGCTCGAATCCTAACTAAATGACCTACACCTACAGTGTAACTTAAAGGGGGTCTCTGTCGGACCCTTGTCAACTCACCACTAGGATTCCTCAGGGCTCCGTCCAGGGTTCCCTCCTCTTTTCTCTCATTCACTCTCATGGCTTCTCCTACCACATCTCTCAGTGGATGGCCGCATACCACTTGAAACTCAAGACAAAAACTGCTTTTCCTTCCATGGAATGGCTCTCCCATCCAAGACCTCACCATCAACATCGGCACCTCAGTTGTTTCCCCGTCCGGGACTGCAAAGAATATGGGTGTGACACTGGACGACCAACTGTCCTTCAATGCCAGCTTTACTGCACCAGCCCGCTCCTGCAGATACACACTTTACAATATCCTTCACACTACACCGCTCCTCCCTTCAGTGGTTACCAGTGGCTGCCCAATCTGCTTCAAGACTCTGGTGCTGGCCTACTATGCGGTGAATGGATCAGGCTCTTCCTACATCCAGGCCTTGGTCAAACCACACACCCCAGCTCGCTCACTTCGCTCTGCATCGGCCAATCGTTTTGCTACTCCCTCACTGCGAGTGGGACCCACCTGTTTCGACAGCACCGTGGCCAATAATAAATAAAATAAATATCTTTATTTTATTAAATCTTCTTTTTTTACTAACATTGTTTTGGCTTAATTGAAGCTAATGTACTTGCAATATTCTTGCTGTTTGAAGTTGTATCCTCATGATTGTTTGCACTTATTGTATTGCATTGCGCTTTGGACAAACGCGTCAGCTAAATGTAATGTAATAATAGGATGTGAATGCATAAAGATAGAGAGGGAGAGGAGAAGAGAGGAATTTGGTGCACGTTCCCTGGCAGTCTAAGCTTATAGCACCATAACTAGGGGCTGGTCCAAGGCAAGACTAAGCCAGCCCTAACTATAAGTTTTGTCAAACAGGAAAGTCTTGAGCCTCTTGCTATGTGTGGAGAGGGTGTCTCCCTCTCAAGCACAAACTGGGAGCTGGTTCCACATGATAGGTGTTTGATAGCTGAAGGATCTGGCTCCCATTGTACTTTTGTAGACTTTAAGAACCGCATTTTGAGAGTGCAGGGCTCTAGTGGGGTTATAGGGTACTATTAGCTAATAATTAATCATTTTGACAATATTATTTAGACCAAGTACTTACACGACTGCTTGTATTAAGAGACATTTCAAACTTTCAGGTTTTTTAGAACAACATGTTTATATTTCTCAAAGTAGGATATTTAAAAATGTGGTATTGGTACTAAAATGATTGTGTTGTGAGCAAATTTGGTTATTAACAAATATTATGATAATTAATATCAACTATTCATAACAATAAAATCATAACTAGAGGTTGATAATAACTGACACTACAATGAGGTAGGTGCATTAGATCAACAAGGCATTAAAATGGCTATCAGAAGTAATTTCTAATTATTTTTATTTATTTAATATAATTATTAATTAGCTTAATTTGAAGTTTTCTATTAATAGTCTTTGTCTTTGTTGCTGCCATAAGTACAGCATGTTTCTTGTTGTTTTGTTGTTGTATGTACAGTATTTGTCTCTCATGTTTTCTTTTTTGTTTTAATGCTGCACCAGATTTGCCTTTGGGGGATAATGAAGCTTTATTGAATTGAATTGATTTGAATATAAATCTGTGCATAATCTCAAAAGGAATCTAGTTGTATTCTTGCAAATTCTTATAGTCTGTGAGACACTAAAAATGTGTGGATGTGACTTTTGACATATTGTCTATAGGTGAGGGTGTCAGACTTTAGTTTGTTCAATGTCTTCTAGTGTATAGTGGACAGACAACCTATATAAATCAATATGGATTATTCTGTTCCTGTAGAAAAAAGATGGAAGCACAATTCAGAGCGTCTGTGTGTATATTTGCTGCTGTTACACAGAGTGCTTTATAATGATTGAGCAGGCAGGTCAGCTGCTGGGAGCTGCCCTGGAGCCTCACTGAAGGGCACTTATCCACTGGTGGTTGATGGCGTAAAGGGCATTGCTTGTTCACTCCTCACATTTCATACAGGCTTCAGTGATTAAAATCCCAGATCCACACCCAGGTTGACTTTAACCTCTGCAGCAGTGGTTCACATACACATGCATTGAGCTATCTTTTAGAACAGAAAATAGGTGCATCAGGTCCAAAAGTATCTTGTTTCACACCTATAAAACATGTCAAAGGTCTTGTGTGTCACTGACTGAATAAGCTGATCAGAAGGTGTGAAGCCACATTCTTTGGATGTCCTTTATGTACTTCTTTGTCTGCTGTTTACTCTCATTGCTTTGGCAATTATTTTTGCACGAGTACATGTTTAGTTCAGCAGTGTTGAGGAGACATATTGAAGTCTGATACATTTGTTACAGTTCATATTAAGATGTCTGTAACTGTGTGTGTCTTAGGCACATGAGCACGTTTACACCTGCTGTAAAATGATGTTAAAAATTATGTTAACCCTCTGAGGTCTAAGCTGTTTTTCTTTCAGATTTTTGGTTCACCTGGTCTGCTTGTGTAAAAATGCTTGTATAACCTAAAACCTGTACTGCACAATCAAGTTATACATATCTTTTTTTAAAACAAACTAGGCTATCAGAATATGTATGCTTCAGTGATGTCACATTCATGTACTGTATAAATAGTTATAAGACCATGAAGACAAAATAAAAAGCAAAATGGAAATTGAATCTCACAGAAATGTATTCAAACCACACAGAGAACAATAAGTTCCAAAACGTTGGGCTTCAGAGAAATGTTCTCCCAAGACAAAAAGAAAAACATTCTAACCAACAGAACAGCTTTGCCATACCTGAAAGCAGATCCTGTCTGCAGCGAGACAGAGAGCCTCTCGTCCCTCCTCACACATCCAGGGGGGCACTGATGTCCTGCTCTGCCTGCACTGCACATAGCTCTGCATCCTCCTGCGTCAAGTTGCTTCACCTGACTTCATTCATTGTTCAATAGAAATACATATCATGTTTCACATCTCATGTTTAGGATTATCATCTGATACCTTGATAAAATCATAAAACACACTCTCTGCCAAAATATGCAATACATATACAATTATAAAAACTATTAATGGATATATTTTCATTTATATTATTAAATTATTATATTTATTTTAATATTTAAAAAATACAAAAAAATATATGAGCCACTTACAATCCTCAGCTGGATACATCACATTGACATTCAAATTCAAAATCTTTAATTAGACAGTTTAGCAATTAAATTAATCTTTTGTAATCTTAGAATATTTTATTTGGGAACAGCTTGTGGTTAACCAATATCTAACATGTGAGAACGTGTAGCATATTTTGTTACTAATGAATACATATGTTTTGGCATCAGTACCAAAACTCCCATACCGTATCAATACTAACATTGAAAAATGTCTAATTATACCCAGCCATAAATACAGTATGATGTTCATTAAGATGGCACCATCTCTGCCCCTTACTCCTGTTAACCTGAATCCCTGAAGTCCCTTTCCAACATGCACCCACCTTGTTGCATAAATGTGATGACCATTTTACATGTCAGGCTCAGGCCCAGCACTATCAGGGTGCTTCTGCCCTTAGGCTCCCACATACAAAGGCAACTGCATTCCAGACAGAAATGTTCCTTCTATCATCTGACTGCTGAATGTTACTCAGGATAACTAAGTCTAACTAAATACAGAACATAAAACACTGAGTTAGGGAGCTTGTGCAAATAAAGAATGTATTGTTACATTACTAAATGTGCAGTGAGGCCAGGGAGTCACTTGGTCAGAGAGCAGATACTTAAGTTGTGAACCAGAGGGTTGAGGAGAGCAGGCCAGGCAGAGTGAGTCCACAGGACTCTTTGGTCCAGAGTGGGATCCAGGAGGGGACGGAGGCTGGTGTCGGGCAGGATGACTGCCGGCACAAGAAACAGGGATTAACGAATTTGGGTTGAACAACAAGAGTGAAGCAAATAAAATGGAATGAGACTCATTTAGATGATCAGCCGCTTGCCACTCGACACCTGCACACTTCCTCTTGTGGCCTCGTCCTCCTGCAGTAACTCTCTTGTGGCCTCGTCCTCCTGCAGTA
>CALSBV010011913.1:5775891-5797283 GCA_943590825.1 Bovichtus diacanthus | reverse complement strand
TATAACAACACCACTTTATAACAACACCACGTTATAACAACACCTTGCTATAACAACACCATGCTATAACAACACCACGTTATAACAACACCATGCTATAACAACACCACATTATAGCAACACCACGTTATAACAACACCATGCTATAACAACACCACGTTATAACAACACCACGCTATAACAACACCACGTTATAACAACACCACGTTATAACAACACCATGCTAGAACAACACCATGCTATAACAACACTATGTTATTATAACACCATGCTATAACAACATAGTGTTATAACTACATCATGCTATAACAACACCATACTATAATAACAAAATGCTAAAACAACACCATACTATAATAACAAAATGCTAAAACAACACCATGCTATAACAACACTATGTTATTACAACACCATAGTGTTATAACTACATCATGCTATAACAACACCATACTATAATAACAAAATGCTAAAACAACACCATACTATAATAACAAAATGCTAAAACAACACCATGCTATAACAACATCATGCTATAAGAACACCATACCATAATAACAAAATTCTAAAACAACACTATGCTATAACATCACCATACTATAATAACAAAATGCTAAAACAACAACATGCTATAACAACACCATACTATAATAACAAAATGCTATAACAACACCATGCTATAACAACACCATGTTATTACAATCACCATCATTTAGATGTTTTTTTCAGGAGAACAGGTTGTTTTAAATGTTTGACCAAACTACCAATGCTGCTGTTTCATCTTGAGGACAGTCTCTGTAATTAAAGTGTTGTCAATTAGACATAGGAACTGTGTGGAAATCAGACCCTGATAAGTGAGCAATGGCAATGCCATGATGAGCTGCTCACATGACCTGACAGGCATCAGGACTAAATGAAATAGATAAGGACACGTTAGTTAGGCTTTAGTCATATTTCACATATCCCCATCAAAGAAACCCTACACTTTTTAATTAGAGTGTGGTGCCGAACACCTCATTAGAGAGTCATCTGATGCTAATGAACTGAACCTGCAGGTACATCAGCAACATGATGAGAGACTGTTGGCTCAGTGACGGGCTGTAATGCTATCAGGGTGGAAGGAAAAAAGTGACTCACTCACAAACCAACATGCTGTGTACAAACATTATACATTATGCAAACATTATACTAAGTTCCAGTCACATTTTGAATTAAAATGTGTTTATTTTGTGGCTGACACAAATTACATAACATTTAGACCAAACATATACTCTTGCCATATACAGTATATAAAGCTTCTCTCCTAAATGCATACTGTTCTGGAGCTTTAAGCTTTATGTTATAATCCTCATGATTTGTATAATAACTCCCATGTTGATACTATTTATGGCTATTATGGCCTTTCAATGTAATTGCATTTGCAATTTCCTCTCTTCATAGTAGCTTTCATTGTTACTGGCTGAGTCTGTGTGGGACTGAAATTGCTTCCCCACACACAAAATAAATGATGTAGGCACATACTGAAGGTGATGTACAGTTCAACAGTGCATTGAGTTATGGGTTGGGTTTGGGCTGTTATGTTGCATAAAGTTTGGGGCTCAAATCTGATTTACGTTTACTTATTTTCAACTGTAAGTTATTTTGAAATGACTCCCTTTCTCTCTGACCCAAAGGTCCACATCCATGTGTATCTTGTGTTGCAGTTAGATAAGCAATGAGACGTGTTGCATTAGCCTGGTGAGTGAGCGTCATGACACTTTCCTCCCGTGAAAACTGAAAACTATTCATTCACACATGTACACAAGGTGCCCAACTGCTCATCATTTAATCTAATGCTCATTCACACACAATCACACACTCACTCACACACCGATGGCCGTGCCTTCGGGAGCAATTTGGGGTTCAGTATCTTGCCCAAAGACACTTTCACATGCGGACTGGAGGGGGGGCTTTGTGGACGACCCGCTCGGCCTCCTGAGCTGAAGATGCAGGAGGTCACTGTCTGTTTCCTGTTTCCAACTGATAGTCAATGTTCCTTTTAACCATGTCCACGATCATACCCTAACCTTAAACAAGTGTTATTATTGTATTTTATCATTAATTTCATTAAACCACAATGTTTCCCTACACCCAACCAAGTTCTTTTCATGCCTGAACCCAAACAAACGTTAACCATAGTGGTGTAAGATCTGAGAAGTGTTTTTACTTGTGAGGCAGTGATGCTGTCCTGTCATTAGTGGCGTCAGGTGAGTAAACGTGGCATTCTAGATGGCATCGACTACTGAAATACTTTGTCATAAAATTTGGACTACTTTATGAAATAAAGCCAAACTTCCACAAATATTCTGGAAAGACCTTGGCATTGTGGAAACATAATGACCTTGTTGTGACTAAGGATAAAAACCTCACTTACTATAGAGACACAGATCATATACACCGTTCTGCTCCAGATTGTGACTGACAAGTCACGTTAAGATGGAAAATATGTTTTTGAGTACCAGCCATGTTCATCAGGCTAATACCGGGGGGAAATGTTATTTACTTTATTAGTGAGATAGCCATTGATCCCCACACAAATACAGTAACAGTACAACACAGCTGCTGTTACTACCAGTAACCATAGATGTTGCAAAATCAAGCAGGACAGAAATCTTTCTATCGTTTTTTTCTGATTTTGTTTTTCCACAAAAAAGTTGATAACCTACAAAAACAATTCTTAAGAATACATCTCCCCTGTGTCTCTCTTTGAAAAATCCAGAATCTACAATTATGCAAATGTATTTTATTTATAAAGTTTGACTACTAGGCCATGAAGTCTCTAATTTCGCTGAAAAGTTGATTCTCAATGTATTTGCACTGGAGGATTCAAGCTTTCACTTGTGTAAATTGCATAATGGACCATCATCCTCTTCATCTACGTACATGTGTTGAACTAAGTTTTAATTTTCAGCAGATGAATGTGAAAAGAGCCTTCGAGATGCAAACTCTGTACATTATTCTGCACAGAAAAAGTCAAACATCCAAGTGGAGATACACGAGCAGAACACACTGGACCATACTTTTCTTTAATAAAATGTTTTGATGGTTTTATTATGTCAAGTAATGTCCTCAGCTCATTCACAAACATAGAACACTAAAAACAATAAAATAACCCAAAGTGGAGTTTCAAGGTTTTTATTTGCTGTTACTTAACATAACAAACAACAATTTGACTTTTAGTTCAGATAAATTGAGTCATCATAATTATAACATCTTTTTATATTTCTGATTTTCTGTGTGTCTGATTACTAATATTTGAGTATACAAATTATGTGTGTGTGTGTGTGTGTGTGTGTGTGTGTGTGTGTGCATGTTTGTGTGTGCGTATGTGTGTCTGTGTGTCTGTGTGTGTGTCTTCCATGCCAGGTCAGTGGATTGCGTAAGAGCTGCTGGTGGCTGTCGTCTGCACTACAATGTGTTACGTAAGACAATTTGATGTTCAGAATATATAATCCGGCCTGTGATGCCTGAGCGCTCCCCATCTGGGATTTCCAGTCTGTCCTCATCCTGAGCTCTGCACTCAGCTCCCTCAGTGCTGTTTCACACATATAGACATGTCAGAATCGATGCACCCTTTGACCCTTTGATCTGTGACCGGGTGTCTCAAAAACTATGGATGGTCTGTTGGCCTGTTGGCCTGTTGGACTGTTGGCCTGTTGGTTTGTTGGTTTGTTCATCTGTTGGTTTGTTCGTCTGTTGGTTTGTTCGTCTGTTGGTTTGTTCGTCTGTTGGTTTGTTGGTTTGTTGTTCGTCCGCCACTCTACACTGAAATATTTACACAACAACTTTTACATTTCCTGCCAGGAAATGCATGCCCCTCTGGCTATTCCTGTCGCCCCACCTCCAGGTTAAAGTTTCATCCTGTGAAATATCTGAATCTACTGAATGGATTGGGATAAACAGATTGAGCAAATAGTTATAATGTCCAGTTGTAAAATCTTACTTCTCACATAGCAGGCTGAAATTTGTGCTTCAGAATGAAATGCCACTGTTGGATTTTTTTTTTTGCGATAAACTTGAATTCTGAGATTCATGTCTTTGTAAACATATAACTTTTCATCAAACACCATCATCGGGTCAACAATGTGATGTGTTGGTTTAGCTTATGGGAATGTCATTTGCAGAACAAAAGACATTGTATTTAGTGCAAATTTAGTATGCTAACACACTAAACTAAGAAGCTGAACATAATAATACATAATAATACATTTGACTTGTATAGCGCTTTTCTAGAAACTCAAAGATGCTTGACAGAGTAAGTAAAACAGAAAGTAAATAAATAAACTAACAAAAAGGAAGAGAAGGAGAGATGGTGTTGAACAGGTGAGTCTGAAGTGATGTTTGAATGTGGTGAGTGAGGTGGAGTCTCTGATGGTTTGAGGTAGTGAGTTCGATGGAGAAGACAGGAGGTCAGCAGCAGCAGAGCGCAGGGTGCGGGTGGGAGTGGGTGTGTGGGGGAGGTCAGTCAGGTAGGATGGGACCAGGTTATGGAGGACTTTATAGGTCATGAGGAGGATCTTGTACTGGATTCTCTGGGGGATGAGGAGCCAGTGGAGCTTGTAAAGGACAGGTGTGATGTGGTCACGGGTCTGGGAGTGTGTGATTAGACGGGCAGCGGAGTTCTGGATGTGTTGCATTTTTGAGGGTGAATCATAGAGTAGTCCAGACGGGAGGGACATAGTGTGTGTGTGTGTGTGTGTGTGTGTGTGTATGTGTGTGTGTGTGTGTGTGTGTGAAACACATCGTTTCATGGCGAGGTCAGTGTAGATGCATCAGCATCAGTTAAATCAGAACTCGAGAGTATTTATTGTTTGAAACAGGGGAAAAGGCACTGAAGGCTTTTTCCATGGAAAAGATTTACTCTTCTCCGGACTGGCTTCGTTAAGAGTTTGATTGGCAGATAGTTCATCGAATTACCCACCAAGTATTATTTTTGGAAAGTGCCTGCCCTTTTCCAAACAGTTTCCAATTTCTCAGATGATTCTGTATAAACAAAGCAGTGACAAGTGACTTATAGATAGATGTTGTTTCTCTTGTCTTTTGCCCATTTGAATTGATGTATGATTCATGTATTGCATGTGTTTTTTTTTTTCTTTTTTACCCTTTGTCATTAGGGTACAGAGACACCAAGAGTGAACTGTAAAAATTATATTAATCTGATTATATGAAATGTAAAAGGGATCTTAAATAAAAGGAAAAGATACAAAATGATTACACATTTGAAATCCTATCATCCATCTAATGAAAGATGTGTGAGACAGATTGGCACTTGTATTGGCTTTAGGAGCACATTTTAGAAGAACGTAACAAGAATTTATATCTACCAATATTATGCTACAACCAGAAAGTCATTCCCAGAAAGTATAATTTCACTGTTAGAATACTCATGCAAAAATTAAGAAAATACAGTAACATTTGGCTTTTAGTTGAATATCTTTATGGATAAGATCTGTTTGCCTTGTGTGTATACAGTGTTGTGCATTTGACATATCAGTGTGAAACATGATTATATTGTACACAGAGAGGTGGATTAACCCACTGAGTATCACACCTGTACCAGCAAACACAAATGTTTCTGTCTCTCTGTCTTCCACCTTTGCCTTGTTGGGAGATATATTTCCCTTTTAGTGAATGCAGCTTAGCATTTTTCATTTTAAGAAGAACAACATGATCCTCCATTAGCCCTGATTCCTGACTATTGTGGTGAGAGTGCAGAGTAGTGTTGGAGTAACAAATCCAAAAAGTCTCAACAGGTACAATAAGCCCAATAAAAATAAGCCCGAAATATACTGCAGGTGTCTCATGGAAGGGCTTCTGTGATCTGAGATGAAGAGGATGTCAAAGTAAATAACCACCAACGGCATCTGAAGATCACTTCTGACAAAACCAACCAGCCTGCTGCTGCACACTGTGTGTGTGTGTGTGTGTGTGAGTGTGTGTCACCTGCAGCCATGTGAACTCAGGTTAGTGGAAGAGAGTGTGTGTGTGACAGAAAAGATGAAGAGGTGTTGTGAAGCCTCACTCTCATATATATATATATATATATATATATATATATGTGTGTATATATATATATATATATATATATATATATATACAAAGTATATATATATATACATATACACACACATATATATATATATATATATACGTATATATATATACTGTATTTATATATATATATATATATATATATATACACCCACACACACACCAACACATTTGCAGCTCTGCATGCTGAATGGACGTTTATCCAGGCCACAGGCTACATCACTTGACATAAACATAGTCAAAGATCAATTTTACTTTTATGCTACAAAATATAATATTTTTGATTACCTGTCCTTCAGAGATAGATTAGCATCAAGTTTGTGTAATAACGAGCCATCTGCTCCAAAGAAATAGGCGGCAGCATTTCACCTCTACTACTGGGTCCATACAATCAACATGACTTTAAATTATATGTAAAAAAAACAAATACGAACTAACAGCAGGGCAAGAAAAGTCATTAAAAGTATCTTGTGTACATAGAAACAATGTCAAGGCTGGAATATCAAGAGATTGTGGTTAATTATAATCAATGAACTGCACAACAACTATGACAGCTGTGAGAGTAAACCAAAAACAGTACATGTGCGGACAGGACAGCTACAGAATGAGCTGAAAGTCAGTATAATGTAAAGCCATGTGGACAGGTTGAGCTGTCCCTTCTCTGTAGGTTCAACACTACCAGCGACTCCCTTCACATTGTTACATTGTTTTCACATTGTCATTTTACACATTGCTTTATCTAAAACAAGAAAAAATTTGAAATTTGTCAGTATTACTCAAAGCCCAGTTCATGGCAATTAAAAGACAATATTTCAATATGTTGGAAGGGACAGTGTTGAGTTCTTTTTTATAGGGTTTACATCTACATTTGGTTTAAAAAAAGTCCAGACTGCTGTCACCAACTGGTCTTTATCCACCGTTTTACACTACTAAGTACAACATACATTGAAGTGTTGGTCATCTTTACACAGATTTTCAGCGCGTACTCTTTTTTATTCGGATTAAGAAGCTCCTTAGTTTGCCATTTTTAGTGCCGTCCAGCCTCCCGCTGTGCCGGCTTGGTGCCCACCATGCTCATGGTTTTACCAGAGATTAAAAAGCCTCTGACATTCTGAAGTCATTAACAGCTCCAATCAACAGATGTTCGAAAACATGAAGCACAGGCCAAAAGTCAACGCATGTGTGTGGTCAGTCATGTCTGATATGCATAAACACGTGTCATGTGATGGTGCATGAACAAAGCATATATAATGCAGAGCCATTTTACGTTACTGTTGAAACAGAATTACAAAACTCTTGTAGCTACCCCGAGGCACGCAGCACATGACAGCATGTACACACGCTACATGCTGTCATGTGCTGTTTCTACGAGCCTCCCTCTGATGATTGTGACAGCATCGTTCATGAATTCAAAACATATTTAGCACTCTGATAGTGTTAAGCAAAGGCTTAGTCTACATTACGCAAGGCCCCTGAGTGAGGTCAAAGTGACCTTTAACCTTTGACCACCATAATCAAATGAGTTCATCCTTGATTCTAAGTGAACATTTGTGCCAATTTTGAAGAAATTCCCTCCAGGCATTCTTCAGCCCAAAAAACATTACGTCTCCAGCCTTGCGGCAAAAAACCTTTTTAACTCAACATTTCCTGTTTCCGTTTCACAATAAAAGCATTCTAGCGTTTCTCTGTGGACAGAATCCTTTTATTTGTTAACATAAGGCTTTTATTCCAAAATATTTGCAGGACAGTGTTGTGGAAAATGCGATAACTTGCATGGCTCCATAAATGAATAGGCTATTAATATTTTAACTGGCAATATTAATGATTATTATTATTGATATTATGATGATTATTATTATTTACAAATGAGCACAATGCTTCTTAATCTAAAATATAAATTACATTTATAATGGAATGAAATGAAACATTGTAATATTGATGTCCATTCATACAGTTGTCTTGAAGAGAGAAATTAGCTATAGAGAACAAAACCGTTTTTTGTAACTGTAGCTGTAAAGTTGGGCATTTTAACATGGGGGTTTATGGGGATTGACTCCCTTTTGGAGCCTCAAGTGGCCTTCAATGAACTGCAGTTTTTGGCACTTCCCTCCAGGCTACACTACTCAGACCTGAAGGTTGCTGATTGGTGAGAGGCAGTGAATAATAACTAACGCAGGGCACATAACAACATTGGTAAAAGTTTGTTATCACATATCAAGCTATAACTAAACTAGTATAGGTCGTATTATACTGCCAAGATAATTGATACTTACCAATAACAGAAGGTATGGTTTGAAGGATATTACACCACATTTCATATGGAAGTAATGATGAATAATATATTTGTGAAGGCTTTAACTACAAGCTGCAGAATCAACCAGGCATATTGAAGGTTGTGTTTTCAGTTATTTTGTTTGACATCACAAAGACACACAGACACTTTTTTGACCCACTTTATTTTGCAAGATTGAGTGCAAGCAACACGTTTCCTGATAGTGTCCTTTAGCTCGCCATCCTCCTGGCAAAGGCTGAGCTTCTGAATAATACCTGCCTATGATTGGACTGTGCCAGTCTGCTAAAACCAAAGGGGTGTTCTCAGAAGCCACTCTTTTAAAAAGAGCAATGTCTTCTCTCCCCTTCACTGGCCAGCATGAGTATATAATCCTGCAGTTTTGGAGAGAACGCAAGTTGAAACAGAATCAACCTTTAAACGCAACCCGATGTCAAACTGTGGTGGCCAATCATGTAATCCAGAGCTGTACAACTCTGCCATGAGGGAGTACATAGACGTTAATCGCTGTGCAGTTGTTTGGCGTTAAATGTGCCTTTGACACTCCATCCCCTTGGCACAACCCTGCACTAAACGCTGCAATGCCTGATTTGCTTTGAATGCAGCCTAACAGTTTTGTCCCTGGGGTCCACGGGATAATTAGAGATAATTAGTAAAAAGACACATTTTTTAGCCAATTTCAATCTGAAATTCTGAACACAACCTCCTCCGAAGTTGGTTTGGTTTGCAGCAAAAATGCCTAAATCATTCTTGATGCATCCGTGAGAGTCCTGAGTGTCCGCACAGCCAAAGTGATTTAGGTGGTTTGGTCCGACAGGTTTTTACCTGTCCGTGCATATCCAACATTTTCTAACTTCCCGGATGCATAGAGAAAATCTTTGAGGAGCTTGACAATATCGGAATATTGCCGTGAGGAGAAACCAGCAAGGAATGAAAAAGCAGCTTTAGCTCATGTCCATGTGGAAAGCATATTGGTCACCATAGAGATTTAGCCAGGATAAAAGAGAACCACATTTGTGCAGAGCAAGGGACAATCATTCCCTTCTGGTATATAATATGACGTGTATGGCGTATGAGGTTGAAAATAAAAACGCTTTTAGGACAATTGCTCAAAACGCCAAAATTTTCCCTCTGAATTTCTAACCTTATGTGTTTTTTAAACATATTATTCTAGATCATATCCTGCATTACTTTTCAAATTGTCATTTTCAGGAAAGGTTAAGTATACATTTCGTTAAAAAATCAACCTGTAAATTGCTCTTTAAGTCATAGTTTGATGGTGTCTGATGGCTGAAGTATCATTTTGTTAGTGCAATTTAGTATGTTGATTTCTGTATGATAGAAACATAATTACAGAGTACATATTGTAGGCTATACAGTTAGTAGGTAGTATGGAATTGAGACACATTGTTTATGTTTTTCAATGGTTTTTGCAGTTGGACAGGCTCAGTTTTTGAGTGCACACATGTTTTTATTACATGTGTTGTTCAGCTTTGGACTTGTTTAGTGGTTGAACTTTTCAGGTCATAATAAGATCAATACAGTTCTGTTCATTCAGAACAAGGATTGGATTGGATTAGGAATAAGGCTTCTTCTCATGCTGCTTTGCTTACGCTGTTTTCATGTTGGGCTACCTGTACTGAGCCATGACATGAGCACCTGCATCAGAACTCATGGTGCAACACGAGACTTAGTATAGGACAGGAAGGCATGGTCAAATGTGTTGCTAACTTTGATGACATTATACGTTTGGTGGAAGAAGTGCTGGTCACCTGAAGCTCTTCGTCTAAACAGCTCACTGTGGCTGCTTCTTTTATTTATACTTGTGCAATATGTTAAACTGATACTGACAACCCTCAAAAATCAAGTAGGCAAAATCTACAACAGATTTGTTATTTTATCTAGGCTCATCAAGCAATACAATCAAGGCTCATTGACAAGCTTTTTTTCTTTTTAAATGTATTTATTTAATTTCATAATCTTTGTCTCTTGTCTGGTTAAGATTGTTTCCTTTGTCTTTTATCTGTATGATTGTCAACATTTCCCTGTAATCTGTGTAAACCTTAAACCTTAACTTGACCATGTAAACTGTAATCCCTGAGAAAGCTAATTTGAAATTTAAAACTCGTGTTTTCTGACCTGCTAGAAGATGGAGGGACTGCGACGTATAGAAAACTGTTTAATTTAATACCGTGTTTTTTTTGTCTCTTCTTTTTTATTGAAATTAGAAAGTAAAATGAGTAGTTCATACATATCAGTATTCCCATCTGCAGTGACAATACAAAGCAAAAGGTGCTCTTGATTGAGGCTATGGGAGTGCAGGGTCTGAGCCTTCACTGGATGAAAGGAAAGACAGGAGGTGGGCGGATGGGTCGAGAGGTTGAAGCATGAAAAGCTGTAAAAGCTGGTATAAAATAAACTAATTTCCCTGTTCCCAGTTTCTTGTCTTTCTGTTGCTTTGTCTTTGGTACCATGTGCACACTGCTGCCATGGTTTTACACTGCAACTCTCACACAGGGCAGGGAACTAATGTGGTGTCTTTTAGATAATGAACGTTCTGTGACACCTTTCAATTTGTTTGCATTCATGCTAACTGCCAAGTTCTCCTTTTGTTTATTCCCTTGTGTTTTATAAAATCATCACTTCCTGTTCACCAAGTTTCTACTGTGAATACTTTAGAGAGCACAGGCCAAAAACATTAATACCGCTATGAATCCATATGAGGACTCTCAAAATGAAGTACTACTTTACTTGCCTGTCAAAAGAGACAATTTTGAAAACACTCTCCCTCTTTTATTATCCAGCTTGTATTAAATGCATTGAGACCAAATGACACTAAAACACTTTTACATTGCTTATTGGAATGTAGGTTATTAAGAAAGTTCTGGAGCCAAAGTTCCTGTGGCTCAGGAGGTGGAGGTCATCCACCAGTCGGAGGGTCGGTGGTTCGATCCCCAGCCTCTGCAGTCAGCATGTCAAAGTGTCCTTGGGCAAGATACTGAACACCATTGTGTGAGTGAGTGTGTGTGAATGGTTATCACTGATGAGCATGTGGCATGTGGCATTGAACAGGTGGTTTCAAGATACATATATCGCTTTAAAAAATGTATTCTAAATGTATACCCTATGGATTTGAAGATAAATTAAAACCTATTTGTATTGGTCAATATGTGTATTTTGCAAGTAAAGAGATTGATAAATCGAAATTTAGGGAATAAAAAATAATCTTTAGGGATGTGGATGAAGGAGATGGTGGCATTAGGCACAGTGGTGCTTTGAGTTAAATGCTAACATAGCATTCTAACATGCTCACACTGACAACACTAACATACTGATGTTTAGCAGGTATCATGCTGTCAGCTGAAAGTGGCTTGTAACACCCGATAATGTAATCATTTCCTAAAATATGTAATAAGTCCTGAAAAGTTTTTACACTTCACCTGATCGAAAATGTTAAAAAACCCATATTGTAATGTAATAATGCATTATTGGGAAATTATTACATTAAAGAATGTGTTGGAGGAAAGAAGTCTGGGCCAGAATGTGAGTCTGGACCTCTTCACCAACACTTTATCTTCAGTACAGGAGAGTATCAATTGGAGTCTTAATGCAATAGAGTTCATTCTTCAAAAACAGAGATAAACCCGAGCTGGCTCCGGAGCCGAACTGAAGAAAGACTGCCTGTGTTTGCTCCTTTATAACCCAAGTGCTCCTACCCTCATTGGTGGAGAACAGTGTCTCCTCCGACCACTTCTTAAAATCATTCTGTCTCACCCACTTGTCTTTTTGCTGATATCAATATTTCTGGGACTCTTGGGGATTTTCCATATTGAGCTCATTTGAGCTTATCCATGACTCCCTTATTTCTGAGGTTCTACAGACCTCTTTTTTTTTTTTAAAAACTGCATTATAATCCTGATTACAAGCACATGTCAACCTTAACACTAGATATGGTTGTAATTTCTAAACCGAATACATTAATTATCCTTTATTACATTATAATATGCTATATTACATCACAAGGAAGAGCATTCACTGGAACTGGCTAATAGATTACATTGCAGACTTTAAGCACCATAAAGCCACATGGGCAGAAACTTATTTTGACAATAGCCTATTCCATAATAATATTTTTATTAATCAGCCTTATTGTCTTGACATGACAATTGACATTGTCCTTCAATATCCTTTGCGTTCTTCACAGGCACGTCTTCTCCCCCATATCACTGATGCTTGGTAGATTGGTATCAATGATGTTCTGGGCAGTTTAAATCACCCAGTGTCGAGCCCTCCTGTCCTGGACATGCGTTTGTAATGCTTCCAGTCAGGCCCACAGCTACATTGATGAAGACAGGGCTGCGATTTGTTTTTGTAAAATCAATGATAAGCTGCTTGATTTTGCTGACGTTGAGCAGTAGGTTGTTATCTAAGCACCACTCTCCAAGAATGTTAATTTCCTCTCTATATAAAGTCTCAATGTTGTTTGAAATCTGGCCGATAACGGTAGTGTCATCCGCAAACTTCACAGCTGATTTCTCTTCATGTTGAGGGCTGCAGTCAGTAAGGGGGATGTGAGGGACCCTCACAGTGTGGAGATTGAGCTATTGGACTCAATTTCCCATGATCCGTTGTGCCAAGACCCTCCACCTTTTGCATCTAGGTGTGAACACTCAGCTGATCAAAACACATCACAGAGATATGTTCCTCTCTTTCTGCTCTACTCTCTCCCTCCACGGACCTCTTCTGTACCACCGACCGTATCGCAGCCGCGGCCTGTAGAAAGCACAACAAAGGCATCATTGGATAGCTCTCTGATCCCTGGACTCTTTTCTTAGTGGTAGAGGACGCGGGCGCCTGTGCAAAGTAACAAGTTGCAGCAGCTCTCCACAGCCGGCTAGTCTACACAATAGGAGCAATAAGTAGCTAGCAAGGAGCAAACTGCATTGTGCAGGATAACAAACGATCTCCAGCACACAGCTGGGACCGGCAGCACACAAACTATCTTGTTAACCCGGCACTATTATCCACACGTTACCATTTCACAATCATTTGTGAATTTGCCTTTTAACATGGAGACACACAGAAGGACTCAAAGCTCCTACTCATATGTGCTTTTGTCTTCTACACACGTACGCAGAGCATGTGGAGACGGTCAGAGGACCACACGCACACACACTCTCTTCCACACACACACACTCTCTTCCACACACATACACACACACTCTCTTCCACACACACACACACACACACACCACACACACACACTCTCTTCCTCACACACACACACACACACACACACACACACACACACACACACACTCTCTCTTACACACACACACACACACACACACAGTCACACACACACACATACACGCACACAAACAGACACACACACAAACACACACTCTCTCTTCCACACACACACACACAGTCTCACACACACACACACACACACACACACACACACACACACACACACACACTCTCTCACATTTGTGTACATATTCTCTTTTGATTGTGTAGTATTAGATATAGTGTGTTTTGCCATTCATTATCTTATCAATAAATGCTTTAATAATAATATAATGTTGTACAAGAGGGATTGTCTAGTATAGAATTTACAATCCTCCTCCATCACTGCAGGCGTGCGTTTCATCCTGCTGGGGCCCTACAATGATTATCATTCATCTATCCACAGCCTCAAGCAAGTTCAGAGGTCACAGATCAACGCAGTGCATCATTTAATACCAGGTGTTGTTTACCCTTATACAGACAATAAAATGCACTTTAAAACCTGATGAGTTAGTTCAACTCAAACTGTTTGAGGAAACCGATTGCCTTAAACCATTTAAGTTTAACAACTCAAACAATATAAGCATGAAAAAATCTTTGATTTGAGTCCAAGTATTTATGGTTAAGGTAACCTGGGTAAATAAAGTTAAAAGTACCTTATCCATTCAGTTAATAGAATGTATTTTTCAATTTCTCCAAGTTTGTTAAAAATGCTTTAATTAAATTTATCTGAGTTAAGTAGGACTAATCTTCTTTACACAAATGTTACCACTTCATTTTAATTTACTCAGTTGTATTCCACTAAAGCAAATTATTACAATCTATTTGTGACAACTTAGGACTCTGTGGTTACTCAATTCCTTTGTGGAAACTGATTGCCCTAAACCTTTTAAATTGAATTAACACAATTTAAATACACGTGTCCGACACAACTTAAACTATTAATTTAGTTGAAAGTTGAACCTTCATCATGACTGAGCTGCTTTCTCGTATTATCAAGTTTTAAGAGGGCAACATGGATGAATTTAAAGAAGTCACTTATCTTCTCAGGATAGCTCAAATAGACAGCATAAAACAAAATCCCCAGTGAATCTATCCATGACCTCTTACACATTACCAATGTTTGGCTCAGAATATCTGATAAAGTGATCAGTTTACAGATAAGGTTTTTCATTTTTTAACTGCATCTAAAGTAATCAAAGCCACCCTAATCATTTAAAACCCCTTCGATATGTGTGAGGATCTGGACTGGATTATGAAGCTTTCCGAGTTTAGAAGAGAAAAAAATAAATAGACTGACTATCAAATCAGCCACACGGATAGAGATAGAAAGACAGATAATCAGCAGGTCTATAATGCGTAGTTATTTTATAACCCTGTTATTTATGTTCCAAATTGGAACATAATTTGGAACAGATAATCTGTTCAATTTGTCTCAAAGTACATGATTAGACATGATTTTTAATCACATTTTAAATATGTGTATAACCTGAATACCAAGTCAAGTCAAGTCAAGTTTATTTATATAGCCCAATATCACAAATTATACATTTGTCTCATTGGGTTTTACAGACTGCACAGGATACATCACCCTCTGTCCTTGGACCCTCACATCGCACAAGGAAAAACTCCCTAAAAGATCCCCGACAATTAAAGAGGAAATATGGAAGAAACCTGAGGGAGAGACTGAGGAGGATCCCTCTCCCAGGACGGACAGACGTGCAATAGGTGACGTGTGCACAGAACAAACAACATAGTTAAAAATACAGCATAGGCAATCCATGTGGCAGAAAACATGATACGATCGTATATGTAAAAAAAAGATGGATCCAGGGGGTTGTCAATAAAGGCTTCCTGGTGTCAGGCAGGACCAGGGCAACAGGTGCAGCCACGATTCGCGGTCCAGAAGTAATCTTTAATAGTGGCAGCCTGCTGATTTTGATTTGTGATTTACTGTCATGATCTTGGTTTTCCTGCTTCCTGTTTTATTTTGTTGGTACATTCCCCTTGTGTTTAGTTTTACTTCCTGTTTTTGTGATTTCCCTCCTCCTGTGATTGTTTGTCCTTCCCTGATTTGATCCTCCTGTGTGTAATCCCCCTGCCACCCTTGTGTCTTTGCCCTCTCCAGCCTGTCCCATCCTTGTGATTAGTGTGTGTGTATATACAGTGTATACAGTATACCTGTCATATATACCTGTCTGTCCCGTTGTTCCTGGTTGGTTCGTCTTCTATGTTTCCTGGTGTGCTCATGCTGTGTACCCCTGTGAATCCTCGTGTTCACTCGTGCCATCCTGGATTGTGGTTTTCAGTTTTTGCTTTTCACCTTTTTGTATTTCAGCTTTGTTTAATAAAGATCTCCTTCCCTTTACCCCACCTGTGATATTTACATTCTTTTTAGTTTACATGTCCACAGTATTGTCTCAGTGTTGTATGCTGTGTGCAAAGAGGTCAACTGTCCACTGTTCGTTCCTGGGCAGAATGCAACAAACTCTCCCAAATACAAATGGCAACACATTCTCACATTTGAGAAGTTGGAAACAGAAATTGATTTGAATTTTTACATGTGAATGTACTTACATGATTAATCAATTATAAAAAGTTAAGTGACTAACACTAACAGCCTAAACCGCACTTAGCATTAAAAACAAAAGAATAATCAACTCAAAGAAAATGAGGGAATGGAACAAATCATATTACCAATATTTTAAAATTCCCTACAAATGCACTCAAACAACTGAGTTATTACTTCAACAATTCAATTTTGAGCTAGGTTAAATTCATAGGAATGAGTCACTCCAAATTTTTGTGAGATGTGCTGTTAGGTTTTACAGTGTCTGTGTGTTTTGCAGCTTTCTTTGGCATTTTAAGAATGAATTAAAGCTCTCTTTCTATTGCTTCACATCCAGCCCTGTCTCCTACATTTAGATATTATTAAGTTGCTTTTCCAAATACGTTTGGAGGAATCTTAAAGCAGCACTAATTAATATTTTATATCACCAATGTGTGAAATGACTGCATGTAATGTGAAAGTAATTATTTTTAATGATGAACCTACAGAAAAGAATCCAGCTATGCAGTTCACCTGAGATCTGTGGAACATTTTAGTGTCTTTCAGCGTATTGTTTTGGTTTTACGGCCCATAACTTCACTGTTTTGGTTCAGTCTTAGCGCCGTCATCAGCAGGTTTTCACTGATGAAGCCACTGTACTCTACCAGCTGAGCAGCAAACAGCAGGCAGACTCAGTCGGACACTAGCTGGTGAACAAAGTGGAAAATTAAAGAGACTGATATTTTTTCAGGAGGTGGTGGAGACCAAACCAGAGCTAAAGGGAGAATGAATATTGGATTTTCATCAGGGTTACAATTACTTGATCAAACAGGTGTCTACGTTGAGCAGGAAATTAAAAAAAAATGTATGCAAGGAAAACATGATTTTTAGGCTTTCATTATCGCCACAAATATAAATGCCACCTTTAAAAGTTACTTCATCTGCCTCACCTTCATATTTGGATTGATGTTTTTTCAAGCCTCTGTACTTGTACTACAATATTATTCCCTTACAACTCTTTGAAACAGAGTGTCCTCGACTATTATAAATCATTTGTATGTCATGTATATGTATATCATAATGTCGACTGGTGCAGCTGTTTCCAGTTGAGATGAACGATATGGTAGATAAGACAAACATCCTGTTATATTCCACTACAACTAAACATTTTCAGTGTACCACACATGGATTAACCTGCATTTATACAAAGATATAGATGGCCCCATATTAGAATCAGAATCAGAAAACCTTTATTCGTCCCACAGCAGGGATATTTACAGCGCTACAACAGCAGAGGGACAGTGCAGATAAAAGGGTAATAGAAGATAAGTACAAATAGGATAAAAAACTAAAAACAACAAATGTGGTAAGTAAGAGGCAGGTTAACATAATACAGTTGAACATGTGAGAGTAATACTCTAGCAGCCAGAAATAACAATAATACATAATAAGTAACCGCTCTTTGAAAGGGCAGCAGAATATGCCCAAAAGTATGCAGACAACATTGTAATGAGTGGTTTCACCCACCACCTCCGCCACCACCACCTCTGCTAACAGGTGCCTACAATCAAGCATACAGCCATGCAAGGGTGATTTCCATTCTAGAATACAGTAGATTTGGAAAACCCAAATCAGTCTCTAAGTCAAAGTATCAGACCTACTGTACCTTTATACTTTCCTAAACTTGTTACAGATTGTAAGTAGAGTTCTGGTCTTTCAGTAATAAACTAATTCTAATTGTCCATTTGTGTTATTCCTCTTGGTCCCATTCAGTACAACTCAAGCTGAAGCCATCTGGCATTTTCCTTTAAAAATGTTGCTTCATTTTTTTCTACACTTCTGAGAAAGTTGAGATGCTGTACTTCATAAGTGATGTAAATGACGATGGAGTGAGTAAAAATACTCAGCAACTGTATTAAATGATCATACATGTACAGTATATATGTACATTGAACTATTAACTACTTTTATAGATGAATCTATGAAAAATGACTTATTTTACATGTTTGGAAGTAAAATCTTGTCAACAGTAATTAATAACTTTAGTTGGTCAATAAATGTATATAGTACAGTAAAAAATATTTCCCTCTCAAAAAGTAGTAGAGTATTAGGTATCATTAAAATAAATACTCTGGTAAAGTACAAGTATCTTACGATTTACTGCAACAGCAAATACTTTCCACCACTGTCCTGCATTCATAAACATCTTTAGCACATGCCATATAACTGCAATGTCCCCGGGTTCCATTCCTCTATATAGTTATAGTATACAGTTGCCCTCTTGAGTAATAAATCAGGCTTCACTATTTGGCAGGCTGATAGACAGACCTGCTCCACTGGTACACAAACAAACTCTTAAAGGGTCATACATGTTATTCTAGTGAGTGTCAAAGCCCCAGCAGACTCCCTGTGTTCTCTGCAGAGACTGCAGAGACTGTGTCCCTCTACGTAGCTATCCATGCTACCCTGAGTGGTGGACCATCACCGTGTCACATTACATATTGCTACAAATCCACACCCACTTTAGTGCTGTGCCCCTGACCCTCTGTTGCATTTTGAAAATATGCTGGGATAGTTCTAGTTGAGGGGGGACTTACTCTGTAATGCCCATGGTTTTAAAATGACATGTTGAACTGTCTTGTATGGGTAGAATTGTTAAAAAGGTCAATATGATTAAAGCAAGTTATTGACAACACGCAAACACTCCCTTCAATAAATTCATAACCTTAAACCCACATGCACAAACTATATATTCATCCTCTTGTCATACTCATATGCTGGCAGGCTGTATGGTGGCTAAAGACATGTAGATTGAACAGCTGTCAGACACCACGCACATTGTGTAACAGCAGACATGGGAGCCATTACAATCTGTCAGTCAGGATCCACAGCAGCTTTTAGAGATTTATTTAAATATCATTAACATGTAATATTTCTTCATGTAAGAAATAATCTAACTCATAAACTTATTCCTGCATATGTGCCAAGTGTATGATAAAAAAAGACCTCACGCAGCCCCATGCAGGGATGAAATCTGGTACTCTGTGTTTAAGACAGTCGTCCAAAAATGCTGTGAGAGCAAAGGGCGAGTTAAACCTGTGTCTAAAAATGTCTTCTTTTATTTGTTGGAAAATACTTAATTTTTTACCAATAACCTAAAAATAAAGTTGATATCATTTTAAATTTGCAGTCAAGCTTGCAGCAGAAGAAAAATACTGCACTTCCCAAAAATAACTTTCATACCTAAAAATCTTTTTTTTCTTGAAAACTTCTGCTGAGGTGAAATTATGCTTCTCCTTTTCCACAGGCAGACATAATCCTACTGAGCATGAGCAGAGTCATGACTCTAGCTTGTTTTTGATTGGAGGAATTAAGTGTTACAATTGATCTCGGTCTCCCGTAAAACTTAATTTAACATTTTCTCAATAACAATTAACACAAAGTACAGTTAAGGTTGATAGAAATGTCTTTAGTTGTGCATGTATTAGACAACTTAATACGTTGATGGAGCTAAATGAAAATCAGGGGATCTCCAAAGTCATTGGGATTCATCCACAACCATGAACGTCTGTATCAAGTTTTATGGCGACTGACTAACATTGCCTTCCCTAGAGCCACCACAACCCTAGCATGGCTTATTAACTATAAATCAGCTTTAAAACCAGCATGTTCCAACCTCAGTTTGAGGACCAGCCCACCTTTTAATATAAGAAACATTGGAGGATTTTTCTCACTTGGGAAAATGAACTGTGATATTGTGTTGAGGAGTATCAAAATATCACTACAACAAAACACAAATCTAATTTTGACATTTAATTTGCAAATGATATCCAACCAGATTCTCAAACATGTGTCTCATTAAGCAGTTTGAGAACCCTGAAGGGTTTGGGTGTGGGCAGTAGGCAGGATTCTACCTGTTGAACTTACCTTAAGTTTTATAAAAACATAAAATATTGTCAAAGATTTCATGCAAGTATAAATGTTAATAGAAACAGCATACGGATGTTCACATTCTTTCAGTGGTTATTTTATTTCTCTCTACACAGCACATGGACATTTGAACTCTTCTGTTGCAGAATTAGCTCCATGCCTCTCTGAGCAGAGAATTGTTTTTGGATTCATGTAGATGATGCTGATGGTGGCCTGTAGTAGAAATCATATTGATGATCACCTCGATGCTATTTATCAGCTTTGTCCGTCTGTCGTTGAGTGCGTGTGCGGGTTACAGTGTGAGCCTGCACTGTAGCCATTACTGCAGCTCCACTAAAGGTTCAAAGGGATGAGAAAGTAGAACCATAGGAGGTTGGTGCTTTGTATAAATAATACTAATGAATAGCATTACAGGTTGTGCTCTTCCTCTCCATGTGTGTATTAAAAAAAAAAAAAAGAAAAAAAAAGTAACTTCCAAGGATAAACTGACCAAATCAAACCCTTGTTCAAGTATAGAGCTGTGTGTGATTCAGTGTCAATGAAACTGTTGTTTTTCAGGTTTTTGAAAGAAAGAAGCCAAGGCCATGGAGTTTCACATTGAAAAACTGATTCGAGTTTGGATATTCAACCACAATGGCCTTCCTGGTTAGCAGCACAAGCACCTCCAGTGTTCATGTTTCCTTCCACAGCTTTAAGACACGCAGACCAGGTGGAATGTTTTGTCCTCAATTCTAAAAGTGTAGTTGTTTACAACACTTTACAGCCAGTAGATTGAATAATTACAATGACTAATACACATTTCAATTAAAATATGTGCATGTGGGTATTTCATTAAGATATACTTGGACAAGACTAACAGTTTGCAGCCAAGCTAAGAGCTCTGTGAAACTATACTTAGCATCAGGGGCGCTCAGCAGGGCGCTCTGGAGGTCGGCCGGACGGGGGTAGGCGCTCAGCAGGGCGCTCTGGAGGTCGGCCGGACGGGCGTAGGCGCTCTGGGGGTCGAAGGCCACAGCGGAACCTCCACTGAACTCGGACAGGGGCCTGAGAGAGGGCTCCTCGGCGGCAGGATCAGGGGTCTGACGCACCTCGGCGACAGAGGGATACGGGGTCTGCCGGTCCTCGGCGACAGCAGGCAGCGGGGGCAGCTCGACAGCGGGAACAGGGGACCGACACAGCTCGACAGCGGGAACAGGGGACCGACGCAGCTCGACAGCGGGAACAGGGCACCGACGCAGCTCGACA
>CALSBV010011913.1:5725695-5745671 GCA_943590825.1 Bovichtus diacanthus | reverse complement strand
TATATATATATATGTGTATATATATATATATATGTGTATATATATATGTATATATATATATGTATATATGTGTATATATATATATATATATGTGTATATGTATATATATATAAAGGAAGTTTGGGGCCCCCTGCTGGAGCTGTTGCCCCCGCGACCCGACCCCGGATAAGCGGTTGAAGATGGATGGAGATGGATGGACAAATTAAAGGCTCTCTCCCCAAAACCCAGAGGTGTCAGCATTTAACTTGACTAGAAGGTCAAAGTGAAAGTAAAGGTGAAGGTGAGTGTCTTGTTCACCCTCTACACCTCTGACTTCCAGCACAATTCTAAGCTCTGCCACATGCAGGAGCACTCAGATGACACTGTGATCATCGGCTGTGTCAGGAATGGACAAGAGGAGGAGTACAGGAGCCTGGTGGAGGACTTTGTGAGGTGGTCCAAGTCAAACCATCTGCAGCTGAACACCTCCAAGACCAAGGAGGACTGTCGTCTGTACTTTGTGAGAAGACTGGGGTCCTTCAAAATCTGCAAACTTAAACTGCTGTTTAAGTTCTACCAGTCTGTGGTGGCCAGTGTTCCCTTCTATACTGTGGTGTGTTGGGGAGGAAGCAGCAAGAAGAGGGACACAGGGCGGCTGGACAGACTGGTGAGGAGGGCTGGCTCTGTATTGGGCACAGAGCTGGACCCCCTGGTGACAGTAGCAGAGAGAAGGACCTTGGATAAACTGTTATCCAAGAGAGCTCCACAATAATTCATTTGTAGTCAATAATACACATCTTAATATGTGGAGATCTTAATGCAAGATCTGTCAAAGACAAAGACTAGATAGAAGTAGATGGAACATCAATCATCAATCCTCCCAGTCTTGGTACACACAATATCACAAAGACAACGTTTTGATAATGTTGTAAACAACATTAATGATTAGTAAAAAAAAATTATATTTAATATAAATATTAATATTAATTAGTATGGCTTAATTTACCTCAAGTCACTTCTGGGACACCACCTTTGAATCAAAGCAAAACAGTTAATGTAGTCTTATAAAATAGTCTCATAAAATGTACTAGACTATGAATGAGGAACTATGGGACTATAAACAAAATAATATACTATATCAATATCTAGTAAATGTTGAAGGATTTCGAAATTCTTTGATAGTCGAGGTTGGAAGAAATCCCTCTTGTACAACATAAAAAAAACCAGCATGTAGTATATTCCAAAAAAGCATTTAGAGCATTAAGAAAATAAATGTCAAAATACACAATATCTAATACTAAGCAATCAAAATGGAATATGTACGTGTGTGTGTGTGTGTGTGTGTGTGAGTGTGTGTGTGTGTGTGTGTGCGTGTGTGTGCTCTGCGTTCACAAACACATGAAAGATCAGACAAAAGAACATGTGTGGAAAGCCGATCTCTCTCTCCCTCTCTGTGTGTGCCGCTATATTTAAAGGCCAATTCACGATTAATGTGAGAATTTAACGTGTATGATAATGGCGCCGGGATAACAAGATGGTTAGTTTGCATGTGATTCTGTCTGTGTACAATACTTAACACATGAACTGACAAAGCATCCTCATGTTACCCATGAGCTCAATACAACAGATCACACAATAAAGCTCGGTGAATAAAAGCTAACAAACATTTACAACAATAGAGCAGTTCTGTGCTTGCTTAGTCGTAAAGTTAAAGGTACAATGTGTAGATATGCCAGAATTAAAAATGAAACATTAAAACAATGAACTAACATTATGAACAGAGTGTGAAGAGGTAACAGTGTTGACGTTAAAGACGTCTATGTGTTGCAGAGATATCTACTGAAGTTAGCATGATGCTAACAGCTAAGAGACGGACAGATCTTCTGTTAGCAGTGAGCAAATTTAGCAGACTCTCCAGCAGATCGTCAAACTTTCTGTTGCTGCCTCTGCACATGTTAGACCCAGTGCTGCATCTGCCCTACTACAGGTGCTGGGAGCCTACGGAGCTGTTGCACATTCCCCTCCCAGCATAGCAGTACTATGTCGGGGCGGAAGACGAAACAAAAACAGTCGTTCCCTCATCTCTAAAGTACACAAATGTGTATTATTCCGCTCCTTTGTTTTTTTATTTAATACGACGTATTTGTGAGTATATTTTAAAGATTTACATCTTCACTAGGAACTAGTGCAGCTGTACGTAGCTCAGAGTCACAGGCAGGACAGGGAAGTCGAAACATTTTATTGACTGTTTTTAAATGATACATGTTGACTTCACCATGGGAATGGTGTGTATAATGCTTTTCAATGCCAAACATTCCCCCACAGACACGTAGGCAGTGATAGTGGTGCTCAGCTGCCATGCACAGCGTCAAATTACACTTCAGTGTTTTGCTCAAGGACACTGACATACTGTCTAGAGGAGCTCGGAACCAAAACCAACAGCAGCCATGTTAAAATATCATGTGGGAGCTGGTCAAAACATTAACTCAGAAATGGTGGAGGATTGACACTGGCCTTATACTAAGTGGAAATGTGGGGTTGTCTTTAACTGCCCCACCATGTCCCTGAGATGAGTGGAACGGGATTCCTATGATGAGGTTTTTATTTACAAGAGAGATGAATAATCTGCCTCTCTGTTTCTGTCATGCCAGGCACAAATAATCCCTGTGTGTGTGTGTTTGTGTGTGTTTGTATGTGTGTGTGTGTGTTTCCCCTGGAGCTTGTAGGCTACAGATGTTCAGCCTCCCTCTCTCTCTCTCTCTCTCTCTCTCTCTCTCTCTCTCTCTCGCTCTCTCTCGTGAGGATAAGTGCTCACAGTGTGTATAGCTTCGCACACACACACACACACACACACATTCCTCTCATGCAGCCTCGCGCGGCAGAAAATCTGATGCCATGACCGGGGACGCATCCATTCTCTGCAGAGAACCATGCGCTGCCTGCTGAGCCCTGCTGGAATGAACCGACTGAGAGGGTCTTTCAAGGTACTCACCTGTGGATTTGCGCCGTCAAGATGCCTTATTTGACCAAACCTCTGATTTTACTTCTATGTCTGCTTGTTACTGGGGAATGCCGTAAGCACGGCCAACGGGTGCGGAGATGGACTGGTACCGTGGAGACCCAAAAGCATGGCACGTGAGTGAAAAATAAATACAGGATGAACACAGGTTAATGCGGAGAGATGTGCAGACATCCAGCAGATAGAAAATAATCATTTCAGCTGAATTGTCATTATCAGTAAATGTGTCAGGTCGGCTACAGTAGAAAGTAACTGCCGGACATTCTTTATCGGGGGTCTATGCAAGGATGGCTTCAAGGGGCTTGGGGAGCAGTGGCTCATGGATCACTTCCATATCATTTAGAATTATTTACATGTTCCCTCATTACAAACAGAATAATATAAATAGCAATGATCAAAAGAAATAGAAGTCAGGAGAAGGCTATCACCTGCACATAGTAAAAGATGCATGAGGGTGTAGTATATGTTAGGTGAAATGTATAGTTTATAAAAATGGTTTAAAGCCAAGTTTACAATGAAATTTTCCTGAAACCTATTAAAAAAAATTATCAGTATTATTTTAGTCGTAAACTAATGTATTTCTTTACTGGTTTGATTTGATAAAAAGCGGCAGAACTTTGTGCACTGCATAAATAAGGTGTGTCAGATGTGGATCTCTTCGGCTTTGTTGCAGAATGATGACATCTTGTTAAAAGGCATGCAGCAGTTTGTTTATGTTAACAGCTACAGGAAGATTCTTAACAAATTTAATGTTAAATTTAATGTATTGATGATGATTTATTAGATTACATTACAGGGCATTCAGCAGGCGCTCTTATCCAGAGTGACTTACAGTGACTAACTACAGAGACAGTCCTCTGGAGCAGCTTGGGGTCTTGCTCAGGAGCTCAATGGTGGCAAGACCTGGTGTTGAACTCACAACCTTCCAGTGTTCTATTTGAAAGCATAACCACTAGACCACTAGACTACCACCACTATACAAAAAAAGGTTCAGGTGAGGCAAATCAAAACTGCATGGAGTATATTTTAAATCAGTGTTCTGCCAAACATTTAACCACACACAGTCATACACTGATGTTGGAGAAGCTGCCTGGAGGACCCTGACCTGACTTTGGTGTTCAGAAGGACACTTTAACATATTGTTCGTAAAAAGACAATATCTGTCATTTGTTTAAATGCCTAAAACCAGCAGCGTTTATGTTTACCAAACAAACACCTCTCGTGTCTGTGTGAATAATGACACAAAACAGTCAGCTTCGGTTTTGCATATCAATGTCTACTTTTAGCTTTGACCATGATCTTTCCCCAAAAAGCTGAACCGAGTGGGGTTTTTCTTTTGAAAGGGTTCATATTGTCGTATGTTGTATCAGCCATGTTTGCTTTAGGAGGCACTGAGAAAGAAGGTAGTCCTGCTGATAGGGACACCAGAACAAAACTACTTGCATGAGTCCTTTTTTAAGCAGTTAGCTTGGGGGACCACTAGTATTAGGGGGATGTGGGAACCAAAGACATTGCTCTCCCAATTCATTGTATGCCTTGTTTCAGTAAATTCCCACCAAAAGACAGGTAGCTTTTGATAAGGGGTCAAATGTTCTGGAGTCCAGTCTGTGGTTAGGTTTGTGCTCAACAAAAGCACGTTGGTTAAGATTACGGAAAGGTTGTGATTTTGGTTTAATGTTAATGAACACTCTGTAATAAGTGTTTTTTTCTGTAATAAACCAAGACCACAATTCTTCCCTTAACCTGACCAAGTGCTGCCAGAGAATAATCATTAAAAAAGTTTGCAAATGCCGTAGTAACTAAGAACAGATATTGCATGATAAGATCGGATATTATGGTGGAAAACAAATTAAATGTGTTGTAAGTGAATATTTTACTGATGCTTTTTGTATCAATATTTTTACCACTTGCCAGATATGTTCTTGTCACTTTTTAGGAGACAAGTTTTGATCGCTGTTTGCCTCCCGTCTCCTACCAGCAGTTGTTTTTTATCATGACCACAATTATTCCATAACCTTAGCCTAGTGGTGGTTATTAGTGTGGTTAACTCCCCATGTTTTTGTCACTGTTTCTGGCTTATTTTATGGCCAAATCTAACCAAACCATAGCTGTCGGATCAGAAATGGCTATTTATAATAATTTTTGTTGTTTTGATATCCAAAGATTATTGAAGGTATTTACAAACAATGTTGTCCTGCTGATAGAAAATGTTTATGTGTTGTTCTAGAAGGCAGTTACACACAAGTCCAACCACCAACACAACGGTTACTTCTTAAGAAGGTGGTAATGAGTCAAATCACAGTGTCAAGGTCTTTACACACAAGGGCGTGAAGAATCAACGACACAAGAAAACAAAATACTCACCCATGAATATTATGTCTATAGGACTTTTATTGTGAAAGGTAAGAAGGGAAGTAGTGAATCTGGTATGCGCTGCCTTTGCCAAGGTTGAAAGGAGATATAAAGTTTGTCATCTTTGTTCGAACTACGGAGCCTCCATGTTGTTGTTTTATAATCCTCATAAATATAGATGCAAATCAACCCGTTCCACAAACGTGATTGGTTGATGCCTTTCTTGGAAGTGCAAAAGCTCATAAAAATCCACCGTATTCCTTTTTTGCTGTGTAATATTTGCATTCTGTGTAAAAGTATTCATGACAAAAATAACAGTTTGAAGTCATTTATTGACATGGGAATTGACCAACAACGCCCCCGCTGCATAAAGGCCTTTAGCCATGAGAGAAACCTCTGTGCATACCCTAAGTCATTCACTATTTTAGGGATTAAGTTTAAAGGTTTATTTAGAAAAAAACACAACATGTGCTGCATTACAACAGACAGTATTTAGAACCCAAGATGACACTACATTCATCTCTTCTTTGCTGCTCGCTGGTAGAGAAAAATCTGTCTTTGCTAGAGCCCCGCCATGCTAGAGCCCCGCCATGATAGAGCCCCGCCATGATAGAGCCCCGCCATGTCAAGCCCATTTGTCCTCAGAGGTGATTTAACACAGCATGTGGTCTAAACAGCTCCACCACCATCACTGTTAGACACTCACAATACCACCGACAGTTATCACAGCATGACATTCCATTCAAGTACAGTTTTAGGAGTGCCATGTCTGTGCTCACATTTTATTTGTAATCTTTTGGAAGTTTGGAATCTCTAATACACTAAAAACATCGAAGGTGAGGAAAAACTAAAACATTATAAATAAATTATACATTTATTCGCAGTTGTCACAGCAGATTGAATCAGTATTCTCCGGTGTTGGTGCGTTGCTTTTCATCTCTTCATAACCAAACCTCCGTTCATCAGTTGTCTAACCTCTGACGGTGAATGTCATCTTCCTTCAGCTCCTTGGCAAAGAAGCCTCCAGATGTGACCAAGTCTCGCAAAACAAAGACAGAGCATCTGCTCAAAGTAGACGATCATGACTTCACCATGAGGCCAGCATTTGGAGGTAGGTTTGGAATGCTCCGTCATTTGTATGTACTGTATTATTTTCCTGTATACATACAGGCATTTATTCATGATCACAAACACACATGGACACAAACTCAAAGTCCACTTACTTGCTTTTTCTAGGGCTTTTAGCCACACCTCATCTCCTTATTTGCTTAGTTGTATTGTAAAGTCCATTCTCTGATGAAGACCATCATTGTTGTGATGAAGATACGCTAGTAAGTGGACATTGAGGTCAGTCTTTTGTTGAAAAACTATCAAAATTGATACAATAAGTTTCTTCTTGCTGATATATGACTTCTCAATGTTTCTGAATCTCTTCAGAGTCCTTCATTAATCAGCTTTCGTTAGTTTTGTTTGTGTTCCAAACTTACAGCTCAAACCTGAATATGAGAAGCAGCCAAACATATAACATTTAGATCAAATATCTGTCTTTTAAACATTTAGGCCTCAATGATACAGGGGTTTTCATTTAATCCCCATTATATTACATTTGTATTACATTTTTCTATGAATAAAAACAATTCTCTTGTCATCCATGTCATAGAAAAGACTGACTAGATATCGTACATAAAAATCTAAGAAACAAATGTAATTTTAATTGTGGACATTACCTTAACATGTACCCGATACGACTATTGTTTTCTCTACTAAAGACTCTAGACCTAGACAGACATATTGACGTTATATATCAGCCTCTCTTAACCTTTTGCAAATATTTTGTTTGCGATAAGTAACAAGATATGTTTGATGTCATTTAGAAACACTGTCTCCATTACACACAGTAGTTTGTACAGTACACCAGAGAGCACTGACATTCTTGTTTACAGTGTTAAATGTACTTCTCACTATATATCTTGGTCACTATTTTTTAAGAAACAAGGGATACAAAAATGTTTGATTATGTAATGGGTTTGTGTATGAAAAGGGATTATCAGTGTTAATAGATTTTATGTTCAATGGATTTTTGTAGCTCTCAAATATCAGTATTAGTATTGGCCTAAAACTAGTATCAGTCAAGCTTTAATAATATTATTGCTTGTCTGAGTAGCTGAGACTTAAAGGGACACTCCAACTTTATGGTAGCACATCATTACATTTTTGGATTACTGACAAGAGACATATTAAAGTAAAAATGGTCAAATCCAGAAATACTCCAACAACTCTGGTTCCTTATTTTCCATAATGCATCTCAATGGCATCTACCATTAGACCCTCACATTTTCTGTTTTGTTGCCCAAGTTTATATTCCTGATGACATCACTATGACATCATCAGGGTTATTTTCTCAGACTTGACAAAGCTCCTCTATAGCCACAGAATACATTATACTCACAGGCTGAGTAGTACGCCATATGACAAGTAAACTGACCTTTCTGTATAAAATTGGTGGACTGGCAGCACCTTGGTAACCTACTGGTTACAGCGCAACGTCGCCAGTTCTATTCCAGCCAGGGACATGTGTCACATGTCATACCTCTGTCTCCCCACATTTGCTCTTCACTGTCAACTGTCCAATAAAGGCAAAAAAGCAACAGAAAAACAAAACAACAAAAAAAACCGGTGGAGTGCTCCATTAATCCTGTGGGAGGTAAATATAGGGCTGGAGGAAAGAGTCTATATACATAACTGGTTTACCTGAGTGCGTGACCGGTCCTCCCTCAAGCTTCAAAAACCAATTGCATGTCTGCCCTCATGTCTGCCCTCATGTCTCATAATTGATTGGTCTTTGGTCTGCAGAACCTCTGATATGTCGGGCTCTTTGATGTTATACCAATTTAAAGAATCCACCCCTCTCCTGGAATCATCAAAGCATGAAACATCTTTAGCCTATACCTGTTGTGACTATAATTAACAGATTGTTTTTTTTATTCTGCTTGATCACCAGAAAAACTAGATCTAAAGCTTTTTTTCCCCCAGGTGGACAATGTGAACGTCTCTTCTGAGTTTTCAAGATGAATTAAAGAGGCTCATCCACTAAGAATTTGTTCTCCAAGTTATCATCCCAGTGGTGTCATTCTGTGTGCCGTCTCAAGACAGCAGTTCACAAGATGTTTCCTACTCTTGTTTTCAAGCTGCATATCTTTGCATGTCTCTAGTAGTATTTTAGCGTTGAAATACTTCAGAAAGTAGCTCAAGGCCAGGTCTTTGTTGAAATGCTTGTATCTCTTTTGAGAATATGTAAGCGTCATTAAGCAAGCTTTTCCTCTGTTAGAGCGATTGTTACTTCGGAGAAAGGCAAAGCATGTAGCAGCAGGTCACAATGGAAATTGGAGTAAAAATAGCCCGGGTAGAGACACAAAGTCCCAGCAGAGGATATGTGGCTCTAGTCGCATTAGTATGAAGAGTCCCATACTCCTGTTTCCCTAGAAAGGGCTGCCTCCTCCAGATGTGTTTAAACCCGTAGCTTTTTTTTCTATTGAATAAGACTTTAACATGGTTCTTCCACCAAAACAGATCAGTAAGCTACTGGCTTAGCCACATCAGAATGACAGAGGCGGAAAATTGAAAATGCCCCCAACACACCCCACCCCCTTCCTTCACACAGGCAAGTGAATGACAGACTGCCCAAAGAGCAGCCTGTTGCTATCCAAATTAGAAACTTGATGTTGGGGTAAGTATCGATAAAAAAAATATATATAATTTTTTAAAACTTGTGTTTTACTTTTGTAGTTGCAGGCATCAGTTTTATCAATGATAACAATTGTAATCACTGAAGTTATTACCGAGATCTTTGAATCCGTCAACGCTACAAAAGTCCAATTGGACAAGAAAGACACGCATCAGGTGAACAGACAGCTTTAAACTAGCTAAGCTATTATATGAACCACTTTCTTTTTGAGGTAAAACTGAAACTGATTTCAATTTGGGCTTGGGTAATGATTTCCAAATACCTTGGGGTTTTTACAACCTATTTGATTGCTTGGGTTTTATGCCTCGTCAGATTTATCTTCAGCACTAAAACTGCGTTCCAAAATTTCAGTGCTTACTTTTGGTGAGTATAATGTTTTCATAAGCGATGGCTGGAGCTTCAACAAACAAAACAGAACTTGAAATATAATCAATTTTAATTGTACAAGTCAATGTACTGTATGTTTAATGAAGATGTAAGTTATATCACCCTTCTAATTTGAAACATTTTCGTATTTAAAGGGTTTATTTTCATTGCAACATGAGCATGCTGAGAAATGTTCATGGCAATCTGCCTGATAGATTGATAGAATTCTTGTGGCTAGTTGGAAAATAGCGTGCATAAACTGTACAATCCCAGTTGGGTACAGGTGACAGATACATTGAGCTAAAGTAGTCTGTACATTTGATATTACGACTCCCAAGAGTTAAGAAAGCAACATTTAAACTCCAGGGAGCTTACTATTGTTTCCCTATTAAGTGGAATAGCATATTAATGCACTATTTATGGAAATCTTGGCATTACTTTTGAACATAGCTTTCCTTGGAGGAGGAAACTGTGACCCAATGACGTTGCGAGCTGTGAGGACAGGGGGCCATGAATCTCATTACAAAATGTCATAACTCTCTGGCCAGTGAGACACCTTTCTCTGTAATAATGAAATGAATGATATCTGAATTTCATTTAGCTGCTTTAATTTCAGGTTCCTGGTATCTGCATGCTGCTCACTGTCAGCCTCCAAAACACTCACACTTGTAATGCAAGCCCTTGATTTCACCATCAGTAGTACTGATGAGTACATACTGTATGCACTGCAAAACTCTTACATATGTACACATACATATTCAAAAAGACCTGAATCAAAGTCAGCTGTCTTTCAGTGGATAGAGGGTGGTGAGTGTGGCTAACGTGTGGGGTGTATTATTGCTCTTAATCCTCGGTACAATAACACATTAAGCTTGTTGTTAATCCACGCTGAAAGGAAAGAGAGAGAAAAACCAATGACCAGATCATTGGATGTATGGGATCCAAACGAGTGATGTCATGATCTGTTAACTGTATACCAAAGCCACTGTGTGCTTTTCAGAAAATGTGGTGGCTTAGCAGCGTTGTGGATTTACTGTAAATCACAAGGCAGGTGGAGTTGTTTCGTGCTGCCTATTGCTTTGATATATTCACCACCCAACCCTGGCAGGCACACTGCTGGAGTCAATGAAATGAGGTCTGTCTGTGGCACAAAAAAACACTGACACAGAATGTATAGAACCCACAAACTGTTGTAAATATTTCCAATGAGTACATTTTTTCATTTGACCTGAAAGCTGAAACATTTTCATCGTAACGGATCAGAGAAGTTTGGCCCTATTGTAATCGTACAAGCGCAACAACGTGTGCAAAGTGGTAGGTCTTGGGTTAGAATATACTGCAGTTCAGACCGTGTTGTAATTATTAAATACACTCTCAGCCAATCATATCACTAGTCTTATAGCGCTGATACAACTAAGCCAATCACAGTGACTCATGATGTCAACAACTCAACAAAAGAGAGAGACAGTCCCCGTTTGTTCCGCTCAGGGCTAGTATGGATGGTAGCTTTGTAGAGACTGCGAAGCATAGTTTACATAATCCGTGACTATATTTTTGTAATATTTTAAAGATGAACAGTGAAGTGACGCTGGGTTGAGCGGGGTTTACACTCTAGTAGTAGAAGTAAATCAGCTGACACAGGCTTACAGCTGTCTCTGAAACTATCATGAGAAATTTGCAGTTTCAGCAAAACTTGTTTCTAGCCAAGTCCCCTCGTGCTTTGGATGTTTCTCCTGTGTTAGACGTGATAACAATAATGAAAAGCAACAGTGACATTAGGGCTTTTCTTTGAAAAACCAGGGTGAGCTGAAAAAAGTGAAAATGAGAAGCTGGTTCCATAGCTGTGTTTCTATTGAAGTTTCTTATATCAACCAATTGATGTTCACTTTGTTGTAATTAGGCAAAAGAATAGGAGAAAGGAGAAGAGATAGGTTGCAGCAGAGGAGCAATGGATAGAAAATAGGTAAGGATCAACCTAGACCTTTAGAATGAAACAGCCTACGTTCACCTACAGCTTTCCGTCATGTAATCATGTAGACCCATGCTGTTCAAATATGAACAAATATGAACAGCGTGCAATGGAACCAAATATGCAACCAAATAATCTCATGTTGACTGAGTGAACAGGGAGGGACACAGAAGCTAGAAAGAATGCAGATGCTTAGGCACATTACAAGACACAGTATTTTGCCAGCGTCAATACTGTGTCCAGCCAGTTACAGGAGGGATTCAGAGACCTTAGAGGCGGCCATGCTCCTGCACAGAGAAATGGACAAAGTGCTGGAGGAGTATCCAGAACTCAACAAGATGAGAGTAGAGAGGTTGCAGGTATCATTAGGAATATGGTGCCAGAGGTCAGAACAATTTAGCAAAAGTTCCCATTCTACTTCTGCTCTCTGTAATAACTTTATAGGCTGAAATGTCAGATGTTGTTTTTTCAACTTGCTGTCCCCAAGTGTCCACACAATGATTCATACAGCTTTAACTATAAATGTATGATTAAAGATCAAAGGACAGGGGCCCCTATCAACATGATAACTGGCAGTCTTCAAAAAGGTCAAATTGGGACACAAGAGTTAAGTACCTTATTCCTCTTTATTTATTAACAGAGCTGTGGGTCTTTTCCAGCAATGCCCTGCTGCTACCTCATTCTGCCAGCTTTGTCACTGAGCAATTTCTAATCTTTTAGTCTTGATGAAAAGGTTCAAGGCATCAATAAAAATGCACAGAAAACCATAAAAAAAATGTATATTCCATTAAGAGGCTCTTGAAAACTCGTTATAAATAAAGTGATTGAATGTCATCCCCCGCAAGTCTTAAAATAACATGGCACGATATCCACCAAACATCAGGGCTGTGACGGCTGCTGCCATAGTTTGATGTCAGAAGTGTGGAGATTCAATTAGAAGATTGTATCAAGCTTTCTTCATCAAAGGAAACTGTAATAATCTATTCATTGAGGCTCACTGCTGCTTATTTATTTCAAACCAAACTAAATGCTGTCACTTTTAACAGTGTGCATAATTAGGTGATTTTTGTATTGGCACAAGAAGACGTTCAGTTTCTAAAATGTCACGAACAGCAGAAATGTGTCATTTGCTTTATCCACGATACCAAAGTGACACGCTATCCCTGCATGTGCTCAGGGGAACGCCACAATAATGACCACCGTTTTTGTTTCCTTTTTGCGGAGCTAAAGCTTTAAGCAGTGCTCACTGCTTAAAGCAGTGCTCACTGCTGGATGATTCTGGATATTATCAATCATATTGGCTTGATTTGAGGTGACTGTACTATAGCTTTAGCTGCTAGCTTCACCCAGCTGAATTCAGCTTGCCTGCGGTGTTAGCCTAGCCTAACTGTGGCTAGCTGCATGGCTTCCCCACTCCAGCAGAGATGAGCAGATTAAGCTGGCAGCGGTTCCTCCTGCTTACAGATGAGATTAGCACAGGCAGCAATCTGTTACGCCATCAGGCAGCTGTTACCCCGCAAATGACACTTTGTCCCAACTGAAGACAGACAGAATTTAAAAGGGGTCCAAAGCTGGCTGTAAAAGTGCATCTAGCAGTCGTGACAGAACTTCACTTCTGTATTAAAGGATGATTCTGATATTTATCAATGTGGGTGTGTTAAATTGGGTTGTGGTAACATTTTACTTGTATTGTTCACAGTGTATCCCCATGTGTTGCGTTGAACATAAAGTGCACAAGGATTTCTCTGGGACCACTTGCTTTGCTTGTGTGCCTTTTTATTTAGTTTGACATGATATCTGTGAAATCCAAGCATTTTAAAATTGGATTGATGTTCTTGCCAGAGTCTGTCAAATCTCTAAAAGTAGGTGGTGAGTAAAATATTATCCTTTAGCCAACATGCAGCTGTTTTCAATGAAGAGGCTCTCATAAAGCCACTGTACTACCTGCTCAGCAGCGAGCAGCAGACTCAGTTAGAGACGAGCTGGTGAACAAAGTGGAGCATTTAGCAGCTAAAGAGACAGAGACTTACCTCAGGAGGTGGAGGAGACCAAAGCAGAGCTTAAAGAGACTAAATTATATTCAGCTGGACACAAACAGCACTACACATGAATAAGAATGTAGCTGGATGTATAAATAGGGAACTGTTATCCATACCAACTCTATTAGTCCATAATTCTTCAAATGTGTGTAAGTATTTAGCAAGTTGTCGAGTTCTGCCAGAAAAGGAAAAGAAAGAAGAAAAAGATTAATGCAGCTTGAAGTGTTTTGTAGCAAATATATATATATAATCGCCTGCTGTTGTTAGGCAACTGTCTGCTTTCACGTTGAGTAACTTTATAGGACATCAATGTTGTATTTAGAAAATGTTTCTCCACCTGCAAGTGGCATAATTAATTCAGCTTTAAACTATGTCAAATGTACACTGAACAGCAGCATAGCTGAATACACAGGGTGGGAAATGTTGGTTATCAGGGTTCTGTTGGCAGGTCTGTCTTCAATGTTGTACCAGCATGTGGCACAACTTTGGAAAGGATGTCAACTTTACTAAATATGGAACATTTAGTGCCTAAAGTATTGAAAAGGCTGGCAATTGTTGAAGTTTACCAGCATAACACAAATGCATGATGTAGTCAAAGGTGGCAATTTCTAGGAAACCATCCCAAATGGACATCAGCCTATACAGGCTTATTACAGGCATGGCCAGCACACTGTAATATTGTACACCAGAAAGACCAGCATGTGTTGTGTTTTACACTCAGCCCCTCTCTATCACTCTGAAATTGATTGACAGGTCTAAGTTATTACTGTTCTCAGCTACCATGTATAGTTTGTTTACACCAGTAACATTTGTGATGCAGGAAAAAAAGGCCTATAATCTCCATTATGATCGTTATAAGTCATCGTTATCCACGTGCATATACGTCACTTGTTCATCACAATACTGTGTTAAATGTTGCTAACATACATTCAGTAAGGGTTGGCTCTATGAGTCCAGCTGTTTAATATTTTAAATCTAAACTAACTTCAACTCGGTGCACATTGTGATTGATTAAATATGACCAATTGGAACTAACCAAACTAACTTCAGCCTGGTGTTTGGCTGCAGTGCTGTCTGCTCTCCTCTGCTTCTATGGGGAGTTTGTCCCAGGGCCATTTCTTGGCATGTTGGAGCCCAAGGTCAGAAATCCCCTGGCACCCCTGACAGGAATTCATCTTTTCATTTCCAAATGACTAAACAATTTATAATTCAAATGAACTTAACTTCACTCTATTTCTGGTCTTTGTCATATAATCAACGACACATGTTAATGAGTAGTTTGTGTCATGACTGGTTCATATATAGGGTATGGAACATAATAAACCTGGTTATGTATATCCTATAAGATATAAGATAGAAGATTTGAACATTATCATATTACTGATCATCTGTGAAGGAGACGGTCCACCAGCTGGTTAGTTCTGTACTTTTATTTCAGTATCTCACTTTCATTTGTAAATATTTTATGAGCTAATAGTTATTTAAATGCTTTACATTAAACAGCTTTCAGTGCAGATTTAGCCGATTTATGCCTGCATACAATTTGTAAAGGAATGTGTGACAGCTTCTGGTTCTGTATTAAGAAAATATAACCTGCATCACCTCTTTCCTAATAATAATAATAGTCTGCATTGTCTCATGTAGTAGTTTGTATTTATTTTGTGATGCACATTTTTTGTATCCCCACTGCCCAACTTTTCTTTGAAACCTGCTGTGTGGATTCTGTCCACAAGGGAATAAAATGTTCTGTGTGACAGGATTTAAGCTGTCAAATGTTTCCATGGAGATTAATTGAAATTCAGAATCCGCATGTATGCATAAATCATCTGCCACCCACCTGAAGGAATTAAAAATGAACTTTACTTGAGAGGGTGGTAGGCGACCCATTTTAGCATTTTTTATTTTATTATTATTTATTCACCTCACATTATGCACAGGCAAGGTCCCATCCAGAGCTCATTGTTTTTAAGAAACTGCTTTTCCTCATTAAGGCTGTTTTACCTCATCCCCCTGCAACCTTTCCGCTTTAATCAGAAATGTACATTTTTCTTAAACGACCCACCCAAACTGTGGATCAACATTCATCACTACAATCTGTTCATTTGACTTATCCTGGGCCGGGTCACGGCAAAACCAGGTAGTCCAGAAGTCCCCATGCTCAGCAACATTCCAGTCCCGAGGCATTCCGAAGCCACATGGGACCTACTTTATACTTTGAGTAGCAACCAGTTTACATCTTGGTGAACATTGCTGATGTACATGGTTTCAATGTTAAGTAAGGTGGAGCAAGTGGATCTTTCCCTGTTTCTTCAGTAGAAAGAAGATACATTAGCTTTTGTGTAGTTTGTATATCAGATCAGAGGCACTGCTAGACTTTCCTGACCCTCTGATCCAGCTCCGATCTCTGAATGATTGATCATATACTGAGTCAGTTGAACGCTGCTTGATCAGGTCACTGAGAGCAGAAGACCATTTATGCCTAATGTGACAAGAACTGCAACACACTTGATGCCATTGTCCCAGTACATGAAGAATAATCCCAAACACAGAGATCCCTCCACTGCCCCTCATTTGAAGAGCTTTGATGACTTTAATCTAGCGTTTAGCGTCTCTGATAATCTCTTTGGATTACAGACAGTATAGATAAGTGATGCAAAGTGTTTCAAACCGCCTCTAAATCTTCCCTCAACTTTAGCTCAACCTGTGCAGTCTCTACATGCTTACTGGTGATATGTGAGAGGGTCACATGTAATGCTGCTTCTATCCTTATGTAGAGGTCAGAGGGCATGACAGAGATTGTAAATAGATATGAATCATTTACAAGAATCCATTTAGAGTAAAGCAGAATGAGATGCAGTGAATAGAACACTGGCGCCTTCTATAGGTTCAATATATGTACTATAAAGGCATGAGCTGGTTAATTAAACCAGTCGTGAAAAAAACTCAATTTGACCCAATTTTATAATCTAACAAAATATATCCCAGCAGCATTTGCAGCACAGAAACAAGTGTTGGTTTTATTTTATGGTTAAATCTTTGCAACAGGTGTTGCTTGAATGTCCGCTTTTTCATTAAAATAACCTCTTAAACAGAATTCAGATCTATTTTTGGGTTACTTTTTCCACTTCCTCTGGATTTGCGTAATGTGTTGTGATCCCTCGTTCATATACTGCTTAAGTGAGACAGCTGCCAATCCCTGGACTCCACACAAGTTAAATCACACTGAGAAAATGGGCCAGATGTCAACATGAGTCCACATGGAACTAAATAAAATTGGTGTCACCAATGTTTTTTTATTTTATTTAAATCCCATTCATTGTATTTAGGTCCCCAAAACTCAGATTAATATTTCATAAGGTGAAATTCACTTTAGGTATAGGCTCCATATATATAGCTATATATAAAATAGACTATATTTGAACTATGTATAGAAAGTAATCAAATAACATAAAAATTAAAAATAAAATGAGATGCACAGACTGCATTGCTTTAGCGCAGGCTGAGTAGGAAGTGTCAGACATCGGCATCAAAATGGCTACAAGAAAACAAAAGGCGATGAGAGATTTGGGTCAAGTAGTTATGTGGCTCCAAGCTTTAGCTCAGAATTAAGATTTTATAATTATTATTTTCTGCTAACAATATACATGTCCCATATACAGTGTAAACTGTTTGTATCATGTGCAGCACTATAAAGGACATGTATCCATTGCTGTTGATAGTGAATCCTTTATATTCCTCAGGTAGCATTTTGATAAAGAGGATGGTTGCTCTATGAATCTAGAATGTCACACTGTGCATTATTAATGTACAGAATGTTAGAAAAAAATAAAATGAGATGCCATTGAAGTATGGCCAATCCTAAAGTGCAACTCAACATTTTTTACATCCTAGTGAAAATACATTTATCCAAAAGTGCCACCAACCTGTGAGCTGCAGTCAAGTTACGTTAAAAAGAAGGTGAGTGTCTGAACAGCCAATCGGTGAAATGCAGGTAGTTGTGTCATTAGGCCGCCGGGCAGCAGCGCCTGCAGTGTGCTTTCACATCGATGTGTTCATGATGTACTTTCTTCTGCAGGGCCTGCAATCCCTGTTGGAGTGGATGTTCAGGTGGAGAGCTTGGACAGCATCTCTGAGGTCGATATGGTAAGAAAAGCTGTGTTTATTCACACCTGTATATAATGTGAGAGATTATTAAAGACGATGCAGGTCACAGTATGAGACAAAGATAAGATGGAACATGATTTATTTTATTTTCTATTTGGGAAAATAGAAACAGTTTAGTAGTGGTAGCGTATAAACAGAATGGAGAAAAGTAAAATACAATTTTCTTTTGTAATTTTATAATGATAATAATAATAAAAACAGCAGTAAAAACCTGCTTTCAGAAAGTCATAAAAACAAAATTTGATCAGGTAGCAAGAAGAAAATGAGGAAAGGAGACAAAGGAAATATCAGAACAAAAGAGCAACAATGATTTCGAAAAAAAATTGATCATGATCATATATAAATACATATTCATATACACACATGCACATGTTAGAATCCAAAAAAAACTTTTTTTATGTAAGATAATAATTGTAATATAAAATGCAACATAGAAGAATATGTTTACGGAAAGTTTTTTTATGCTTCAACACTAGAACTGGCCTTTAGTTTAGGTTTCGTCTAAATTATTTTCTTGGAGTTATTTGTTCATTCTATTATGATTATTTTGTTTCATATTACTTTTCTATGTGTGAGACCTATTTATTAATTTTTTATTTATTTTTTTTACAGGATAATGACCTAATTATTTGAATTCAAAATGGACTTTAAGGCTTTTGGCCTTGTTTGCATATTCTGGTATTTATTATTTTGTTAGTTTGTTATGTGCTATTAATTTAATCAAATACATTTTCATAATTTGTATGTGCATATAACTACAGTGATTCTGTGTGGGCTCTGCAGATGACCTACACTTAATACTGTGCCTGAACACATCCTGTGTAGACCCTGCAGCTCTGATAATGTGCTGCTTTTGCTGTGTAGACATTATGTTAAACCTAGCCATAGGAGCAGCCAGCAGGCTGCTGCCTGAGGAGCTCTGTGTGCAGCTTGATAAGAGAAAGTCAGTTATCTGGGGCTTTGAAGGGATTTATAAGTAATGAGAGAAATCTCAAAATCTATTCTATAGAAAACTGCCATCTGGTGGCAATGAAAGGCAGCGTAATACATTCTTGTTCTGTGTTTTTCTTGTTTTTGCATTCTGTACAATTTAGAGCCTGTGAATTGTTTTTCTGCTGTATGCCTGTTGAAAGACATTTACAGTGAAGAAACATGAAGGATTTGACATAGATTTAGTGAAAGTACAATATTCCTTAAATGTAGGTGCAAGATTGGATGACCTTGCTAATCCGTAATTCAAGTTGAGGCTGGAATTCAACGGCATGCCTATGTTTCTGAAAGAATTCTGAACATGTTGAATGAATTTTTGGTTAATCTTTTGGAATGAGTGAAAATTGCAAGTCAGTATAAAACAACTTGTTAGATGATCATATATTCATACACAAACAGTCATCTATATAGTCCCATACAGTTTGATCCAGTGGCTAAAATTACGTGCACAAACAATGGTGATGACATTTCAGTTCATTCTATTTTCTACCTTGAAGTGACTTCAACTAACAACAACAGGTGTTATTCTTTCCCTGCATTCTGAGGTGTACAGGGCTGTGACGCTTTGAATACCTCCATTAAATGTTTATCTTTTGGGTAGTTGTCCAGCAGAGTGACTGCTCATAACATGAAGTCAGTAGGAAGGGAAACCGGAAAGTGAGGAAAGTAATTCAAAGTTGACAACTGAGGACCAAAATCAGTTAAACAACTGATGGGCTATTTGAAGGTCTCCACAGCAGCCAGATGACCCTGCTGGTCGACTCCTGTCACTCATGTTTCTCACTTTTTGAACGCACGGTTCCTGTAACTTACAGTCCTCCTTAGTCAATTCTTACTTTTGGTTTCTCAGCTTGTTTCATAGTTGATTGGCTTTTGGTTGGTTTGTAGGTTGTATCTGGACATTTATTTGATCTTGACAGATGCTCTTTATAGGCGCTTGCATTACTGATTATATTATAATCTCCACACCAATAACTTCATTATACATCTAAATTAGAAATCTAAATTCATTTTGCATTGTCACAGTCTTTAAGCAAGAAATGGGAGGTGTCCACAACTCAGCTGTGGGCTATTTTCCAATCATACACTCTACATGTGACATACAACATACAATTAACGTGTTTATATGTAAGTAACAAATCAAATCAAATCAAGTTTATTTATATAGCCCAATATCACAAATTATACATTTGTCTCAGTGGGCTTTACAGCCTGTACAAGGTACGACACCCTCTGTCCTTAGACCCTCACATCGCACAAGGAAAAACTCCCTAAAAGATACCCCACAATTAGTGGGGGAAATATGGAAGAAACCTCAGGGAGAGCAACTGAGGAGGGATCCCTCTCCCAGGA
>CALSBV010011913.1:5705209-5720695 GCA_943590825.1 Bovichtus diacanthus | reverse complement strand
CACACACACACACACACACACACACACACACACACACACACACACACTAACTACGTTAGTTAACTTTAACTAACACAACAAGAGCTCAGACTTGATGGTATTAAATCATTGAATGATGCTTGTTAGACATTGTTCTTGCCTACAATATCATGAGATGAATAATAATTATTTCATCCTAAAGAACCATGTCTGCCTACAACAATAGGCTGACAGTCACTGAACATAAATATCGAGGCTACTTAGACCCCATGACCGTTCTCTAGCTCGACCTTCAGGACAAATGTGATATCTTTAGCTCCTCCGCTGACAAGGCTCGAAGGAAGATATTTACAAAGGATTCTTCTGTAAAACAGAAATAAATTGAGTTTGAGTAAAAAAGAGAAAGCCCTTTAGCAGCCGTAGGAATTATACTGGAAGCAAAGTACGGAAGGAATTAGGCGACGTCGATAGAGCAACAAAGCGCACGTAGGGGAGGGCGGGTGTATAGATGGGGTAACAGAAGTATTAATTGTAACCCATACTACAATATTTTCCTTTAGTTAGTTTTAAGCCGCTAGCTGGGCTTTAGACTTCAGTTCCAACACAGTCTCTCAAACCCGAACCAGGTTATTACCAGCACGCTTATATTGTGTGACTGATCACCTGGTTCTGTCCAGCTGAGAGTCTCCCATCTCTCCCCCAGCAGCCGGCGCCGTAACCACCCCCACTGCCACAATGATATAATTGCCTTCACCACATCTCACCTGAAAAAATCAAATGTTATAATAAAATATAGACTCCACTGGCAACCAATGGAAAGATACCAACATTACCTGCTCCAGCCTTTTGAATCATTTTCCGACAAACTGTTGCTCCTCGGCTGAGTTTACAGAATGAAGAAATATGGATTAATTTGACATCACTTTCAAATGATAAAATATTTTTAAAATTGTCTATGATTGCAGACATTTTTGTGTATACTTTGATATTAGAAGTATACACAAAAATAGATTACATGTCTCATTACATGACTCGCATGTTTTTACTTTATTAAATCATGTAACATTATGACAGTGGTTTGTGTAACCAGTTTCTCCATTGTTGAATCTTTGAGTGAGCATATCTCTTGCTGTGTTTGCAGGCTGGTACAATCGTCTCTACATCAACTTCACATTGCGACGCCACATCTTCTTCTTCCTTCTGCAGACATACTTTCCTGCCACGCTTATGGTGATGCTTTCATGGGTGTCGTTCTGGATCGACCGCCGGGCTGTGCCGGCCAGAGTTTCCCTGGGTAGGAAAAAAGAACAAACTTTGTGACAAATGTCCTTTGAAGAGATTGCGCGTGCTCCAGGAAAATCGGTCGTGAAATGATGAAAGCTGGCTGTGACATGGCCCCACCAAATTGGTGCACACACATGCATGTGAACACACAAACCCCCCATACTCTCATTTTTCTTTTAAATAATTTTCAGTATCAGGCTGTTGTCGTACATGCATCTGTTTTCCCCCTCGCTGAGATCCTCTCATGGCATCTTATTAATCCGCTGTTAGGATGTGATATTTAGTAAACATTTTTTTTATATGTTTTGTTTAGTTTTTTCTCTTCTTCTAGAAATATTTAATCATATCCCAATCCCAATCATATCTCAATCCCATCCCGTCCTGCTGATACTAATACTTAGTAGAGGTCCAAATGTGTATTAATTCACCGCTCAAAATAGTCCCACAGACCGTGTAGGCAAGTCAGAAAGACACATATAAAGACATAGAGTTGGTTGTGGCTTTTTTCATGGAATCTGTTCACAATATAAAAAAGTAAAAAAAAAAAAAAAAATGAAAAACATCTGTAGACTGTAGCGTTGCTCCCGCTCTATGCAAACCTGTGCATAGACTCACTTTGATACCCAACAAGCGGCAGCACCAGCACATCCCGAACAGGCACTGCACTGGTGTTGTATAATTGTTCATGCTATTGCTTTGAACTAGAATGTTGTGCATTTTGTGTCCAGGCATCACCACGGTGCTGACCATGTCCACTATCATCACGGGAGTGAATGCGTCCATGCCCAGGGTGTCCTACATCAAGGCGGTGGACATTTACTTGTGGGTCAGCTTTGTCTTTGTCTTCTTGTCTGTGTTGGAGTACGCCGCCGTCAACTACCTGTCAACCGTCCAGGACCGCAGAGAGCGCAAGATGAGAGAGCGGGCACGATCTCAGGTTTGTTTTCTGCTCTATGCTGTTTGGTGCTATTAGAAAAACTCCACATTTCCATGCAATATTCATTAAAAGGAGAGGAGACCCTCTCTGTTCATGAGCCAGACCAGTCCCTTTAGCTGTTCAGGCTCCAACTGCACTCTCACTGACTTTGTGCAATTTCACTTACAAGAGCATCTGTCAGGCTGTCTGGGTACAAAAGAAAACCAGTGCAGCAGTGAAACAAAGAGCAAGAACAATGAGTCAGCATTCAACTGCATGGATTGAGAAAGTTGAACTAGAATAACTGGATCTGGTTTTCGATGGATAAAGGCACTCACTACATACACTGTTAAAACTCCTGAATACAAAGAAGCAAAATGGTAAAAGTGAAACAAAAAAAATCAAGAAAGTAGCACAACCATCTCAGGGTTCATACACACTAATGGACTTTTCCAGTGCTATTCATGAGCGGAAATACTGTGAAATATGTGTTACGATAAAAGTAGTTTTATGATTATGATTGGCTGAGCCACGTTAGAACCTGTTGTTAAACACGCTACACACTTACAGCTGTGACCACATTACAATAGTATCACTGCGCCAATTATTCACTACACTATTGTGATAAGTGGTTGGAGGAGATGGTCAGGAAAGAGGAAGAAGATAGAATTATTAACCGAATGATAAAGTAACATAGGGACAACACTTCACACTATAAACACAATACTGTGTGTTGCATTATGCTCTGTCGCTAAATAACTACATTACATTTTTTATCAATAAATGCTTGCATTTTTTGTTGCTGTGTGTTTATTTTATGAAACCTTGCAAGGTATATGTAGTAAACCGTTTTAAAACTGCAATTAGCCATTTGAAGCCGCAAGTCACTGAGATTTTACAACGGCTCCGCTCCGTACCTAACAACGGTGCTGAGCTGTTGTGAAAGCACTGTGACTTACGGCCTCAAGTGGCTAATCTTAAAGTATCGGATCATCTCTATATTTAGACTAAGATAAATACTTTTGCAGTTGTTTATCGTCATTTCCATTCAGTCACATGTGAGGCTGATCATTCCTGAGCGTCAGGTTTGTAATGAATTTTGTTATTAAAATTTTCCCTGAAACATTTTGCCTAATAAATCATTTCTAAAAAATCTTCTTGGTTATTAAAGGACGAATTTTCAATCAGAATATCAATACATATTGACGCAAATAATGTATAAATAATATAAAAGCATTCTGCCCTGTAGAAAAGGTCCCTGAGCCTCTAAACAGGACGCAATAATCCATATAAAGACTGCAGCTTGTCATTCATGTGCAGGTCTTAGACAGGTACCAGGCTGCTGCTGCTCTGCAGTGATAACAGTGTGTCTTTATTAGTATTAACACAGTGCACTTGTGTACAGACACAAACTCTGTCAAAAGTCTCTACAGCTGTTAAAGCAGACTGACAGCTGATCAGCTGTGATGGCCGACTTCAGGAACGGGTGTGGCTTTACGTGACACTACAAACACATTTCCTTGTTTCTTCTGTCCTGGTTTCCTTGTGTCTTAGTCCCTCCCACTGGGGATACATGGAGCGATGCAAAGATCAAGTGAGAGAACGAGGATGCAATTTAAGAGACCTGGGATGCACCCTTAGTTTCTTTTCTCTCAATAACTAACTGGGACACAAATGATCTGACCGTACCATCCACCTTTCAGACTTGTTTCTTCACATCGAATATCTTAGTTTAAAGTTCTACTAATCAATATATTTATGTTAAATATTATCACTCAGTTCTCCTCAGCTTGTCTTTCAGATCATTGTTTTGTTTTTTTAACCTTCAACCTAAATGTTTTGGTTCAGTCTTGCAGCTCTCATCAACCTTGTTTTCAGCAGCAACTGTTTTCATTGAAAAAGCCCTAAAACCCACTGTACACTTCCTGCTCAGCACTCCACAGCAGACAGACACGACCAGTGAACATTGTGGAGCATTTAGCAGCGAAAGAGACGGATATTTCTTTTAGGAGCTGGTGGAGACCAAAAACAGAGTTACAAGAAATTTTATATTTACAATTCAATTCAATATGCTTTGTTGGCATGAATGTAAGAAAGACAATATTGCCAAAGTGTCAAATCACAATGAGATTAAAAAGATCAAAAGAATGGGTGGTAGTGTATTTAGCTTCTACATTAGACCCTCCATTACACAGTGAGTATCGGTATCAGTTGTTCTGAGAGCAAGGACTTATTCAATATTATCAAATAAAAAATAATTAAAGTATTTACAGAATTATAATAACAACATCCTATAGGAAGCAGGTTATTAGGCAAAATGTCATCCATAAATTATGTACAAAACAAATAATGTATATTTGTCAGGTATCAATAAGCCAGATAAATTATAGGCCGACCAACCAGTGATACATACAACAACAAAAAAAACTATTAATTAAAAGAAGTGGATACAGAGTCGTGTTTCTCAGGTTCCACTGGCTGTCCTCAGGTGAGGTTATACATTTTGCTGCAATCATCTCACATTTGAGCATTTCCCCAAGTAAATATTGGAGTTATGTTTTAAAATTCAGGGTGTATTTTTATCATTATTAAGTTCCCATTTCTCTGAGTCTGCTGTATGTACAGATACAGTGTTCGTGTTATGTGTAGCTTGTTCCTCTGCTCCAACAATTTGATATATTACTGCTTTCAAAAATCATGACTAGTTGCCTTGAAACAAAGTGTCGTCACCTTTTCCTCCGGCTTGTTTGGCTCATGGGACTCAACAAAGGGACTCGGTAAACGGGGGCTCGCACACAGAATTGAATCTGCAAACACAACAACACAAGACATTGCAGCAGCAGTGACCAGTTCTGTAGCTCACAATGGGCTTCTGCAATCTGTTGCATGAAAGCAATGTTTGTGGAATGTTGCTTTGAATGTCAATTAAAATTGATTTTACAGTCAAAGTAGGTATAACTGTTAACAAAAATTGATAACAGGGATATTTATGTGACAACTAATCCAGTGTCAGACTTGTTTCTCAGCAAGAAGGATTTTCAAAAAGACAAAAAGTTGTACAAATGGTTACATTATATTTATATTTGGCGGGACAGTTCTCTCTCTGGGGTGCTGTCAAACTGCTGTCTTTCTAAGTGTGACTAATAAAATCCCAGGTGGAGGAGGATGTGGAGCCCGAGCATGTGGGAGGCTGGGGCAGGCACCATGTTCAGCAGGTACAGAATGAGGTTAAACCATTGCTCCGCAATTGTATTTTCCTGTACAATTTCTGCTCTATTGGGGACTTTAAAAATGTGTACCTTTGTGACCCAGAATACAAATATGACCCTGGAAATGAGCACAATATGTTTCCTTTAAGGAAACTAAAGATAATGACATTTAAAGAACGAATGTACTGGAGATACTGTACACTATGAAACCAATGCCGTTTGGGGAATTTCTCTTCTGGAACTGACTTACTTTGTACATGCCAGCCACCTTTTTACAATGCAGCTGGATTTTTTAATGTCAAGTTTCTCTCACAGAAACACTGATCGGTATGAATTGTTATCTGGGGATGTCAGTATAGACGTTGAACTTCATTTTTGCGATCCCAGGCTGTTGAATATGACAGGATGTCTGCTGTCTGCTGTTTCCACACTCACTGATCCACTGATGTCTGTACTCACTTCAATGAAAAGACTCATTACATTTACTGCACACTAAACTCTCATGTGGAAATGTTTTTAAGAGGTCACAATTTAAAAGTTTTGGGAACTGCTTCATTACAGGATAGGGCAGGGGGTCAACAGTGACACTGAGGACATGCACATCCACCGCAGGTTCAATAGGAACCCTTCCATTAGATTTTGAGCAATGGTGAAGAAGAAATGTGGACCTAATGGTGGTGTTAAATAATGGGCCAGGTGGTCAACTCAGTTAAAAAGAATCATCTTCTACGGACAGCGAAATCAATAACATATTTTGCGGCTTTATTGTCTGCAGTTGTTGAGAATTCTCTCTCTGGACCAGAGTGTTGGAGTGTTGAGTCAAGAGGAAATGTTGAACTTTATGAAAGCCAGATCATTATTCTCTGGGGACAGCAAATATTCATACCAAATATTATAGTATTGTTGCCTGTAGAATTCTCACTCTGGACCAAAGTGTTGGAGTGACCAACAAACTAACCATCACTACCATTAGGGCCCATGATCAGCAGGACTTAAAAAGGTATCACCATGGATTACCAATGTCAACCATCTACTCAGGACACTGATGGATTTCGATTACTTATTATTTAACACTTCAGGCTCAGGTTGCCTGACAATCTCTATAAATGTTGGTGTAATCCCATAAAATGTCATTAATGATAATATTGTATATTTCTTCCCTGCCAGTCACTGCCCTGCACTTGTGGAATCTCCCAGACACGAACCATGACCATGTTGGATGGTACCTACAGCGAGGCCGACACCAACAGCCTTGCCGGCTACACTGAGGAGCCGATGGTGCCAGAGGAGGAGCAGGAAGAGCTGCATGAGGTTCCAGAGAAACCTGAACACATGGTGGTCCATCTATCAGTGAGCAGCGAGTCCACCACCACCAAAAAGAAGAAGAGCCTAAGAACCCTCAACATCATCCAGAACACGCATGCCATTGACAAATACTCCCGAATGATTTTCCCTGGTTCATACATCTTCTTCAACCTTATCTACTGGTCCGTCTACTGCTGAAAGACACTCCTGAGTCTGGACAGAGGCCAGAGAGATTAACACACAGACAGTATGAATGCGGTAACAGAATGGGACTGTCATTTTAAGAGTGCTGTTGTGCTGTATGTCTGGTTCAGCATTGAGACTTTGGGATTGACTCTTTAGATTTTTGTCCTCATGCAGCAATTTGAATGTTCATTAACAAAAAAAAATTAGTAATGATAGCCAAGCTGAGAATCACCATGATTCTAAGGTTTTTAGGCCCATTATCTATCGCTCTTAATTATAATGTGTAATATGTCAAGATATATATTATTTCTGTCCTCATCACAGAAAGAATATATTCAAAAAAGCCTGTCATCTCAAAAAATTATGTGATAACTGAATTTTGATGAACCAATCGGACTGAGAGTGCACAGCCATGTTAGCAGCTCTATGAGGCTGTATTTGGTGGTGCTTTTAGCTAAATGCTAACATGTTCATGTTAACATTATGAGGCTGTTTAGCAGGTAACATACATACATACAAACATACGCATACATACATACATACATACAAACATACAAACATACATACATACATACACACACACACACACACACACACACACACACACACATACATACATACGGGGCTGGGGTTTGGTCATAAACCAAAGTACTGGAAAAATTTAAACTTGATGATGAAGGTGCTAGATGAAACCTCGATCACCAAAGTTATTACAATCCATTGTGTAGAGAACAAGAATGTCTGTACCAAAGTTCATGGTAAACAACAGATATGTCACTCAAATATAAAAATGTCATGGTGCGAGAGGCAGAGGATCACCATTGCATTACAATCCTTCTAATATTTACAGAAAGTAGCCACCCCTGAACCTTCCCTCGAGCTCAACTGCTAGCACGGATAAAACTGTTTTCTATTGATGACTTCAATGTATCTTTATCTGAGATTATAGGCTTCCGTACCTCCGAGGGAATTTCATCAATGAATCATTTCTATCTGCCTTGACATATAAATCAGGGCCATCCTAATGTAGCGCAATTTTTAACCAAATCATCAAAAGAAAAAGTGAAATATTGCATGTTCCCATCCAAAACGGTTATGTGAGTATTAGCAGTTGGGTGCAGCAAGATAAACAGTTGGTGGGCACTAATTTTTCCAGTCAGGTGCCATTAAAGCATTGCAGAAGAAGACTTAACACAACATAATTAAAAGAGTGCTGGTCAAACCTCAAACGTTGGCGAACCATAAAGGACATTTCTGTTTGTTTCATGTATTCATTTGAGGAACGTTACAGTCTCCTCATCGCTCTACACAACTTTTGATGTTCAAATTGAAAATGCAGGTGGATGGAAGTGCTCTTATAGAAGCATCCCGCAAGTGAACAGAGCAAAAATGAATATCTTAAAACAAAGACCAAAGTCTTCAGCACCACAACACCGCTGGATCTCTGGAAATGTGATATTTAAGTAACGACCTTGAGATAACAAGCCAAAAAAAGATTATTGGCAGTCATGGCCAATCATGTGTTTTTCATGATTTCGTACTGGACATTGTTATGCTGTTCTGATGTGTTAAGACGACAATGGCTTTTTGATGAACTGGCCTCTTGGTAAACTTTCGTAGTAAGGTCATTTTCTCAACACAACACTGGATTACTTAAAGGACCATCTTATTTATTGCTAATTGCCTTAGCATGTGAAGGAAATATGTACCAAGTACTAGAGATGACTGTGGTGATACTAATATTATAATATCTAAAAGGTTTGTCGGCCAATGAGACATTTTCTCCTTGGGTCACTGCAGTCATTTATCCTTGTTAGCAGACAGAATGATCAAAAGCTATCTCAATAAAAATGACTTCACAACTTACCAGCAACCCCACTTATGAATGCAGCCATTCATTCCATATCATTTCATAGGGATAGATTTCTCTTGTCTTTTAAAAATAAAAGTTAGGTGGAGATGTGGTACACTGGAATCAGCTTTGGAGCCCATGTTTCACTTCCCAAGCAGATCATTGAATTTCCCTGAACTTCTTTAGAAATGAAAATGCCTGGTGATATGTTAATCGCACTTTGTGTGAAAACATGCTTACCCACTTGAAGTAGCTTTTAATTGATCTAAGCTTTCATTGAAATACATTTTTTTTTATTTGACTAATTTAATCTCATAAAAGAACTAACAGCCGCTAAAATAATATGACCCAAGTCTCACTAAGAGGGTTTGCATATGACTTATAGGCTACATTTATTGAAGTGAATCTAGGTAAGTGGTAATGAACACAGTTCCTCAGATCACAAAACTATGGTTGTTTGTCATTTGTGAATCCTTACCGGTGTGTGCATTCGAGAGTGAAAATGTTCAATTGAGAACCAGTGTCCCTGCCTACCTCATAGTTAGCTTGCGTTCCACTAGCTTTCACTGCTAAATGTATTTTTACTTTTTCCATAATTTTACTGAAAAGTTGAAACATATTAGCAGGGTTTTCTGTCCATACGTATCTGCTACTGTACTGGTTGGTAAAATTCAAACGTTCCATTATTTTAACAAATATAAAAGACCAATTATTTTGTAAATCACCATCATCTCTGTAGATTAAGAGCTAAAGTTGTACTAGTACAGGGACATATACTCATTACACATGGACAGTCCCAGCATCATTATTTTTCAGTTTTTTTGAAAGACTAAGGAAAACTGAATACATTGTCTGGTCAAAGCTAGTGGAACAGAGAATAGCCTCAAATGTGTGCAGTGCTTTGGCTCTGTTTGTGGTGCCTGGAGGTGCAAAACACAAGAATTCAGAAAACAAATGAGTAAAGCTGAAACAAAATGCAGTTCATAAAACATGAAATCAGAAAGTATTTTTTAAGACAATAAACGTTAACTTTTAGAAGACACAACATTCTAAAAACATCAGCACATCAGAAAACACACAAAAAAATAGTCTGATTCTATTTTTCCCATTTTTACATTAGATGTTGATGACAGTCCATCACGCTGTCATAGTTACAAGAATTAGATCTGTAATGTGGTTCCACTTGTTCTCCTGAAACTTAGTGTACTATAAGATACTGTGAAATTTTATAAAGATAATAATAATAATGAGATGTGGACTAGTTTATCCACATTTTGTAAGAATACCTAAAGCAGCCTGTGCCTGTAGCAGGTCGTACTGAGGAGGAAAACAAGCTCACCCCGGTCATGTGTATCTACCAGCTGGAAGAAAATATGTTGCATCCCATTTCAGCAGCATAATGAGCTGTTGCTGCAGCAGTTATGTGTGTACTTAGTTTTATTATCTGCCATACTCAACTCTTTTTCATTTATTCCCTCTGACACTGCAATTGATCTTGAGAGCGCTTACAGTATTTGATGAAGATGAATCAAACAATTTGAAAACAAGTTAAATGTATTAGGGATGAAAAAGATAGCAGCTACCTCTGTTTATTAAGTGTCATGTTGGATATGTTGTGGTGTTTTCTGTAATGTGTGGTGTAAAAAAAATAGAAATGTTAAATTTATTTCTATCCATCAATTTCGTATAACCACTTACCCTCTGCAGGGTAAAGCCCCAACTGGCCTGAGGGTTCAAACCTCGGACCTCATTTCTGTGAGACAACCGTGCAAGCCACAGAGCCACTGTACTGCCCCGACTGTTCTGACATGTTTACTGACATTTTGTTTTGCACCTCAAGGCCTCTGCAGTTCTACCAAAGGGAAATGTCAAAAAATATCAGTTCAAGCCAGCAAAGTAACTAACATGCACATCTTAACATTCTCATGACGTGGTAAAAATTGTGAAATTATTCTTGTAAATTTGAAAGTACCATACATTTTCTGCCGTTCTACACGTGTGAGGTAAAAAAAAGAAAAGAAATTGAAGCCAAGGTCATATACGTACGTTCTTTTAGACCCATTGAAATATACTGGTTGTGCTAATGTATTGTAACAATGTAAAGTATTTATAAGCATTTTTTTTCTTTTTTAAATCAAATGATTTCGTAAATTATTGAAGGCATTTATAGATCAACCAAAATACAATATGTAATTTATTCAAATACAGCCATGACTGGTTATATCAAATGACAGCATCTGATACCTTAATTGACAATTGCTCAACTGAAAATTTGATGTATTTATTGGATTTATTCATACTTACTGTTGCACAATGCGCATTTATAAAACCTTTCTGAAAGCTGTTTCTATTACATTAAACATGAAGCCTGTGGTTAAAATGTTCTGTAGGCCTATCCCTGTAAGCATTCATGAGTTGCTACTGACATTAAAGAATGTTACAATGTATTTATCAGGGGATATTAAATGTAATTATGATGAACTACCTATGCCTTGATTTAGAATTTAATATATATTTAAAGTACTTCCTGCCAGTAGTTTTACAGTGCTAGGTTTCAAGTTACAAACCTAATATTTTAGGTGCTAAATGGACAAAAGGAATAAATCATAAATAGGATGCTGACAAATTGCTGTTTCCAAGCCTTCAATCTTGCCATACTTGTGGAAAATGCATTTCAAATTCAGTGTTTTCCGGTTTGTTTCATCCAAGCTGCTGACAGCTGCATCTTTTATCTCATGTCCAAATGAGTAATACTTTCTACAGAGTCAGTGTGTGGTGGGACTTGAAGCTTTTGGACTATTAGGTTTAACAGATCTAATGCCCTTACTTAAAGCATACATGTAATAGACCTACTTCCTCCCTGTTTGGAAGGGGCCAGATAATTCCACTGAACCAAAATAAATCTGAGCAGACACATAGCTCATTTTGAGTTTTTTTTTTTTTCCCCGGGGACCCTAACCCCGGAGCCAGGGGTTAGCTAAATGCTAACTGCTAACAGAAGCTCCGAGCCGCTCCACGCTCTACTCCTGGCTAAACAGCCTCCTGGCAGCAGTGAGAACGAGGCGACGGTGCGAGTCGTTTAATCCAAATTTTATCCAAAAAAACTACCAAATTTGCAGTGATCATGAGTGTATTATTGACGAGCCCCTTGTGCCTGGTCAGTCAGCTGTTCTTCTCCCTCTGGACTGAAAATCAGCTGGTCAAGTAATGTTGCTTTACATTATGACTGACAGCATCTCAGTACAATATATGTGGAACTTCAAAAAGGCACAAACAGGTGCTTATGAATATGTACCACCTGAATACACATGTATTTGAAATAAAACTGCTTGTGGGCGAGCTGAATGCAAAAAGGACAGGCAACAGTCACACCTACTCTACATGCCGGGGTTCATTCCCAAATTAAATTTGCCGGCTTAAATTAAGTTTGAAGTTATGCGACTGAATTCATTAAGGTATGTTTCTCCATTGCAGTTAAAAGGCAGCTCTGCTTTGACATTTTATGATGGCGGTACTAGAGGAAGGTTAAAAGACTTTACCAAATGGTAGACACATATTCTCTGATGAACATCTTTCATTTCAAACAAATTCCATGAAAAGACCAAACCCAACGCTGCTTAGATTCAGCAACATTACCATCAGGAGCAGAGCCTATCCCACTACATACTAAATAAACATTATTGCAATAGATGGTCCTAATATCATGTGGTGGTGGTAGTCTAGTGGTCTAGTGGTCAGCCTTTCAAATAGATCATGAGTTGTGAGTTTAATACCAGGCTGTCACCATTGTGCTCCTGAGCAAGGCACTTAGCCCTGAGCTGCTCCAGAGGACTGTCCCTGTAGTTAGTTCACTGTAAGTCACTCTGGATAAGAGCTCTGATAAATGACCTGTAATGTAATGTAATGTAATATTTAGAGTTAAGAAAGTTGAACTTTAATGTAGAGAGAAATATTCAACTCATGATTTTGAAATCCTATTTTTGTACTCCAGATAAATATAGTTTTGACAGTTTATTTAAAACCAAAATAAACTAGTTAACCAACTCTAAAACTAACTAAAGCCAGGCTAACACTGAAATAAAGCTGCAGACATTACTAGAAAAGGAAAGAGAGGGAGGGCAGTCACATATTGGGAGACACAAAGATGCCAAATTGCTCGCTGTTTAACAATACCGTTCTCTCTTCCTCTTTGGTATTTGGTCTTAAAGAGTCAGTTTACCCATATTACTCGCGGTTATTTGCCAACCTTATGAGATACAGTTACTCCAGATGATGCACAGACTCTATTTTTTTTTTATAGACGTAATTTGGGTAAATCAACCTCTTAAACTACAACTGGTAAACAAGTAAACTAAAGCTGATTACATGCTGCACAGTGCAACTGAACTGGACTGTAAGTGGTTGTTAATATTTGCTTTGCAGCCAAAGATTTGTGAGTGGGAGTCCATTCTTGGCTTCTTAGCAGCCATATTTCCGAGAATTACATTAAATTAAACGTATAATAAATGCCAGCAATTAAAGTGTGGTTTAATATATTTATAGAAAGCTGTCAAGTCCTATACATGTAATCCAGTAATATCCACTGTAGCATATTTGTTAATGATGATATAAAAGTAATTTTTCATGAAGTGTGTACTATGTATTTTAACTTAAACCCAGGGTACATTCTGATAGACTGAATGGAAACTGGCTGGTACAGTAGCTGTTAAGAAATAGGAACAAAGTTCTGAGCGGCGGCCTGCAGTTTGAATGAGTGACGTGTGCGGCTCTGAGCCAGCAGCTGCAGGATTTGTTCCTTCTTCTGGTTCAATCTGGTCTGCTGATGAGTTCATGTGCTGCTGGAACATTGAAATACACTATGAGTGGAACTCAGATTTAAAGAGACAAAAATTTGCTGTTATGCATGCTACAAGAAGTACTCTCGTATTTGAAGCTTGCATGTTTATATGTTTATGTTGGCAACTCTTTCCTCCCATGTTAGGGTTCATTTGGGTTGCTTAAAAAATGACATGACATGAATAAATATGTTCACAACCTGAAATATCTGTATATTCCCCTTTTCAGGAGAGAGCTAAATTGTAAAATAACAAACATTTACAAATTCTGTAAAAGATAGATGGTTGCTCTTACAACCTGAAGGCATCACTTATAATTCTAAGCAGAACGTTCCCTATTGGATATACAGTAGGTGTTTAATAATGCACAAATATAATTTATTTGTGAGGACAAACACACAACAAATTATTTTTTTTAAAAAGAAGAGAAGATACTTTATATTACACCTAAGCCTACTGCTGTTTCTGCAGTTTACTCTGGAAGGAAGCTTCTTTGATTGCTATTGTTTACTTTAGTGCCTGTTAGGGACATTATTTTAGGGGAATATATCCATCAATCCAGAATAACTGATATTCAAAATATAAAGCATTTCTATGGATTTATGATTCCTTGATAAAAAAAATGTGTGATAAAATTTGCAAAATCCCATATTATTGGAAGATAAGAAACTTTAGTGTCACTCAAAAATTCTGGGTATAATGGTGCTATAAAAGTGTATCTTTTATTATTTTGTGATATTTTAACAAAAATTGGATACGAATATACTTATTAATATACTATTAATGTACACCCTCAACACCTTGGTTTCATTCTTTAAGGAAGCGCATAATGCATTTTTTTTTTATTACATTTGAAACGCATTCTGTTGCTCTGAGTGAGTTTTTGTGTGAGTTTCAATTACCCTGTACACTTCTGTTTAGTAAAAACGAAAGTTGATTTTCAGTTGTAATGTCGGGTTGTTGCATAGTTTACAAGGAGTCATTGAAGGCAGCATGAAAGGCTGTGACGGTTGACTCCAGCCCCCAGTGCCCTCGGCTCTACTTCCTGCAGCCTGCCATAACTTCACTGTACATAACACAGCAGGGCAGCATTCACACTAGCGGCAGCTCACACCTGATGAACACAAAGTAAGTGTCTTTAACCTTATAAAGCCGTACTTGACCAATACATTTGCACTGTTGTTCAGTTAGCTTACTGTTTATAGGCCTACCTCTACCTACAAAGGTGGAAACTCCCGGGAGCCTCTCGTGTTTACGACAGTTCTACATTAGATTATCCTACTGGACTATAATGAGCTACGGACATCTATGTTTTACCGATATATTTACCGTAAACAGTGTGATCCTAACGTTGAATCGTCATCTCTAAATTAGCATAGCATATAGGTCGTTAATACCAGACTGAAGTTCTAATGTTTAAACTACACTGTATACTGAACCGTCCTTGATTTAAAAACGAGCACGGTAACCGCAGTTAGTATGACAACAAATAGAGTGAATATTACCGCCGTCAGTGGCACATGTGAGTGAACTGGATTAGTGTTAATGCGCGAGTTTACTGCGCGAGCTGTCAAAGTAAGGGAGGAGGGGCTTCACTGTCTCTAAACAGACTGCAGCAGAGCTACAATTGAACCAAACAGTAACTTTACTCTTATCAAATGGAGAGGGCCGTAAGGTATTATCACGCATGTTTACACTTTTCCTCTTTAAAACAGAAAACGTAGCCCATATAATGTATGTTGTGAGTTTGGTATAAGTAAAGGGAAAGAGAAACAATTAAGTGGTACACTGACAGAGAAAGGCCCGTACAAGTTATACATTGGTACTAATTTCTACTTGAGCAAATTAACTGCTAAGCTAAATCCTGACAACTAAATGTAAACATTAGAAAAATAAATCTGATTAAGGAAAAAACAACTG
>CALSBV010011913.1:5627836-5649197 GCA_943590825.1 Bovichtus diacanthus | reverse complement strand
TCATAGGAGCATCCAAACCCCTCCACCACGGTAAGGTGATGGTTCTCAGAGGAGATCATTTATTAGCATTTATTTTCCATTGGTAATAATTCATTACCAACACTGAGTTAGTTAGAAAGTCATGTAAAATAATAGTAGGATTTGTTAATTAAGTTTGGCGTGAGGGGTTTCACATTAGTGCAGCTGTGCTTTGCAATGGACTCTTCACAGATGTGTCATAGCAGGGTGACAGCTGCAGCTGATGAAAGTAATTATGGCGCTTCAACAATGGGATTCACAATGGAGTCCAGTAAACAAAAAATGTGAAAGGCCAGCACATCCTAGATTTCAAAGTCAAGGAGCACAAAATATCATCATCATTCCATATTTAATTGTATAGACAACGGCTTAGTGACTATGCAATTCAGTGTCTGGTAAAAGTGATCGCAGCATTTTGTTTGCTGCTGTTGCTTGAGCTCACTTGTGTTCCATATTTGTATTTTGCAGGGTGTGAGGAATACTCTGGCAGGGGAGGAGTCCCAGGTGGAACTACTAAAGGCTCAGCTCAAAGAGCTCTTCAGGTTCTCAGAGGACTCACGCCACCTTTCTGATGATGTCCTGGCTGTCGTCAAAGAACATCAGAGGTATGTGACAGGAAGTCCACATACTGTAGGTCACAGAATACCTGCAAATAATACTTTTTAACCTAACCGTGTGACACTAACTTTAGTATATGAAATGTAAATGTGTGAATGCACATGAAGGATTTGAGTATACTAATACATCTAGTAAATACCTGGCAAATCAAAAAAAAAAACAATCTCTGTTATCAAAGACTCAGCAGGGTTGACTACACCGGGGGTCCCCAACCACCGGGCCGCACAGAATTTTTTTTTTGTGTTTGTAATATTTATTGGAAACATTTGTATGTATTATATTATATATGTAATAATTAAATTATATGTTTTGCACTTTATTGTGTGTTTTGTTATGCCTGCCCGCCAATTCAATTCAAATTAGCACGTGTACAAGGATGCACGCCTTTTTACAATCTGTGGACTGAATACCACAATGAGCTGCTGAGCCCCTATTACAGCTCAGGTTCTCCTCTCTGCTCTTTGCATTGTGTGAACATACTTTCAGAATTAGCTTAAAACTAGATTGACCTGAGGATGCTCTTCAGGGTCAGGTAAACTAAGACCCATTTAACAAGGGTTCTTGGGGCCACGAGGCAGTTGCCAACGTTTAGGCTTATTAACAGTTAGTGGCAGTAATGCACCTCCAAAATGTGGTAATACAACTATGAAAGAGGAAAAGAAGACCACAAGCTAATGTAAACAAAGTAGTTTTCAAAATGAAAAAAAAAAAAAAGATTTAGTAAAAATTTTACAGAAATCTTTTCAACTAAAAACTACATTTCCCCCAAATTCTACCTGATAATGATATCAAGCAGTGCTTGGGTAAACTCCAGTCAATTGTGTCCACGGAATCAGTTCATGATTAAATGTGCTTCACTTTCCTTTTAACAATATTAACCACTCAAAATAATAAGTAAATAATTAAAATGTCTGAATTCTATTTCCCTGCAAAAGGTTCTCCTACTTAGCTTTTAGTGCTACTTTCAGAGATTTGTGAGGCTTAATGGAGTGTTCTAGTTTTGGGCATTTAAAACTCAGACATGAGTTAGCTGTTTTGAGCCATGTGTTCCCTTTGCTGGGAGGTAATGACATTTAAGTGGTATTTTGGTTAAAACGCCTAAAATAAAGTCACATGAAGACAAATGAAACAGCTTCACAATTTGCTCTATGATGCTTAACAAACGTTAGGCATCCCATTTGTGGATTTTCTTGCTTTAATGCCCTAATTATGTGATATAATTTTAGTAAGTTTAGTCAGTTGTCCATTCATCCATCCATGGCCGGCTTGCGGTAGCAACAGGCTAAGCATGGTAGTCCATGCGTCCCTCCCACCAACATTTTCCAGCTCCCTCTGGGGGATCCCAAGGTGTTCCTAAGATAGATGTGATATACAATCCCTCCAGCGTGTGCTGGGGTCAGAGGCCTGAAACCTCAAGTATCTACAGCAACACTCACGACTCAGAGCTGAATGCTAATGTCTCCATGCTAACATTGACAGTGCTAACATGCTGATGTTTAGCGTAGTAGCATGCTAGCATTTGCTAATTAGCATTAAACACAGTTACAGCTGAAGCTGAGGTGATTAGTTCTGTTGGTATTTCATCATAAACCAAAAAATCTGTCAAAATTAAAGTTTGATCAAATGATGGTACTGGATGAAAATTCAGAGGATCACATAATTTCCAAAATGAATCCTGAGGGAAACATGAATGTATGAACCAAATTCCATGGTAAATCATCCAATATTTGTAGAGATATTTTTGTCTGGTGCTAATGGTGGACTGACCCACATTACCAACCCTAGAACTAAGCCACTAGCCCACTAAAACCACATTGTTGGCCAGGCTGCACTCTGACCAGCCTGGGGATTCTGGTCTGCTGAAGGTGGCGGAGGATATTGCAGCTACAAGAATGGAGAGTAAAGTAAATTGTGTGCATCTTTGAATTCCTGGAGTTCTGTAACTCTGCTCTCTGATCCTACTGGGACTTATAACGATCTTCATTCCATTGTAGTCCGTAGCATCCTAAATCTGGATGCTCTTCCTTCAGCGCACAACCTCGTTCAAACCTTTTGCTTTTGAGCATCTGAAACTAAGTTCCCACTTTTTTTTTAGCATCAAGGGACACTTGATGCTAAATCCTAACCCTAACCCACTAAAGGAGAAGAAGACTAAGCTCACATAGTTCCACAACACATCACAAGGGACAAAGAAAACAAAAACACAGATCATTGCATCACATTCACAACACGCACAGCCAATAATATAACCAATAATACACAGAGAACCAGGTTTACAAACATAACCAGCCCAACAAACCCATTGCTATCTGTGTACTGGATTATGTGTTTCCATCTGGAAACACTGTGCCCTAGATAGCCATGATTTGATTTGCACAGACTGACTGCAGTGCTTCAGAGGTAAAGTGAATGTTGGTTTTGTGTAGACTGAAGCAACAAAGTTTGACTACGACTATGGAACTACATGGAAGAGTTTGTGTGCTTCTGCTTCTTGATATTTAGTCTTTTATCTGCTTCTCTGATTATTTTTTTTGTATAATTTGATTAAATCTATTAAGGAAATTGCTTAAATATTCCCTCCAGACATTTTTTAAGACCTAAAGAATTAGTAGATTTCAATACTAATTTATCTGATTCAATTCCTATAATACCATCTATTTATTCTTCTTCATTAAACATCCGGAATCTATAAATATGAAAAAATTGTTTGTTTAACTGCTGGACACAAGATGGCCCCTACAGTCTTTCAATGAAAAGTCTTTTTGAAGTAGCAGACCATGACTGGCTTCCAAACTAGTTGTGATGTCATAAATCCAAGTGTTTATTTAAGATGAGCACAGAAACCTTCCCGCTTCAGCAGAGGAATGTGAAAACAAGATCTGCACATGCATCACTCTGAACAGTGAAGCTCAAACATCACAGTGGGGAACAATAACCAAAACACATGTTTTACTGGAGGGGACTTTAATATTTGCATTCCTATAACAAACTGCAGTCAACCTCTGACAGTCCTTGATGTTGCCTGTGACAAATGCTTCCTTTGTGACCAATTGTGGCAACCAAGCTTGAATCATTTAAAACGGCCGAATAAAAAAAACAAAAAAAAAAACAACGCTGCTTTACTTTTCTTAAAGGTATTTGTGAAGTTTCTTGTAAACAAAATTCAAATGACCTTCATTGTTTTTCACCAGAACACATATGCATTTGCTTACATTCATATCAATATAAGCCTTTGGTCTTCTTCCTCCTCACACGTTACACTGTAAGTCCGTGAAATCGTGCGAAACCATCGGCATGAATGTGTATCTTGTATGTGTGCGTGCTCGTGGAGCACGGGACAGAAACAAAACAGAGACCCACTTCTAAAAACATTGCTCCACAGTGCCATCCTTTTTCAGCCAACCCCCGAGGAAATACTTAGTGCCAATGAACACGGATGGTTTTGTGTGGATGCCTGACACAATCTATTTTTGCCAAAGCAGTTTGCATCTCTGAAGCATGCAATTCACTTGTAAGGGTATATAAATGTCTTTGTTTCTGTTGACAATTGATTTAAAATATATATTTATTTGATTTGTTTATGACTTTGTCATCATGGATACACAGGAAAACTTTTTTTGTACTTGGATAGAGAAAGAAGGAGAAAACTGATGGAAGCTGTTCTGTGTCCCCCTGCTCTCTGTGATCTCTGTCACTGCGTTATAATGCAGCCCAACACACCATATAGTTGGCCTCATTTACATGTTTTTCTGTTTCTGCTGTCGCTATATTTCTCGGTCATTACATATCTGCAGATCAAATTCTCTTGTTAATGTCCTCCACAAACATTCTCTGTTGTAAATGTCCTGTGTGCTCATGTTGCAGTGTGAAATGCAGAGCGACGAGGCTGTGTTCAGAGTCCGAGTCAGGGCTGAGAAACATCCTACAGGACCCACTGCTGGTCTTCGCACAGTGGAGCCATATGGTCTCTCAGGTTCTGGAGGCTTCTGCTGAGGCTACTGACTTCTCCCACATCGCCATGTTGGTCCAGAACATAGAGGTAAAGCACACACACATTTCCTTAAAGCGGCTGTAATTGATTGTCATAATAACAATGTAGCAAATGTGTAAGGTGAGAGGTGTTCCTCATAGTGATGAGCCTGCAGAGAATCACCACCTGAATCTGCAGCTTTCATTTTTTTATTTTCATGATTTAGTTATGGGGTTTTCAGGTTGGCCCCTTCGGCTTTTACTGAGATTTAGTGTAAGTTTCAGTTCATTGTTTAGTTCATTGTTCATTGACCCACAACTTCACAGTTTTGGTTCACTCTCACCGCTCTCACAGCATCATTTTCAGCAAAGGCTCTGATAAAGCCACCGTACTCTACCTGCTCAGACAGACTCAGTTAGAGACGAGCTGGTGAACATAGCAGAGCATTTAGCAGCTGAAGATGAAGCTATTTTCTCAGTAGTTGGAGAGAATATTGGACTTACGTTCATCACATGGACACAAACACAACTCTTAATGAATGATCAAGTTGCTCCGTAACTGATGGGTGTGTTACTAAGAAACTATTTAATAAGAAGTTCACCATATTAACCTCCACTGCCCCCAAGTGGGCAGAATAATTAATTATTGCAGGTTTAAGAAACAATTTCCTCATTTATATTTGGAAAGTTCTCATAAACTTGAACTAGGGCACGTTGACAGTCTGGTTTCAAATGGTCAGATTAAGGTTTGCTGCCTAGTAGGTTTTCACTTTCAAGGTCTTTTCCTTCGTGTTAGGTACATACAATACACACATTGAGAGGAAATAAAGATACAGGGAAAGCACACAGTCAGTAACTTAAAAATAGAAGAAAGAATATAGAATAGGTAAATTACAACAAAAATATGAATAAGATGCTATAAACAGAATCCATCGTCGTCTTTCAGTTCTGTTTTGTGTTCAGACTAAGTTATTACAAAAGAAGCATGAGGAGTACACGTGAAGGCAAAGACAGGCAGGTATCATTCATTGGACAGTTTTGGTGATGTCCTCCTGCATCATCAGTGCTACATGCTCTTTACTGATCCTGTGTGTATTTATCTTCTCTGGTGTCATAAATACTGGATTTCTTTGTGTGTGTGTGTGTGTGTGTGTGTGTGTGTGTGTGTGTGTGTGTGTGTGTGTGTGTGTGTGTGTGTGTGTGTGTGTGTGTGTGTGTGTGTGTGTGTGTGTGTGTGTGTGTGTGTGTGTGTGTGTGTGTGTGTGTGTGTGTGTGTGTGAGTGAGAGAAACACGTTGCCAGTTTATCCGTACCGTGACCTGTACAGGTGCCCGCAGCGTCCTTTAAATGAAGACTCTCTGTGTGTCGGTCAGTCTGAACTTTGACTTTCTTCCGACCTGGGGCTACATATTAAATTGGGCTTTGACTTTATTGAGGCCATAAGATCTTCATGGCAGCTTTTGCACTCATGATGCGTAGACTGTGGCATCGCTACATTAAACGCGTGCATAGACTCAAAACCCAAGAAGCAGCGGCACGAGCACATCCTGAACGGGCACTGCACTGGTGTCTCTAGGGTCAGGGAATTCTACAAATGTGTTCAACCCAATGTTAGTGGAACTCAACCTGCTGAGTCAAAGTACAGTCAGAAACATGTTCTTTAAAGCGAGCATTTGAAGAGGGCTTTCCTGAATAAAGAATTGAAAACAACAGACTTCATGAGACAATTCCTGTCCTTTTTATTTTAGCGTCTCCTGAAGGGCAGTGTCCAGCTGCAGGAGCGTTTGAGTCTGCTGCAGGTGAAGGGGGACCTGCTGGACTCTGTGTTTGGTCCTGAGAGGTCTGACGGTCTGCAGGGCGAGCTGAGTGCTGCCATCAGGAACCGAGAGCTGCTGCACGCTCAACTGCTGCAGAGGAAAAGCAGGCTACAGGTACAACAGGCTGCTGCCATTCCTTTGGCTTCACTGCGTTTTTGAATTTTGAAATTTGAATGTGAACTGTCCAAGCCATGTAGAAAACTGTGAACATATCCCACACGCAAGAAGATTCAGTAGCTCCTTTTAATAACTTTTACATTTTTGATGCAATGGATTAAAATACTTGATTAAAAATGTACTTTTAAAATAAAAAAATAAAAAATGTAGGAATGTAAAACACCATGTACGTAAAAATGCCACAAACATGATTCTTCTGAAATCGTTAGCATGGCTAATTTGGCAGTTACTCTTACTTTTATGTAACGTTAATATTTATAATAACTTGTATGTATGTATGTATTTACATATGTAGCCTTTTTCAAAAATAAATTACACAGGGCTTTACATAAAGACATAGAACCAGTCAAATGAATATATCAGGGGGGGCTCCTACACTAAACTCAACTCCTCCGTTTTCTGTCCAAAATGGAGTTCTGGCTTCAATCATGTTTTCTTTCAATCACTTCGATCTCTTTGATCTCTACTGTAGAAAGTGTCTTGACTCAGGAATGTGGTCAGGAATACTATAAGACTGCTTAACACTCTGCAGTGTTGTTCCTTCTTGCAAGAATAAAGAATTCAAATATTACGTATTCAATTAAGTATCTTTATTTCAGTATAATGGGTTTGCTCCTCACCACCTATTGGTATAGTTTGTATCGGTTATATTCCACGAAAGTAGTACTCCCCAACACTTGGAAACAAAGCTTCATTTATTAAATCAGTTTTAAGACTTTGGTGGACATGTCTCACAGTTAACCTAGAATTTATATTCTCTCTATGATTGGCCATCTCAAAAGACAAAAATATTGTGAAATATATTTAAATTGGATCACTGCATTAGAAATTGAAATAGAAAGAAAGAGTGTGATTATCAATTGTTTTAGAATCTGTTTTTAAGCAGCCACCTCTTGTAACACCGTGTGATTATGTAAATGAATGACAGCAGAGTTTTATACAGTCAGACTAGCTGCAGGTAGGATGTAAAAGTAAAACCACACCCCCTCTAGTTTTTCACACATTACATTTGTATTTGTCATCTCCATTGGAGAGAGGTGAAACACACACAAACACACATGCTCAATAATTGCACATTATTATCCCTGTAAGTCAAAGTTATCAAATTGATGTGATAAAGCACTGTAATTTAAAAGGTCCACATTCTTTGTGCAGGCCACACTTCATTATGGAGGAGGTAAATACATACAATATACGATCTAGGCATGACTGGCTGTATAACAACACACGCAATGCTTCATTTTCACTATTTTCAGGGCTTAATCTCAAGAACCAAGGACTTTGGTGACGCCTATGAGGTGATCTACTCCAAGCTGGCCGGTCTCCGGGACCAACTGGTGGCAGCTGACGGCCTCCAGCCCGACATCCTGGCTAAGAAAAGCCAGTCAGACCAGTTCAGGGTGAGTTTAATCCCAGACTAGACCGGGGCCAAGTCTCAGTCGGCCAAAGTGTCTATTGGAACACAATGTGCTCTGTGTACACTATCATATTGTATGAGTTCTCGGATGTTACAGTAGGTTACCACAGTACAAAGATCCAATTGTGTTTTTGCAGTGGAGGCTTTATCATATTTAAAACACAAGCCACTAGTGCCTTATAAAATCACATGTTTACATGTTAGATCCATCACAAACAACAATGTTTTTTTAATTAGTTTTTTCATTTGTGAAAGCTTGCTGTAGTGTAATTGGTTTCAGTTTATTTTAGTTCACAATGAAACATGAGTTAGGTGCTTCAATTGTTGTCAAAATGATTGATTGATTTATTCATTATAAAAAATTGTGCTAAAATATGTTGTGTCTAACATGTATAGATTAGATATATTTCAAATAATGATAAATGATGTGTTGCCCGAACTGAACGTTTACGGTTGTGTGTTGTTGTGTTATTTCCCATGGCACGCTGTGTGTCCTCAGGTGATCCAGAAGGATCTGGAGGACTGTGAAGCCCACATCACAGCGCTGGAGACTCTGGTGGCGTCCTGTCAGCGCAACAGGACTCAGTTTGAGAGGCTCTATACAGAGTGGAAACATCTGCACGCAGCAGCCAGGGTGAGACAGGAGTGTGGTTTTAAATGGATAAAGTTCTGTTCCTTGTGATGAAATGTCATAAATGATTACGTTGCGTTAACTGCTGTCAAATACGGCACTTTGGGCAAAGACTAGTTTTAAAAAGAAAAGGTAACTGCTCCACAAAAAAGAACACGAAAGAAGAGTTACCCACGACTGCTGCTGTTATTTAACTGACTTCAAAGGAGGTTTAACTTTCACACAGTCTCACTCTGTATTACATTCTACAACATCTCTCCAGCCAGACGCATATCGATGTTGAAAAGTACATGTTGCATAATGTATCACCGTTAAAGGACTTAGTTTAGTCAGGCATATGGTTTAAAATACAGACCAGTTTCAACCTCACAGGGTCTTCATCGGGGCAGAGATAATTATAGCACCAATTACTTCACTGCAACCCTACATTCCTTTTAATGAGAAACTTTAAAGGGAAACTTTGGCAAAAGTCCGCAGGATGGAGCGAATCCCTCGTCAGCCGACAAAAAAAGCCAGAGCCAGTCACATAACATTGTTGACCTGCTGCAGAAAGCAGTGTGTGGAATAGCGTTCATTGCATATGTGGGAATTTCAACAAGCCTGTCCGGCCAGTCTGTGCACACTGTGCTGAATGAACTTTTTGGTTCACAAACCCTCCAGCTCACCAGATAGGATTTAATCCGGAGTTTACTGCCAGCATGATTCTGGAGTAAGCTGTTGGTGGCTTCATTTGAAATAACATGACACCAACTGCTCATCACTGGACCCTAATCAGACTAAAAATTTATATTTATTTTAGTACAATGTATTTAATTTCAGTAGGGCTGTAAAACTGATATTGGCAATGCAATGCATGACATTTCAAATGTTTTTCCTGGCCACTGCCTTTCCAGCTGATCTTTTTCTTTTTTTCCAGCTGAAGGTGCCTGAGAGTGAGGAGAGCATCGCAGACCACGAGAGCTTCCACGATAGCCTGCTGAACGTAGAGAAGTGGCTGATGATCATGAAGCAGAAGCTGGAGTCCTTCCACAGCCCCTCAGGAGAGTGGAGCATAGAGGGCCGCCAGCACGAAGCTGAGGTGTGTGTGTCTTCGGCCTGGGAGCAATGAAACCTACAGTGTGATCGGACTCAACAACCGCAACTAATCAGTCCAGCACTAGGCATGATGAAGCAGTTTTGTGTTTTTTTAACTTATTTTTGTGTTTTGACCTTCAGGGCCACCATACTTAGATATTCTTAAGATAACAATATATTGATGCTAAGCTTAGACTATGCCATAAGCCTGTAAATAAAGAGAATAAAACACAAGCAAAAACAGCTAAGGGTTGTGGGTAACTCTGATTTACTTATAGCTTAGGTTTTTTATTTCATAGTTTTAGCCACCATTTTTATTGATAATAATAACATTCGGCAATCAATTTCAATTTGCTTATTCAATTTTCAACAAGGCTACTGTTCCGCTAAGGGCTGGTAGATATTGATACAATAAAAATAGTAATGATAGATGAGAAAACATTTGTTTTTCTCATCTCTTATTAATTTGGTAAAGATTTTGAGAAACTGTTCCAGTAAAGGTATAAATTTGAATTCATACCTTGAACCCAAATGTGTGTGAAACCATCTACTGTCAGCTATTGGCTGGGCTTGGGAGCTTGATTATGTGTGTATGTTGCTTAGTTAATGGACAAATGTCTTTACTTCACTAAAGCACAGCTGGTAGGACGTACAGTATAGGTGTGCTGTGAAAATAATTAATCATGAGTGAGTCTTGAAAAACTACCTGTAAAATGATGCAAATTGTGTGTATGAATATCACTACCAGACATGAAGTTCACGGCAGCATGGTAAAAACAGTCTAACTGTTAAGCCTCCTCTCTCTGACTGCCTCGTTTGTTAAAGTGCTGCATTGTCCTTGTCTACAGAGAGCACTGGGAGAGTTTCCAGAGAAGGAGATTCAGCTGCAGCAGATGGACGTCCAGGGTCAGGGGGTTTTGGAGAGGACTTCAGAGGAGGGACAGGTCCACATTCTGCGAGACATTAAGCGCCTACGAGAGTCCTGGTTGGCCCTGTACAATATGAGTCTCAATCTTCACAGGTACCTGAAGAAATAGGATAGTGAGTGTGGTTTTATGAGTTTGGTATGCTCAGTGTGTGGCGATGGACTATCACAAAACTAAGCCGGGTTTCACTGGTCACTGTCGTAATCAATCGGAAAAATTTGTTCTTGATCATATTTATCATGGCTCACCTGATCCATTTCCTTTGCTGGAAACAGATACTATGTTCTTTGAACGCTCTGAGCAGTTTAGGTTTAGGGAAGTAAAGATCACACGTAAATTTAAATAAAAAACACTTTAGAATTATTGAAGTCATTCATCGTTTTCTACAACACAAAGTCCAGTCACTTGGTGTTTAAGAAGCTTTCAGCCTCATTTCAACTTGAGATTCTCTTGTCAAATTTCTTGTGAAAACTGCTCTTTCTAAGGTCAAGAATGAGCATTTGAGCTCATTCACTGGAGTGTTAATGTAAGTGGTTGTGGGGAACTGGAGTTTTCTATGAGTGTAGCATGCATTTTAAACGTCAATATCGCAGTGGCTCGTGCTCATTTAATTGTGGAAAACAAAAATTGTATTCGCTATTAAAATTTGAGAAGTTGTGCAGCCCTTGTAGGTGATGAGTTATGGAAACACCTAACCTCTCTCTTTCTGTCTCTCCCAGGCTGCTGAACAGCTCCAGAGAGCCGACAGAGTCTTATGACTTATGGAGTGTTGGAGGCCTGTCTGTAGATGGCACATCCCCAACAACAGAGCTCAGTGTGGGGGAAGCATTGGCTAGCTCTGGGCCTGGAAGACGAGGAAGCCTGGAGGAGGACGCAGGAGAGTGGACGAAAATGATGCAGGGGGGTTGGATCCAGGGCCATCATGGTGAAGGTCACCTCATTCAGGCTGGACAAGACAATAAACATATTAGCCCATCAAGGAGAGGCAAGGACAGTGGACACTCAGGAGACAAAGTAGATTCCTCTGCTTGGAGCATTTGCAGCAGAGCAGGCCAAAAAGGTTCCAAAGACTCCACCCCTGATGGAGACCCCGACAGTGATGAATCAACAAGGGCCAGAGACAGAGGGCTAACAGCATTAACCACAAAGGTCAGCTATGGTGAAGGCAGCATGGAGGCACGGGAAGGCTGTCTTAGTCCAGACTACAGATTTAGCCACAGCATGTAAAACACTATACCATTAATAGACAAGTATACAAGAGTTTACAGCAGAAGCCTTGTGACAGTTTGACCACAAAACCGCTCAAACTGCATTCCCCCAGCAATCCATCCAGATTTCCATCAACCAGATAAGTGATCATTTGGGCAACTATGCATCACAAGCTCCCTCAAACTAGAACAACAATCTGGCAAAAAAATCCTGAACAGTTTGATCACCTCTGCATTGGTTTATTTAAAAAGTGTTGATGTTTTGGTCCCAAGGACCTTTCTCAAGACTCATCCATGTGGATATGTCTGATATAACGTCAGCTCTTTTTAAATAAATCACTGCAGAGGTGATAAGTGTGTCTGGGAAGTGACTTTTGCCTTTGGAATAGGCTCTGAATGACTATTAGCACTTTTGCACACATTTTGCACTTGTCGAGCAGAGGAATTGTTCTTGAAATGAAATGGTGAAATGAAAAATTGGTCGGAAAATAAAGAAGCACAGAAGTCTGGTGACAGATAACTGCTGTGGCCAGCCTTGCTCACGGATGGATTTGTTAACAGTCCATACATCAGCCACTCCAAATTCAAAAAGAGCACAAAAGGACTGCTTTCTTGTAGATGGCATTAGTGTGTGCTGTGCAGGAGTTTTATGAGTTGTTTGGTGTTTTATAGGGAGGCACAGGACAGTACAAATCCAGGAGGAGGGAGTTTGAGGCTTGGCTGTCCAAAGAGAATGAACTCCTCTCAGGGATCTTCAGCACCAAGGGAGCAACACTCGGCTCCAAAGAACTCAAGACCCGGCAGGACACACTCAAGGTGAGTGTCTTTCAACATTAAACTATGTTATTAACTTTCAGAATGCTTTTTTACAGCTCAGTCTGTAGTTATCGTATTACACTGCCACTGTGTTCACACATCTTTTTGTTGCATGCTAAGTTTGTCTAAAATGTGAAAATGCTTGTATTTGTAGCCTCGATATACCAGCAGATGGATCACAGGTTATTGTTACTGAAGAAGAAGGCTTACATTTTTTGGGTGCTTTGTTGATCGTTGATTTAAGGATCCTACTAAAGTTTTTGCCCATTCACCACTAATTACATTGATTCAACATTATTGCTGACCATTTGCTAAAGAAAACCAAATGAAGAAGAAATACTTTATTAATCCCTCGAGGGGAAATTCAATTCCCCATATACACCCAAAATAAACACACATGCACAAACAGGACCTAAACACATGCATTAATGGAGGCGAACTGGCACCTCTCCAGCTCTTTACTTGGTTTGTGCAGGGACTCAAACCGACGACCCTCCGGTTCCCAAGCCAAGACCCCACGTACTGAACTACTGCCGCCAACGTGTCATCCAGTCATACCAGTGCATTATTACAAGTAACTTGAGACCTCATAGACCTGATAGTCCAAAATAGGCTTGCACAACGTGGGTACCTTCATGAATTATTAGAATCTTCTGACACAGCACCAGGATAGAGCAGTCCGGCACATACATGTACTTTGCAAAACGTCATGGCCACGCCTCTTTTGGGGGACAGGAAACAGAAGATCCTATCGATAGATGTCAATGCAAGTGTGTTTGTATTATAATTCTGACAATTTTGCATGCAGTTATTTCTTTTTTTTAAACAAGCCTTAGTTTTATAGTCATGTCTAAAAACTATATGTTGTGCCCTTGGCTGAACCCGAGTGTTTAGGATAATAAAGGAATGATGAAAGGATGATCGGTCTACCAACATATTGCTTATCCAGACATCTATACATATTTCATCAATTACCAGGTATCGTTAGGCTCAGTGTTGAAAGCCAACTGTTTGATGGAGGCTAGGCTGAGATTTAGTTTGGAAACAACAGTCTGATGCTGCTATACTGTATCCATCAGTAATAACTGTCACCAGCATCATTTATAGATTTACCCCCGTGCTTCAAATCTCACTGCGAAAGCCTCGGTTATTAATACAGTTGTTTCTAGTTTCTTAGTTTTCCTAATTTTCCTGTTTCTTTCCTTATGTGCTAGTGCAATTCCTTCCCCCAAAAGGGGACACAGCCTTAAAAGAACTGAACACTTCAGTATGCTTGGAGAATGGCAGGTAGTGATGTAGAATATATGTTCTTATGTTTGGTGTTTCATTTGTCTTTGTTGTCAAAGAGGATAATTCTTTTGGTGGGGATGAATGTTTAAACTAATAGTCCTTGGTTGGTGCTGGTGCTGCCCTTAGTTATTAAGTATATGCTCCCAATATGGTGCTAACTTTGATGATATAATGATAGATTAATTGGAGTAATTCATAAAGTCAAGTACTGCACTAATGGATGATAATCTGAAAAACAATATGCTCAGGGTAATGCACTGTGAAGGTGAAGGTACTGCTCAGGTCGGTCACCTGCGATTTTGAAATTTCCACTCGTATGTCTCTCTGCATCCCCACATGTCACGCAGTGATAGGAAGTCTTATGTATCAATGTATGAGTAGATTAAACCAAGTAGAAAGCAGTATAATCCAGGCACTGGTAAATCTTAACAAAAACTACAAACATTTGAAATTTGAAACTTCTTGTTGTCTTCAGTTCTGCTTTTTATTTCACTGTCTTCTGCTGGTTTTTGGGATGAGTTCCTGGAACTCCATTTTGGCTCTGCTCGGAAGATGACACGAATTGAAAATTCCTGGTACTCAAAGGACTCGATGGCAGTGCTTGTAAACCAGGATTAGTAGTGCAAGTGTGACCTCAAACACAACTTCATAAAACAACAGAAACCACCACTTTACAACGACATCTGTTCAGAGAAGAAAAAGAACAATACTTCAAACTTCAAAAAATAAGTACAATGCTTGTTGGATAAACCACCATGTCCAGGAGGGAGCTGAAGTCTAAAAGAGTCAGGCAGAAGTGGAGATGCAACACAGCCAAACTGTGGAGGGAAGAAATGAAAAGAGGAAACAAAATTATAGGAAAATGAAGGATGACCGTGTGCACCGTGGAACACACTGAAATAGAGGTGTGGCTAACTGGACATGTGTATCGCCCCCCACAGTGCCCTTGATTAAGCGTCAAGATGAAATATAATCAATTGTGTTCTGCCCCATAACGTCCCTCTTCACTCACCTCCAAAACAGTAGATAAAACAACATTTTAATGGCTTTCATCCAAAGTGTCCCAGTTTGTGAGACCCTCATACTAAAGCCTCAAAAGGTTCTTAGAAGGTCGAGTCATGACAAGAAGAAGAGTTTGACAAAGCAGAGGAGATGAATCTATTCTAGAATACACAGCAGCATGTTTTGGTTATTTTATCCTATTCCTAATGTTAACTTTCCATGAATTGATGTAATGTTTAGCCTCATTAAGCTGAACTGTGCGTCACCTCACATCAAGCTGAAAAGCACTTTCACTCTGACTCTTGTTGTAAAACTTCTGTTGCACCTTATGCTGCCAGTTATTTTGAGTTTCCTATTCTAGTCCAGGATGGCTCAAACTCTGTGCTGTGTCCTGCTGCAGGCTCTGAGGGCAGGAGTGGCTAGTGGTCAAGAGCACTTCCAGCTGTTGCTCCAGGAGAGTCGGGGCAGTGAGGCTGGTTCTGGACCAGCAGAAGATGTGGGTCTGGAAGAACTTCGCTACCGCTGGATGCTCTACAAGTCAAAACTGAAGGATGTGGGAGACGTCAGGGCCAGGGCCAAGGTGAGAGGAGAGCTGACCATTGTAAAAACTGCCTGCATTTCAATTGAGAGAAAATTCCTAGATTGAATAATGTCAGGCTGTTCACTATACTTTCTTCAGACTTGGTCACAGATGCTCACATGGTGTTTCCTGTGGCACGGTGCCAGCATTTAAATTTTGGATGGAGCAAAGTAATTTTGTCTGGGCGTTTTTAATTAAAGTTTATACTGACGGGTTCCAACTGCTAGACTCACTAAAACAGAAATGATTGATATCATGTTGTGGAGGGCGATAAGCACCGATACAATACATCCATGCATTTACAAAACTAACATTTTAATCCTCACCATCGTGTTCGGATGATCTGGCTGGATTATTTTTTGTTTTAGTTGATTGCATGGAGAGAGCTGCTGGGTGAGCTAGACTGACTTTTACCAAAAGAGAGAGCCACGCACAGCTGATAAATGTTGACTTTTACTTTTTGTCTTGTGTATTTAAATGTTAATTTTAATAATTAGAAATAGTAATTATGAAAATATATGTTCTCAACTATTGTATGTGGTAGCCTTTGTGCTCGTCTGACTGTCGTTGGTAACTGATTGAGATTCTGTCCTCAAACTGTTTGTGAAGTCAGTCAAATTCAGGCCATTCACAACCAAATGTTAAAAAAAAAGAAAAAAACATAAATGTAAAGACTAATATTTTTAATATGGTTTATCAGACACAATGAGGAGCACCGACAGATGTAGGGATATATTTTCTGGTGTTTGAGCACTGCTGCTGGGACTGAATGTGCACATTCACTCACAAGAGGCACATGTCACTTTTATTAGGGATGCACCTATCCAACTTTTTCTCTTCTGATACCAATTCCACTGCGCCTGATACAGAGTAAAGTTTGCAAAGAAAAGGAAAGTTGAAAAAGACTTTCCTTTACTTTCCTGCAGTCCAGCACTAACCCTGTGCCTTACGTGAGTGTGGTCAACAGAAAACCTCCACTCCAGACTCTCTGTCTCTGTACCCTCTCTCTGTCAATGCCTGAACAAGTGAAAGCAATCAAATATAACCACTACCAACACCGCCCACGCTCCGCTGAGCCACCACCTATAATGAGTGAACAATACAACACAATAAAAATAGAAATGACAGAGACTTTACATGTGGCACCTCCCTTCCAGCCCCTAATTATTCTAACGCAGTAATAACAACTGAAAATCAAGAAAACTTTAAATGTAAGGTAAGGTATAAGTGTCCTTTTTTTTGCTTCAGGCAAAAAATAAGGTTATTTAGCCTAGTAAAGAGTGATCATTACCATCACTCAGTCAGTCAAGTCATAGTGTGACAATGTCAAAGTCTATGAAGTTCAAAGGTCAGCTGCATGTTCTCATGGCTCTTCTGCTTCCTGTAGAAACCTTGGTCCAGATAGCTGGTCTTGACCTCCTCTGTCTGGGATGGTTTGCACAACCCTTTCTGTAAGCCATGAGTTGTGAGGTGCTGAGTCATCAACTATGAGCACAATATCTCCAGGAATGAAGTTTCACTTTTCCATCTGCAACAGGCAAATATGTCCTTTTTCTGAAACTGTCCAGGTGGCAGAAATGTTATGGTCTTAAGCAGCAAAGATGGTTAGGGGTTAGATGCTCTGGTAATGGGACGGCTGTTGATGATAGCTTCAGCTTCTCAAATGACGGTGTAAAGACCCTCTTCATCAAGGTTCTGCACCTTCAGACTGGTATTCAGGACCTTCCTCACGGACCTTATCAACCTTCCCCATACAACTCCATGATGTGATCCAGTAGGGGGATTGAAAATCCACTTCGCTCCGTTCTCTGTTTATTTGAGCAAGATTCCAACTATCCGTTGCCTCCCTCAGCTCAACAAAGAAATTGAACAGGATGGTGTCTATTTACCTTTGGGCTGAACTGCTCTCTCTCTCCTGTCCTCTCCACATTTTCTGAGGGCAAAACTCGACAACCTGGTGACAATGTAGCTCCGAACAGAAGTGCAACCACTCTGTGCTCTACCAGGTTCTGATCATGATCTCACTCCGTCCACCAGAGAAACCTCAACAGATCTGAATCCTGAGCTGGTACTCAAACCTTATGAAACATGGCCTCAATGTGTGCCATCAGTATCATCCTTTCTCAATCTGGGCATGGCTCGGATCAGATCTGGTGCCTGTAGAAGCTGAGCATTCAGCGATGTTCCCTGGAATGTAGCTCCGCAGTCGAATACGGCCCTGATGTTTCTCTTCTTCGGGTGGTATACACCATGTGTGTTATAAACCACACCACACTGTCACTGCGTTCCACCTTCTCTGCATAGCCCTTGAAGATGATGTCATTCCTGAAAGTGTAATCAGCATGAAATGAGGCTTCTTTGTCAAAGCTCCTCTTAAGGCTCAGAGGGTGCTGTTCTGTAGCTCTCAGTTTGTTTGTATTTACATACCTGCAGACACAGGGACAGATGGAGAACTGTGGCCTGTGAGTTGCAGGAAAGGCGCAGCCGGAAAGCTACGTTTAATTATTCTTTATTCTGCGTCAATGTTTTGTCCCATGTTTAGTCTCTTGCTGCTTTTTGGACTTCCTACAGTTCAAGTTACTGAAGTCCTATACATTTGTTTATTTGATTCTTTTTTCTTTTATTAAAGAAACTACTACAGAGTAGTTGCCAATTATGCATTCAGCTTTGGTCCCTGGGACACTGAATTTGGCTCCCAAAATAAAAGCTCAGAAGTTCTGGTAAAGGTAATAACCGAAAGGTTTCTGTGTGCGTAAATACTGATACAGAAAGAAATCTTAAATCTGGAGCACAGATGTAATTGTACTTGATTGAATGCTGTTGTATGCCAGTGTGCTGAATTAACTGATGATGTGTCTTCTTCTGTGACGTGTTGGGCCTTTCAGTGCACTGTGGTTGTTTCACCACAGGATGGTAGTGTATCATCATTTAGAGTACTGCTCACACTGATTCCCTGTCACACGTCTGTAAAGTAGCTGCTGCTCAGTACACTTACCAACAGTAAATTGGATGTTGCACAGGCTCCTCCAAATGTGGTGGAACCAAATGAATATAAATGTTTTCACAATATCATAATATTTTTAAGAACTGGGCTGTGCATGATGACACTAAAACGTCACCTGTCAGTTCAACAGTGTAATCCTGCATGAGTCAGTAAGAGCTCCAGTGTCATTAGAGTTTAGTATGATTACCCAGTGCACAAGGTTAGGGTGTGTAATTCAAATATGTTTTTATCTCTGCAGAGAGTCAAAGCCAAACAAGAGGAGCCGGCCAGCGCAGCAAAGGTGCAAAAGGTAACACCAATATATTTAGGATTTTAAAAAGATTAGTCAACATAACTGGGAAGCACAATTGTTGCATGATGCTCAAACAACGAACAAGAACACATGACATCAGAAGAGCTGAATATCATCTCTGATCCATCTCTGTGCTGCATTTCACAATTATTTATCTGTCTATTGTTCTGATTCATCCATAAATCATTTAGTCTACAACATGTCAGAAAATAGTGAAAGTGCCCTTCTAGAACACCTTCAAATGTCTTGTGTCCAAAACCAAAAGATATTCCGTGTACAATGATATGTAAGAGAGAAGAGCAACACATCATGGAAGCACTGAAACTTAAGAGCTGCAACAGGATCGGACCGGAGCGACGGAGCATTAGTGATGTGCTGAGATGAAAATGCATCTTAACCATGTGCTCTGCTGCATTCATTTGACATATTGAAATTTTCCAGAGGTCTTTGGGCTGTAGAGAGCCAAACACCTGACATGGCATCAAGTCAAGCATACCAAAGCAACCCCCACCCCACCATTTAGTAAGCAATGGTTGGTGAGCAGATTAAAGCCCCCCCCCTCTATCTTTTCACACACTCTTTACTGCCTCCTTTTATCAGCCTTTATCTTCAGGAAAGGGGGGCTGATTGTTTTTTTGACTAGATGTTTTTTTGAGTCACTGCATTTCCTTTTCTTTTCTAGTGCCATGAAACAAAAACACCTACCATTTAGCAGCTACTTATGACTTTACCAGATTAATTGATGTGTAGGGAAAACTCTCTGAATTTCTTAATCAAGACTTAATATTTATTCCTCTTGGAATGACAGGCGTCTTTGTTTGCATGTCAGCTCAACAGTCTGCTTTATTACTTTTGGGATTGGGTTTCCTGTACTACAGAGTGCTTACTTTGTCTTTACCGTTACTCCCAGATACAGACCTGTGCTAATGACTTAGTAATAAATTTAAAGTTCTTTTAAGTAACAAAACAATAGAATACACTAATGTCTACAGCCGTGCTGCAGCTCTGTGAGGCTGTACCAGTATCGTGTGTATCCACTCATTCACAGTGAGTGGAGGCAGTGTGTGCTGACTCTAAGAACAACATACCTTTGTCCTGTGGGTGTTTGTCAGGGAGCTATGATTAGGTAGTTTCACTTCCTCTTCCATCAATCATTGCCTTTACACACACACACACCTGTCTCTCTCTCTCTCTGTCTCTCTCTCTCCCTCTCTCTGTGTCTCTGTCTCTCTCTCTCTCTCTCTCTGTTCTGTCTCTCTCTATCTCTGCCTCTCTCGGTCTCTGTCTGTCTGTCTGTCTGTCTGTCTGTCTCTCTCGCTCTCTCTCTCTCTCTCTCTCTCTCTGTCTCTGTCTCTCTCTGTCTCCCTCTCTCTCTCTCTGTCTCTCTCTCTGTCTCTCTCTACTATACTAACTGAGGTAGTGCACACACACTGTTTTCCTGCACAGTGAGAGATTATTTCAAACATTCAACTAAAGTAGTTTAGACCATCTGGTAAATTTAGCAAAACATGGGTCCCTACAATTATTATACTTAATGATGGCAATAAGTCATAAAACACAGTTTACTGCTAAAGTGTTACAATCATAATGCAGAAAAATATTTCCCCCATGCTGTTGTATGAGGGAACTACAGTAGTTACTTTGTATTAGTATGTGTCATGTAACGGATTTTAGCAAATGATATTCACAGAACAATCTTACACTGAATCAAATGAAAGATTTCCCCGTCTGTTGCCTGGTGTATTCATGTTTAATGCTCGGCCTCCAGTGCGTCTTGGTGACGCAGTGTTCCGACGGTGAAAGATGAACTTTGGCGGTAAACATGATTCACAGAATAACAAGTGAGAGAAATGGGAAGAGTGTCAGGCCTCACTGGTACATGATGTTTCTGACTGTGTGGGTGAACTGCTGCTTCTGCTTTCATCTTCGGATTCTTCACATTTCCTACACTTACCAGGCTTTCTAAGTGTGAATCTGCCAGTGTGTTGATAACAAAATATGTAACATTTTTCCAGAGTTTCCGAGCCAATGAATAATGATGAAATCAAGTTTATGCAGTATTTAAGTATCAAAGAAAGAATTCTGTATTAAGAAAGTTCAGAGAAGCAAGAACTATTAGTTGGTCAGCACTTTGTAGTTTCATTCATCAGATGGCACACCTAAGTTGAGTAGGACAGAGATGTTAAAGACACTCACAGTGCTCAGTGTCCACAGGTCTGCTCAGCCTTTCACAACATATGCTTTGAATGGTAAACCCTAAATTACAATGGTGTATGTGTGTTAATGTGTTGTTGCAGAAGCCCGGCTTGCTGCAGCGGGTGTGTCGGCTGGCTCTTCCTCTGTGGCTCCTCCTGCTGGCTCTGCTGCTGCTGGCCTTCCTGCTGCCCCTCATGGACGAAGGCAACAGCTGCTCCCTCTCCAACAACTTCGCCCGATCCTTCAACATCATGCTCCGTTATGAAGGACCACCCCCCACATAGGAGCACCTCCTTAGATCAAGTAACATCTTCTGTCACAATAATA
>CALSBV010011913.1:5611683-5627436 GCA_943590825.1 Bovichtus diacanthus | reverse complement strand
TTCATGATGTCACAGTGTGGACACACAGGTGTGTTTAGTCTAAGCAGCACACATGAAGTGTCACAATGATGGAGTGGGATCTTTACTCTTACTCAATATGTGTTAAGTATTTGCAGAATATACTTTGAAGTGCCAAACATGCTCCTTCTCGGTGGACTCTGTCTGTAGAATGTTGACATTATAAACTGGAAGGTGTTTTATGTTCTTGCTTGTAAGCTTAATATTTGTCATCTTTATGTTGATCCTGTTAGCACTGATTTCATGACCGCTCATCCACTCCTGATGGTGCAGGACTCAGGGGGTATCCATGATCTTCATACTGTAGGTCTGTTCATGTGTCAGCAGGGTTGAAACACTTTTCCTTGGTTCTTTCTTTTTAACTGTACAAGCACCTCATGTTAGAGTACTTGGTGTTTCTGAAGGGCTACTTTGGCTCGAACACCGCGATCTGTCTTTGTTTCACAGTGAAAACAATTAGCAAGCCGCCTGCCGTGGCCCCTGACATTCTCTTGGACCACAGTGTTCTCTGGATGCCAGTGCCCGAGCTGGCCCGAGTAAAGCTTGGCAATCATCTTCTTTTTGTGCAAAACCAAAATAGCTTGCAATCGCTTTTTTATCCTGCATTCTCTCTTTTCGCACCACACACAGCCCACACACCCTCACATGCACAGTTACCTTCCCTTTTACGGCTGGGTTTGTGTGTTATTGATTTATCATGTTGCCGTGGCAACAGTGACCAAATCAAGTGAATGTGTTCTTGGTAAGTGTTATGCTTTTAGCACAGACATGCAAAATCGTGGCGAGGAAACATTTGCTTTTTTTATACTCTGCGGGTTTATCCTCGGGTTCCTCCACACCAAGCGCCGTGTCTGATGGTGTGGCGTCACTTCGGCCGTGCGGACACTCTCCATCCTCACGGATGCGTCGAGCATGAATTAGGCTTCAGTGCCTCTTTTTGCAGCAGCTTCACAAGTACTCCAGCATGTTTCTAATTTAATGTTAAATTCAGCTTTTGTTTGGGACAAAGATGGTCAATTTTAACATCATTAAGTCTTTACGATCCCAGTTTAAACATTAAAAGAGAACTCCCATAAAGAAATGAAAACCTTATAACAGCCTGCAACACTGTGTGTTTACATTTTTGGATTTTCTTATGGCACAGAACAGAGAGGGCGCTGATCCTTGCTTCATGCTGTCTTCACATGATACGGAAAGATAGGTTTTGCTTTTATTGGGCTATAACTTATGTTAATGATTTCAATAATAGAGCCGTCCCTTTTTCAGAAATGAAAACTAACATATTAGTTATTGCAATATCTTCAGACCCTAACCATCCTATCTGCTATGTCATACTATCCACACCACGAATACTGATGTATTGAACATACTATGCGATTGCCGAGTTCTGGCCGACAGTTTCTGCTGCTTTCTGCACAAGGTGAAGGTGAAGACATTGGCTCCAAATGGCAGACAGCTCACGGGTTTGGTGTCAGGATTCTAATAAAGTCATCTTCACGACATAAAACAATCATGTTAATGGGAAACATGGCGTTAATATCGCACACGCTCTCACTAACAACCACACTGGTGTGTTTGGTGAAACATGACTTGTTTTGCAGAATCAAATGTGCTGCATCACATAGACTTATGGCCTTAACGCTTCATCAAGTTAAGTACAGTTCAGCTGTACTCTGTGCCATAACCACCTTTATGTATTCACTATGTAACTTTGTACTGTAAACAGGTATATAAGCAAGTTAAATAGAAGGTTTTATGCATTGTATACTACATTTATAATTACGCTCCATGGTACTGCTGCTTATTGCCCTTCTGCCTCTTCATGCATGCGTCATTCAGAAGCCTCTGCAATGCTTGGCTCAAACCCTATATTGTGTCCATGGATACCTTATGCAACATATGAAATTACTTGAATCTGAGCACTGCTGGTCCTTTACATACCGTGTGTGTGACAAACATACAGAAGAATAGTTTGAGTACACTTTATGCAAAAATCTCCTAAATGCCAGTGTGTGCTCTCAGATAAAGGGGTTCGTTATGAAAATATGCAGGTAATGATTGACACGTGAGAGCTTTTTTGTAAAACGATTCAATTCTATTTTATTAAAAATTTACACAGAGAAGACAAGTGTGATATTATTCAAGAGAGCTCGTATTTAACCAATGTTTTTTATTCTGATGAAATAAAAAGGCAGTTTGAATATTCTGAGCTGGAATCTATTGTGTGTGATTTCAAGAATATGATCTTTTGACTACTGCTGCCAGTGGTGCTCCTGTGAACCCCATTACACAAGAGGAGAGGATGACACACCTTTGGAATCATTTCTCTCTTTTTATAGAGGGCTAACAGTTTCCATCTACTTCCTGTCTGGAGGCGTCTGCCTGTTCCTCTGAAGAGAAGAGGTTGATGGTTCAACCCTGAACTCCACTGATGGATGTAGTGAGACGTTTCTGCGTTTGGTCTTTTTATGGAATTTGTTTACAATTAAGAAACAGTGCACTTTAAAAGTAAACATAGAAGTACAAGTTGTACAAATACACACAGAAAGTGTGATAATTGATGTCTCATGTATCACATTATTGTGCGTGCGTGTGTGTGTGCGCGTGCAGCCTCCTACGCTGCTCTCGCCTCGTCCTCCGAGCTGTGCTGCAATCTGGAGCTCACGCTCTGCCAGATACAAGCTTCCCGTCCTCATCAATCTGCAGCATTTTAGAAAAATGTAGAAGATCTTTTCACACGACTTTCGCTTTTCACATCTTGTGTTTTATAAGTGGCCCGTTCACTTCCTCACTGGAACTAGTTTGTTTTTGTTTAACGCTAATGTCAGTAAAAATAGGACCTTTCTAAGTAAATAAAATACTGATTTAAACTAATGTTGTGATAAATAACACAAGAAACAATATTATAGTCTTTAGTCTTCTGTGGAAAAACAGCACTTTGTTGAGTCCATTGAAATGTTCCAGCAGTTGTAATGGGATTTCTTGCATAAAGTGTGTTTTAATCCAAAAAAACTTGAGTAGCATGAGCAGGCAGGGGGGAGGTTCACTTTCAGTTTTCTTTAATGTTTCTTTAACATGCAACATGAAGGTGTGGGCTTTAAAGTGGGCATTTAGGAGGCAGAGAGGGTCTCATGAAGGACAGTATTGACTTGTATTATGGGATGTGTGGGATCATTGATCCTCACAAAGGAGTAAAAGTCAGGATATATTGTCCTCGACAGATCTTTGAGTAGATCGCAGACCGTTCATTGTTCATGTGACACTCACACCTCACAGCTGAGCGATTGCTGATTTGAAAGTGAAATAAGAAGCCTCAGTCGGACATCAACAGTATGCAAACTTAAACACAGGTTATATGAAATGAATTTGGAATTCACATTATAATGTTTCATCCTGCCAGTTGTAAATAAGTAAAGGCACACTATCTGATGTTTCTATGATCGTTATTGTGGATTTCCACGTTAGTCCAACCCGTGCTGTCCTCTACAACATAGTTGTACAGTTTCATCACATCCCAGATTTAGTTGTGGATCCTCGCTGAGCTCACAGTAATACTTCCTGAGATGTCACTGTGGTGAGCAGCATGATGAGACCAACCAGCTTTGTGTGTGTGCAGTCATGTCTGGACTTTCTCTCGCTTTCGCTCTCGCTCTCTCCACTTCACTCGGCTCTTTCTGGTTTTCAATGAGGAAAAGTTGTGTAAAGCACCTGGTACTTTTTGTTTACCATCACCTCATCTAAGGTTCCAAGCGAGGAAACCCATACATCACATTTCTATTTGCAGATTTTCTGGAAATTCAGGTAAAATTTGGCCTTTCGGATGGAAATTTTTCTGACTTACTTCACGCTGCATTTATACATTTTTGTCCACTGGCAGGACAAGCTGAAAACACGTCACAAATCATTGGGCACAGAAAGGGGCAACACAAAAAGATGGACTCTGGAGATCACATGATGGAAGACTAGTGGCTCCAGCAAAATTATGCCAAGGCATAATCAAACAGGCACATGGCCCCTCCCATGTCAACCCTAAAAGAACAGAAGATGAAGTCTCAAGACTATGTTGGCACATATTTATGAAGGAAATTGTCAGCCTGCATATCAATGAATGTCCAACCTGTAATGACTTCAACCTGAAAAGACCATACAAATGCCCAGAAGGAGCATTCCCAGTACCGGATGCCCCTTTCAAAGAAATCTGTATTGACTATACCGATATGGGAGCAGACAACAGAGTAGGTGGCTACAGGTACCTACTCGTCATGGTAGACAGATACACCAGATGGGTTGAAGCAATCCCCTGCAAAAAAGAAGACTCCAAATCAGTCGTAAAGTGGCTGAAAAATTAACTCATACCAAGATATGGCGTTCCAAGACGAATCAGATCTGACAATGGTACACATTTTGCAAACAAACACTTACAAGAAGTAGAGAAGTTCCTAGGTATAACACATTCACATGGATCAGTTTATCACCCCCAATCACAGGGCATAGTCAAAAGAGCTAATCAAACTCTCAAATCAAGTTGAGGAGTCAGATTATTTTGTAAAGTTGTCTGATCAAATTGGAGTTTTGTCTACACAGATACTGAGAGCCAACCAGAAGCCACCTGATGAGAACGTGTCATCAGTTCAACCAGGCGACTGGGTAAGGTTAAAGGTTCACAAGCGAAAGTGGAATGAACCAAGGTGGACTGGACCGTTTGAAGTCGTTGCAAAGACTTCACACGCCCTCCAGGTAAGAGGCCACAACAACACTAGGTGGCACCATCTGTCCCACTGTCAAGCGGCGGATCCGCCGTCCAGAACACTTCAACAAACATTACAAGATTTGGCTGATTCGGCAGACAAAACCTAAAATGTACTGTAAAATAGGCAGTCCAAGAAGGGACCCCACTTGTTGGGCCTCCCCAAGAGTGCTACTGGGACTAGCGTTCCTGGTGTTTATAGTAGTTTTTCCCTAATGTGGTGGGGAGTGCAACAATCAAAAGAAGCAGCCAATCTGGGCCCGCTTAACGACATCATTTCCGCAGATACCCCGGCAATTTGCACAGTCACCCCAGGACCGCATAAAAGAGTAAAACGAGTGGTAACAAATTACGACGACGGGGTATATGTCACCATAACTGAAGGGAAAACGACCACATTCTCATTTGATTTAACGGCCACCCGCAGAGCGAACTTATCAGATGCCCCTGTTGGCTTATGAAGGTAACGAGGAAGAAGGGGAAGAGGAGTCAGATAAAAGCATGTGATAGTTATGTGGGATGTGAGGCAGGTGTTCACACCTTAAAAGGTGTGAAAGGAGGGCTTGTTAGAAATTAAAAATGTATACCTTGCTGCCTTGACGCTTGAATGTAACTGTGTGATGAATAAATATAACCAATGTGATTAAGCTAAATGCGCTCATATGAAATGTACACTGAGACAAGAAAGAAAGGATTCAAGAACTTATCCCAGATAGCTATTAGGCTCTGATGGATAAGATATACGTAGCCTTTAGTCAAGTGTTGAAGGATTTACCTGCTATGACTATAAAATGAGTGGATGGGTGCATCACAGAGTGACGCCTAAACAGAGAAGGCCTATAACAGAAAACACCCAGAGAGAACAGATAAGGTAACCTGCGCAGAAAGGAGTTAGTTGAAGGTCAGGTACCAATTGTAGAAGAATTGGGCAAACGTAGCCTGCCACATGTAATAGCACCCAAGGAGTCGTCGCTGATTGGATGATCGTGATGCCAAGACGCTTTGGACAAAGCTTGTGCGCCAACTAAGGAAGCTAAGTCTAAACCACAGACTTCCTGGCATAGTAATGAGATACGCTATAAGAGGCCACGCCTACCACTGTATAAACTGTGTCTGCAACGGAAGCTCGGGGCTCTCAAGATGTGGATGGTGGTTATAGAGTAACAGCAATCTGCTGCCTATGATTTCCTGATACACTTGGAGTTCTTGGCCAAGCTGTCATTCACCAGGTTTTAATAAACTGAGTTGCAGATCTACTCATAGTCAAGTCTCCTCATTCGAAATCAACAAACTCGCGACAATCCAGGCAACACAGAGCGACACTGCTTATTGCTCAATGCTCCTCTATGTTACCAGTCTGCTGTTTCACACTACACGTGTCAGTTCATCCATTGTTAATAGGAAGAATATTGAAGTGCAGCTTTAAGGAAAAGCTATGGGAAAAATAGAGTTCAAGGTCTTTCTAAAGAAGAAAACGTTGACATTACCCATAATCCAACATGTGCAGTATGCGTGGACACAAATCTACCGGCCTGCCATGTTTCATCTTGTTCCTGATTGGCTAAGTGCCCTGCAGGCAGTGACTATTTCCTGTTAGCCTTTTTCTCAATGAAGAAGCACTAACCTTGTGTGTGGGTCTGATGGAGACGTCCCCTGAGGACTCTCTGATGACATGACGCCTGTAGAAAGACTGTTACATAACTCACAGACCGCTCAGGAGGAAACAGCAACTCTAACTTGCTCAAAGATATAGATAAATAGAAGTATTTCTTATGGCTTATGAGTTATGGCTCACTTCCTGTTGTGACCAACTCTGTCACAGCATAATGTTCTGCAATAAGTTACATGATGTTCGTGAAGAAACTGCAGGAAATGTTAAAACATTCACTCAGTACTGGCAGAACATTGACTAATGTATTCAGAATTGTGACTCATAAGCAAGTCAGTCACTGAATAATGCATGTGCTCTCGAACTGAAAGGTCCATCAAGAACATGGCCACCTCCCCCTCTCTCAGTAACCACCCCGCCCCCCCCCAATAAGGATGCTTTGATCTTCCAGAGGATATCATGTCATTGCTTCTTCTTCTTCGTCTTCATATTTGACTGCTGTCTTTGCAGCAAATTGCCTCTCAGTAAAAAAAATTTAATCTTGAATCTACCTGTTGACATGTGATTTGGTTTAATTTCTAAATGAATATGGTTCTACCAGCAGTGGCACTATTTCCCCCCACAGTGACATCTCCAATCCAACAATAACTATTCCATACTGTCACAGAGCAAAGCTGCACTACCAGCCTGCCTCCCGACTAGTGGCATTGACTTTTCCTCGAGCACGAGAAGTTAACATTTGTTGGTCTCAACAACTATTGGATTTATTGCCAGGAAAACTTGTACAAATATTCAAAGTCCCCAGAGGATGAACCCTCCCAACCTGGACAGACTGAAGGTTTCGTACAAACATTCATGCTCCATTCCTGGACAATCAATGTTCATTTGGATTTAGTTTTAGTCATAATTTAGTTATCTGAATTGTTTTATTTTGGTCTAGTTGTAGTTGACTGAATATCATAATATTTTATTTGACTAAATCTAACGGGTTTAATTAAAGTGTAACGCATTATTTCTGCGTTTCTCCTCAATTTCCAAACTCATTATATACTCCAGGAAGGAACAGCTGTTAAGCTGTTATATGGAATGGTATTAAGGTTCGATATGGACACAGATTTAACTGTTGTGATATTAAACAGGTATTTCTTTATCTCCAAGTCTCATAAAGAAACAATGACATGATTTTGTTTCTTTAAAAAAGACCAAACGTTTAATACATCAATCTGGTGCACAGGCTGAATCTATGAAGAACTCTGTGCTCTGGTTAATCAGAACACATTGGTTGTATAGATATGAATACACACATATGGCGAAGGTGGCTAAAAGGTCAGCAAGGTAAACGAGACGTGTGAGTGTTTCAAGACGTGTCAGGTTGGTTGCTGCAGCGCGACTGTCTGTCTGGCTTCTGAACGTTTTTTTCTTACAGCAAACTTTCTCCCTTGTTACTGTGCAAAACAGCTTCTTCTGACACATATAATGAGACTAAGTCTCTGTACACTCCTCTCATCTGTGGCATTCTCTGCATTCCCCACGAGCAATTACAAGGCTGATGCACTTAGAGAGAGAAGCCGCACACACAAACAGGGTCCATGAGCCCAACACAAGTGATCACACACACATCCACATCAGAGAGACGACAGCAGTGGAACACTGTGACTGGATGAGTGGAGTTGTGTCCTAACTGTGAGACAATACCTGTCAGAAATGCATTGTTCCGTTGGAAGTATTGCTGTAAGCTTTGATTATTTGCTGAACAGCTGGGTGCAGTGAAATGTGCCAGATGGCTTTTAAACAGATTACTCCAGATATCGGCTGGCAAGCTTCTCATTTTAGCTCACCAAAGATTAGGATCAACTTTAAGGTTGATTCACTTGAGTGGCTTTTGCCTCAAAAACATGTTTCGTCAGTAGGAAGATGATCACTTTGCTCTCTGAAATAGTTACGTAACATCTGCCTGGGCTTTATATTGTGTGGACAGGGGGTGCACAACATCTGAGAAGGAGAAAATAACCTCCTATCTGTCACACTGGGTTAATGTGGGTCAGCATGCAAATGTACTCTCCTCAGAAAATCTGCCTCTCTCTCATCTGTATTTATTTATAGAAGTCCCAGGTCGTGTATTCGCTTGTGTGGGTTTGTACATGTGGGTGAAACACAGTGTAGGCTGTATCCAAGAAAAGCTTTAGAGAAATAAATGAGGTTGTATTTAAAAATCTGGCCTTTAAAAGTCTTTGTGTTTCACAATATAAATGATCTGTTTTAAATGTAACTGGACTCGCAGACATAGTTCGTCTTTTTCATTAAAGTATTACATGGTTCAACATTTTGGGAAATATGATTATCGGCTTCCTTTCTGAGATCAGAAGGTGGTATTAATCTAATGCCTGTGTGTTAAACACAGAGCTGGAGCTGGTTAGCTTAGCTTAGCATAAAGCCTGGCTCAGGTCCAAAGTTCAAAAATACATCTACCATCACCTCTAAATATTCAGGGTCTGCAACTAACAATTATTTTCATCATTGCTTAATCCGCACATTCATTTCTTAATTAATTGTTTGGTCTATACAATGTCAGAAAATAGTGAAAAATCGCAGTTCTAATTTCTGACATTCTAAAGGGATGTATTCGTATTTGATATGAGGAAAAAAAAACAGCAAATCCTTACATTGAAGCTGGAACCAGCAAATATTTGGCAGTATTGCTTAAAAAATTATTATTAATCGATTATCAAAATAGTTGCTGATTATTTTCTGACTATGTCTTGCCTCTTTAATTACTGTTTTTAGATAATTTTATAATGTGTTTCTTTTGCACAATGCAAAACACTTATTTTTTGTAAAGCACTTTGTATTTCCTTGTTGTTGAGATGTCCTATATAGCAGGGGTCCTCAACCACCGGTCCACGGACCAGTACCGGGCCGTGGGTCATTTGGTACCGGAACGTGCAGAAAGAATAAAACTTTTTTTTTTTGTGTCTGTAATATTTATTGTAAAAGAAAATTATGTATTATACTATATATATATTGCAATTTAATAATAATATAAATAAAGTAATTTAAAGTAATAATATTACATTTACATTATATATGTAATAATGAAATGTTTTATTACCCCCCCGGTCCGTAGAAAAATGATCTTGCATGAAACCAGTCCGTGGTGCAGAAAGGTTGGGTACCGCTCCAGTATATAGGACTAGAGTCCAGAAGAGATTCAGAATTAATATTTATTTCTTGACAAACGTCAGTATCCATCCACCCACTACAGTAGTTCTGTTCAGCACTTGTTCAGGTTTTTTTTTCTCTATTATAGTACATTACAGTTACATTGCAGTTCATTTAGCAGATGTAAGGGTTCCTGTTTGTTAAATGTGGGTCGTTTGTGTTGTTCTTTTTTCACTTCCTGTTTTATTTTGTGTTACTTACCTCTCCTCTTGTTTCAGTGTCTTCACTTCCTGTCCCAGGTGTTCCCCATTAGATCGTTAGTGTTTCCACCTGTGTCTTGTTACCCCGCTCACTTCCTGGTGTTTATAGTCTGTGTGTTTTGTGTTCCTCGTGGCCAGTTGTACCTATGCGTCTTAGAGTGCCAGCGTTGTTCCCGTGTTTCCAGTTCCTGTTTCCAGAGATCGATTCCTCTGCATTTCCTGACCCTGCCTTCGTGACCCGACTCTCCACTCGTCTATTCCCTATTGGATGTGTTTGCTTTGCTGACTGCCTTCCCATGTACCGAACCTGTTTTGACTTCAGTAAAGACTTTTACTTTCTCCAAGATCTGTCTCTGGGTTGTTGCTTTTGAGTTCCCTTGCCTGTGTTCCAAGTCGTACCGTTACAGTACCAACTGGCCATTAACATGGACTCAGCCGACTCGGAGGCCATTCGAGCTGCTATCCGCGCCCAGGGGGCTCGTCTTCACCACCTCAACGAGCAGGTTTCCTCTACCTGCCTGGAGGTAAGAGGAGTGACAGGGCGGCAAGCTGACTTTCAGACCACTTTTGGCCATCAGATGGGCCAGTTGTCTGGACAGATGCAACAGCTGATGACACACCTCGAGGCCAGATGCCCTGTGGTTCTTACTTCAGTTCCCAGGGCGGCTCCAGTCCGAAAAAAGTAGCTTACGTGATCTCGTATCTCTCGGGCAGAGCGGAGGCATGGGCTATGGCAGAGTGGACCAGGGAGTCTCCAATCTGCGACTCCCTGAAAACACTTACGGAGACTCTACAGAGAATTTTCGATCACACAACTCCAGGCCAAGAGGCGGCCAGAGCCCTAACGGGCACTCGACAGGGAGGACTTCCGTACCCTGTATGGAGATAGTGGTTGGAATGTTCAGGCTCTTTTCGACGCTTTTCTGAAAGGACTACCTGATCCCCTTAAGGACCTGTTGGCTCCACTCGAACTCCCGGCGGACCTGGATTCTCTCATAGCAATGTGCATTTGCATCGACAATCTTATTCGGAAGAGAGAACGGGAGAGAGCGAGGTCTGCAGCGCCTGAATCTAGACAGTGGGGACAGGCAGGGTCACCTCTCTCATATGCTGGGCAGCCTTTCCGCCAACATGCCCCGTTGCCGGTGCTTCCGACACCTACAGCGGGATTGGAGGAACCCATGCAGCTGTGCCGGACCAGATTGGACCAGACAGCGATGGTGACGTGAGGGCCAATGCATATACTGTTCAGAGATAGGACATTTCATCTCCAAGTGTCCAGTAAAAGACAGGGCTCACCAGTAAGGAAGAGGTCACTGGTGAGTCGATCATTTTGTATGAACAGCCCCTCTCGCTCTCTCGCACCCGCTCTGCTGATTTCCCCTTGTGGAGCTCTCTCTCACTCGTTATTAGTGGATTCCGGAGTGGACGAGAGTTTTATGGACAGGGGTCTGGCTAGGAGATTGAGTCTCTACCTCGACTATTAGAGGCAAAGGCGTTAGACGCTCGGTTGTTGTGCCGAGTTTCTCACCTCACTCAACCTATTCAACTCCTCATCTCAGACGAACACTCGGAGCAGATCAGTTTTCATCTTTTTGACTCTCCTGAATATCCACTCATCCTGGGTTATCCCTGGTTGGTCAAACATAACCCACACATGGATTGGGCCATGGGAAGAGTACTAGGGTGGCACAGTGATTGCTTATCCACATTTCCAGACCAGATCTACGCCTGTGGTTTTTCCCATTGCACCAGATACTCTGGAGCGCCTAGCCCTCACCACTACCATCTCTAGGGTTTAACTCCAGAGGCTGATTTCCCGGACCTAGCCAGGGTTCCCTCCTGTTATCAGGAGTTCAGGGAGGTTTTCAATAAGACTTGGGCTACTTCTCTCCTTCCCCACAGATCATACGATTGTCCCATCGACCTGCTTCCCGGCACATCCCTCTCGAGAGAACACCTGTACTCCTTATCAGCTCCTGAGAGGGGCCATGAAGGAGTACATTGACTCTGCAATCGGGAAAAAGGATAAGAGCCTCAGACCCTGCATTGACTACCGGAGCCTGAACAACATCACCGTCAAAAACAGGTATCCCCTTCCCCTCATCTCTTCAGCTTTTGAGCTTTTACAAGGCTCCAGAAATTTCACCAAGTTAGATCTATGCAATGCGTATCACTTGGTGAGACTGAGGGAGGGGGATGAATGGAAGACGGCGTTTAACACTCCTAGTGGCCATTACGAGTACCTCGTGATGACATTCAGATTAACCAATGCTCCAGCTGTTTTTCAGGCCTTAGTTACCGATGTTGTCCGTGACATGCTGAATCGGTTCGTGTTCGTCTACCTCAATGACTTCTCGACAATCTGCTTTTTGTTAAAGCAGAGAAGTGTGATTTCCATGTCACAGAGGCAGCAGAACATCTGTTTTTGGTGTGGATGGACCACAAGAACCTGCAGTACATACAGACTGCCAGACGACTGAATTCCAGGCAGACCAGGCTGGGCGCTATTCTTTACCAGATTTGATTTTGTGTTGTCACATCACCCCTGGTCAAAGAACGCCAAGGCTGATGCCCTGTCCCGTCTGTTTGACCCTGATTCGACCCCGAGGATTCCCTCATTTATTTTGCCACCAACCTGCGTAGTGGGGGCAGTCACTTGTGGAATTGTGGAGAGGATCAGACAGGCAATTAATAACAGTTTATATTCCCAGATGATCCATTGGGCACACACCTCGCTCATCTCCCTTCATCCTGGGGTACGACAGACACTGTTCGTGATCCAACAACGGTTTTGGTGGCCATTGATGGAGAAGGCCGTCAAGGAGTACGTGGCAGCATGTCCGGTGTGTGCCCGTAATAAAATGTCTCGCTGTCCTCCGGCTGGTTTCTACCACATCATCCCTGGGCAGAGATATCTTTGGATTCCGAGACAGAGTGCTGTGTCCCCTCAGCTCAGGCACTGATCCGCCGGTGCCATCGGATTTGGAGTCGGGCTTGTCAGGTGCTCATCTGCAGCTCGGCCAGATACAAGAGGATGGCCAACCGGAGAAGGAGTCCAGCTCCAAGCTATGTGCCCGGGCAGAGCGTATGGCTCTCCACTAGGGACCTCCCACTTCAAGTGGAATCCCGCAAATTGGCCCCTCGGTTTGTGGGCCCTTTCCCAGTTTCCAGGGTCATCAACCCTGTGGCAGTTAGACTTCGGCTACCATGGTCCCTGAGGGTTCATCTCACCTTCCATGTGTCACGGGTCAAACCAGTCAAGGACAGTTTGCTGGTTTCCGCAGCCAAACATGCATTCTCCTAGATCTGTCTCTGAGTTGTCACTTTTGTCGAAAGCAATTTACAATATGTGCAAACAATCATGAGGATACAACTCTGAACAGCAAGAATCTGGCAAGTGTAGCTTCAAATAGTTGTAATCATATAAGTGCAGTACAATAGCTTCAAATTAGCCAAACCAAAAAATAAGTGCAACATACAGAAACAATAGAATAACATTTTTACCATTATCTTCTAATAAGCAAACCGATTTAAGTGCAAAATACAAAGAGCTGAATTCTAATTAAAAAAAATTTATAAAAAAAAATGTTTTCCCTATTATCGAACGAGGTGCAGTCAAAACAGGTGGGTTTTCAGTCTGTGACGGAAGGTGTGAAGACTTTCTGCTGACCTGACATCAATGGGGAGCTCGTTCCACCATTTTGGAGCCAGGATAGCAAACAGACGGGTTTGATTTGAGGGGACGTGGACCCCACTCGCAGTGAGGGAGTAGCGAGCAGATTGGCCGAGCAAAGTGAGCGAGCTGGGGTGTGTGGTTTGACCATGGCCTGGATGTATGAAGGAACTGATCCATTCACAGCACGGTAGGCCAGCACCAGAGTCTTGAAATAGATTCGGGCAGCCACTGGTAACCAGTGAACGGAGGAGGAGAGGTGTAGTGTGGGAGAACTTGGGGATGTTGAAGACCAGTCGGGCTGCAGCATGCTGGATGAGCTGTAGAGGTCGGATGGCACATGTAGGAAGTCCAGCCAGGAGGAGCTGCAGGAGTCAAGACGTGAGATAACGAGGGCAGAGACCAGAACCTGTGTTGCCTTCTGAGTCAGAAGGGGACAAATCCTCCTGATGTTGAGGAGAGTGTATCTGCAGAAGCGGGCTGTTGCAGTGATGCTGGAGGAGAAGTTGGTCGTCCAGTGTCACACCCAGATTCCTTGCCGCCCGAGTCGGGGAAACAACCGAGGTGCTGATGTTGAGGGCAAGGTCTTCCCCGGAAGGAAGAGTAGTTCGGTCTTATCAAGGTTGAGTTTCAAGTGGTGTGTGGACATCCACTGAGAGATGTCAGCCAGACAAACCAAGATCCGTGCCTCCACCTGGGTTTCAGATTTGGGAAAAGACAGAATCAGTTGAGTGCCGTCTGCGTAGCTGTGGTAGGAGAAGCCGTGAGAGTGAATGACCGAGCCAAGTGAATTGGTGTACAGAGAAAAGAGGGGACCCAGGACTGAGCCCTGAGGAACCCCAGTGGTGAGTTGACCAGGGTCTGATAGAGACCCTCTCCAAGTTACCCTGTAAGTGCGGTCCTTAAGGTAGGATTCAAGCAGGGAGAGAGCAGAGCCTGAGGAGGATCTGGTGGTTCACTGTGTCAAACGCAGCTGAGAGGTCCAGAAGGATGACAACAGAGGAGAGATCCAAGTCTCAGTGAGAGCAAGGAAGTCGAGGGATCGCTGGGAGGCGTAGCCAGAGATGAACTCAGTCTTGCGAGTAGCTGACCAGCAGTTCCACAGGCCCCCTGTGACAAGGTGTTGGGTATGTGAGGAGTGGGATAGACAAAAGCAGAGAGGTTACGTTGGAGTTGAGAGCATGTGTGGGGCCTGTAATACCTACGAGACGAGGCATGAACTGGAATGGAAAGTATACACATTTAAATAAGTAGAGGGAAGAGCAAGCAGAACGAGATACTTAGCCCAAGTAGTGTTGGCTGTGCTTCCACTTATCCTCTCACGAAGACTCCTTTGTCTTCGTCTTCCTGAGTCTTCGTCAGATGAGGCTGTCGCTCCAAACAATGATATTTCCTTAAATTTCAGAGTTGATTACTGGGGTGGCTACAGCTGTGTTAGCCACACCCACTGCAATCAGTCCACCGAATGTCCCTGACTGATGGCTAACAATTGAAACTTACTCAGCTATCAAGACTAGCAGTAAACAAACTACACTTTTAGCAGAAACCTATTGAAAGCAAATACACTTTAACTTAGAAAACTTAGTAAACACTATTCTCACAGTCTAGCAGAAGATCCTTCAAGATTCAGAAGCACATCTCTATGCATGCTTGATGGTGCTAACTTCACTGTGATGATATGCACAGTAACTGCATGCAGCTGATGTTTCTCAAGAAGCAGTTTAGCATGTTACTCCCCCTAAACAAAAGTTATGTGTACATCCATTGTTCCTCACCAAAAGCAAATAATAAATATTCCAAAATGATTTAAAGGGATATTTTGCCGTTTTTCAACCAGCTCTGTGTCATCGCAGCGTGGGCTCCCAGTGTCGGGAGCGACCAATATCCAGTTAAAACCTGCTGATACTAATGGTATTTAAGTTTGGACAAAGGCACTGAAAGTGAAGATAAACAAGTACAACAAAAAATTATAATAATAATAATAAATAAAATAAAAGTTTGGAGCCACTATTCCATGCGTTTGAAAGAATGAGCAACATACTGATTATTTGAAGGCTCATGTGGTCATTAAAATCAAAAGGAAGCACTAATGTTCATAAATCCAATGAATATTACTGTGAAATATTACGGCAGTTTGGCAGTGATTGTCAAGATATCTTGCTCTTGACTAAAGTGACTTAGTTTTGCTGCCTAAAATCTGAAAAATGTCCTCTTTATGAGTGGACGTTGTGCACCTCAGACATCCATCCATCCATCCATCTTCAACCGCTTATCCGGGGTCGGG
>CALSBV010011913.1:5582544-5601683 GCA_943590825.1 Bovichtus diacanthus | reverse complement strand
CCGACCCCGGATAAGCGGTTGAAGATGGATGGATGGATGGATGTGTTGTAATTACTTCCGGGCAGTGTTGTTGTGGCTATTTTCTCTCTGCCTCTTCTCCAGTGGAGTTATTCCTGTATGGCTGTAAATGACCAAAACCAAACCAAATTGCTGCTTGATTTATATGTTCGCTGTTGATGTTGTTGATGAGATCAGTGAAACATTTTCTCAATGGAACTTGTCCAGGTTTTATGACATGACTGAAGTACTTCGGTCAAGTTTTCAACAAGTCAAGTTGTTGTTGAAGTTTTACGGAGAGGTTTTCCTTCATTTCCAATATGGGAAATGGATCTGTTGGAGATTGAAAGTTAAACGATCTATTGGTTTATTTAGAAATACATGACGCAGTAAACGCACCATAGATAGACAGTCTTAAGGACAGCAGTATGAGTAAAAAACCTTTTGATACAGAAGTATTGTTGTACACATTGCAGAGAGGCCAACATTTAAATAATAAGCAAGAAGTTTGAAATGAGTGTAGTGTAACCAGCCTTTTCCAGAGATTGGGGCGGCTATGGCTCTGGAGGTGGAAGGTCATCCACTAGTCGGAGGGTCAGTGGTTCAATCCCCGGCCTCTGCAGTCAGTATGTTAAAGTGTCCTTGAGCAAGATACTGAACCCCAAATTGCTCCCGATGGCCAAGAGTGTGTGTTAATGTTTATCACTGATGAGCATGTGACACCTTGTATGGCAGCCTGTGACTTTGTATGAATGTGTATGAATGTGGGTGAATGCCGAAATGTTTTGTAAAGCACTTTGAGTGATCACAAAGATTAGAAAAAGCACTACATAAATGCAGAACATTTACCATTTAGATAAGAGCCTCTTATAAACACGTACTCTTTACAGTGCAAGTGATGAGACTGGAAGCTTTGTTCTGCTCTAAGCCAGAATAACAACGCCTGTACAGTACAAATATTGTAACATTATGCAGAGATGGAGTATTAAACCATGCCTGCTAGTCTGTGATCACGACAAGACAAGTTTAGAGACCTGCTGTGTGACACAAACGGCTGCTTATTTGCACATCCAGCTGACATTATCATCCGGAGTCATGTTTGTGTCCACCTGATGAATGTCACTCCAATATTCTTTCTTTTTAGTTCTGCTTTGGTCTCCACCAACCCCTGAGGAAGAGAGGCCCTGCAGAGTTTTGTCTCTGTGAACAACGCCTTGATTGGTGCAACTTTAAGTTTTAGGGCACAGAACACATGCGCAGAATTAACATTCACCTTTTAGCTTTTTGGACCCTTAGGCTCATGAAAAACTTTGCTTTTTTCCAAATTCTCTGCGACACTCACAGATTTGCCTGAGCAATCTGATGAGTGACTAGAAGAGCAGCTAGTGCTTTAAAACAATGGACCAGAGGCTGTTACATAACTCGTAATGAGAGGAGAGAGGGAGAGCAGATAATGCTGGAGGCTCTGAGCTCAACATTCACAAATCACACACAGCTCTGTCTCTGTCTGTCTGTCTGTCTGTCTGTCTGTCTGCCTGCCTGCCTGCCTGCCTGCCTGCCTGCCTGCCTGCCTGCCTGCCTGCCTCTCTCTCTGTCTCTGTCTCTGTCTGTCTGTCTGTCTGTCTGTCTGTCTCTCTCTCTTAACCTTTATTGGAAATGTGAAATATATTCATTGACACAATATATTATATAATACATATATTAAATTAATTTGAAAGAAGGGTAAAGTAGAACAGGACAAACATGAAACCTGACCGGACTTGATTCTGTTTGGAAAGTGTGAGAATATGTGCAGAATATGAGACAGTGTTTGTTTTTGATAACCGCATGACTCGTGGTATACTGTCCTATACCTGACCCTTTGCTTCCAACACCCATAAAAGCGAGGCATTATTATTTGTTTACCATAAGAATTGCATTGCATCATCCTGTTTTTTTGGGGGGCATTTTGGGACAGTGATGAAAGTACTCTGACACATTTCTTGTCAAATCACTATTTTGTTATAATTTAGAAACAGTGTCTCCATTACGTAGTCAGTTGCAGAGCTCAACAATAGGATTGCCCAATTGCCCGGGGCAAGTATAAAAGCCACATCGGGCTAGTAAATCTAGCCACTGTATTGCCGCAAGTTTCAGAGCAAGCCAAACAAAACAAAGCACAACAAGTTTCTGAAAACGTCGCTGGAGTGTTTTCTGGCTCGGGCTGCAGTCTCCCCCTCCTCCAGGGCCTGGCCTGGGCTTGTCATTTACTTTAATAAAGATTAAACATTACAGTTAACCCTGACCAGAGAGCACTATTTCTACACTTCACAATGTCCAGTTCACTACATAGCCAACAATGTCAGAACTCTTTAATGATCACATGTTTAAGGAAGCCTCGCAGCACTGCCTGATCACAGCCTCTGCTGCTCACACTGCGCTGAATGTGGCATTCCTGAACTCGTGCCCAGTCCCCCTACATCCAGGAGCAAAGAGCCTCAGCCTTCACAAACTCTGCTGTGAGTTCCCTGGAGGTTAGAAGGGGTGGCGACAACAAAGGCCCCTTCTCTTTAGTTCATCCCCTCATTGTTTTTGACTTTCCTCCTCCAGTCGTGCCTGCGGCAAAGCTTTCACAGAATGTTTCAGGTGTACACTTGATCCACAGCAAATAAGCTTTCTCTGCACACATGTTACACATGCATCATGCCAGAAGACCGCGATGTGCTACAAATGAAATAGCATTTTGCATGCTTATAGACGGCGCTGTGGGAAGATGCTGATACACAAACCACAGCTCTAGTCCAGGGCTGTGTTCACTAAACATTGTAATGATTAATGAAGCTTCTAACTGGCCCAGTAACCTGTGTTAGTCGTCACTAAACTGTTTAACAGTTTGAACATTTTAGTGCTCACTTTAGATTCTGAGAGAAGTTAGAAGCAGTACAGTAAGTCACTGAGATCAGCTGATGCCCCTCATCGAGTCAGCGTTGGGGAAACATACAACAATGATGAATGTGTAAAAGTATATTTTGATGGCTGGTGAGTTGGTAAGTATCCAGTCAGCTCACTAACAAATGTGGACAATTAAATAACACCAGATGATTTGCATCAAACCAATAATGCTCTTGTGTCCCCGCTTTGTTCAAAGGGTCAGTAAGTGTACATTATTTAATGACAACCTGCAACTGGGGAAAAAAATCCCAGAACCAACATGCAGGTGATGCAACAGAAATCCTCTCAAATGTTTCTCTTTAAGTCTGCCTGACAGTAACTCAGAAAGTAGTCCCCTGGGAATCCCTGTAGCTGACCAAAAGTCATAACAGAAGACAAATGAAAATATAACCTTTTATAACCTCATTTTTTTTTTTTTGTGTTTTACTTTTTGTATCCAGGACCGTTCCAACAGTGTTCCCTGATGGAACAACAGACATAAACCCAACACCAGCAGAATCTCCTCAATGGTGCGAGGGGAAGTTTAGACTTTAGTGTGTTCAGAAATGTTGACGGGTGTTATTAAAGGATCAGTCGGTACAAAGCGGCAGAAGAAGTCAAAGGATTGTATGCAAAGTACTGCAGCAATCTGCACAGGCTTTTTTTAAATGTAGTATTCATTTGCTTAGACAAAGTAGCTGTAGCTCCTCTCTGTTGATGTTTCAGTACAGAGAGACAGACGTGTCAGATCTGCACAGGTCGAGGTGAAAACAACAGAAGAGCTCCATGGCCTCATGTAATAACAGTGTGTAGCTGGGGAACTCTTAGTAGCAGGTCAAACACAGTTGTTGATTCATTATGCTTTGATGCCTGAAAAAGCTTCACTATAATCCTGTTTCATTTTATCAAGACTAATTATTTAATTTTTCCCATCATTCGTTTTCTTTCATTCCATCCAATGTATCCATTTATTCACTCATTCACTCATCAGTCAGTCACCTGACATTCACAACCAATGTACTGATTCATGGTCTCTCCCATCGCCACAGAGGGAGTTTTAATCCCAGCAAATTAGAAATTGTAGTGCAAGATAATCACCAGAGTTGCCGGCTCGATGATGGCGTTCTGCCTGTCGGCCCGTTGGTCCACCTTTGGTCCAGATCGCTTTGCTCATCACTTTACATTGTATCCTCAGCTCAAAACAACCTGTCCAATACTTTAGTTTATGACCTTACCTGCCAAGGCTAATGACATTCCTCATCTTCAGCTGTACTTTGTGTTTACTGCTAACTAGCAAATATTAGCATGCTAACACGCTGGCAAACATTATGGTAGAAAATCATGTTAGCATTGTCATTGGCAAGCTGATCCGTGTCAATGTATGAGGAAGGATTAATAATAATAATAGTAATAATACAGTCTCCTCACTTCCTCTGATATCTAAACTTTGATGACATCCAGTTATCGTGCATATAGTTGTTTTTTTTTTGTGTGTTTTTTTCAAAAGAGAATAGAGCGTTTTTTGGACTCCTGTGGTGCACTACTGGCTGCAGAACGTCACACTGTACACCCATACGTATCGCTCACTAATGTACAAGGCACTTTTGTCCCTTCATCCACTAGTCTGCCTTGCATTAGCTGTCAAATATTAGCGATTTCAGCTGACTTGGAATGTGTTCCAGGCCACCTTTTTAAAAAATGTTTAACCACAGGGTTAAATGAATGGAAACCAATCGTAGCAAAAACACATTCAACAATCTGCAACCGTATTATATGTTAAGATTTTAAACTTTTGACACTATATCAGGATTGTGTATCATCCATTCTCTTGCAACACGTGATGAAGTGGAACTAAAGAGTGAGGTGTAAACTGTAGGTGTGTGGATTGCGGGCTGACCATGGGGCTGACAGGCCACATGATGAATAAGCACCTGGTTTCTGTGGAGGTGGTGATGAAAGATCAGTACGAACCCAGCAATAAGGCCCTGGAGGGACGATGCTACAGAGATTCTGTAGCATTTCACAGAGACTGCATACATCATGGTTGAAAAATGCCCTAGTCAAGTTTCTTTGTCACAGTCCTTTACATCTGCCTATGAAGATACAACACCCATATTTAACTAGAGGACACAGCTGCCCAGTGTACATTCAAGTTATTACCTGAGGTTGCATGTTTGTGCTGAAGAGGCTCAGTACACATAGTATAAATGAATATATTGCAGCAGAATATATGAAATGTTGATTAAATCTGTACAATTAAATACAATCACCTATTGCCAAGCTACTCAATCCAAACACTGAAGGTCCTGCTTCAACATAGTTAGGCTTGTGAATCGAAGTATGGTATGAATAAAAGTTGAACTGCGAGAATGCCACTCCTGAAATTGACGTGATGTGATTGGCTGATAGTTCGTTTTGAAAAGACGCCTCACTCTGTTGTTGGAACTACAACAATGGCATTCTGAGTGGTGTTACAGAGTGTGTTACAGAGTGGAGTCTCTTTGCTCCTACGTGATCTTTGGTCACCTACAGACACAAAAACCCGACAACAGCCAAGTAACAGTCGCTCACAGAACTACCGCTATTAGCAACAGCTGATATGACGTTTGTCATGTTTACCTCTGATGCTGTCAAACTCTTTAAGTGCATTCTGACATGAATTCCTTTGACTCACTCCCACTGTCTTTCCCCAGCATTTCTTTTGTTGGTGCTCACAGAAACAAGCCTGAACAGTGCTCCTTTTATAAAGCTGCGCATTTCCCCTCTAAAAATACTGTGTCTTTTTTTTAAAAAGGTCAGTGGTTATATTGTGAGATAAAGCTCCACCGCTGGGTGATGTAAGCCTGTTAGCTCACTCTCTGTCTCCAGTCTATGATTGGTGTGGAAAGCTGTTTTTTATGAGATGCAGGTGGTTCCAGTGCTAGCTCAGTGAAATGGCAGGCGCAGTACTAACAGTCCACTGAAGCAGAGCTGCCTTCACAGGGTTAACGGCTCTCAGAGAACCATGTGCCTCACCACGCAGTGTTTCTAAGAGACGATGCTCTCAGGTTGCCCCGCGGCCCCCAGGCCTTCACTGAGCAGGTAAAAACACACACCCACCAGGGATTGCTTTTCAATTTTGCACCGACTCAACCTGAGCTGCTGGTACTCTCTCTCCTGATGACTCACTTTGTTTCCCCCTCGCAGTCAGAAAAGCTTTTACGCCATCATGTTTTTCTCTTATTCGAAAGAAGGGCAGCATCTAATGCTCCGTTTACTTTTTAAGCTCCTGGTAGAAACTCATTTATTTACTTTTCCTCAGGTGTTGTTGGAGCTCATCAGTTAAATCGTACCCATGAATGTCCTCTTAGAAGCTGCTGGCTTGTGTAATCTGCTGGAATGTGGATGATGTTTGATGCAGGATGACATCAGCCAATGTGTGTTGTGTTGAGCTCTCGCTTCAGTCAGTTAAACAATTCAGACAGGAGCTTTCTCAAAGGCGGGCTCTCTGATTTCATCGGAGGGATCAAAAGCTTGTTATCACTTTGTTGTCTGCTAAGTATGCTGTGTGTGCAAGTATGCAGAGCTCATAAGATCTTTGTGCTCTACCCTCACTTTACACACACGCATCATATTCATCAGTCATCCTTCTGAGGATACCATCACACTTTATTTTTCTTTGCCCTGAATCACAGGCTGTAGGAACACATGGATGTAGAGTCGATGACATCATCCACAGGTACCAGAAATCCTCCATGTTTTGGTCGGGAGGGTGGGAGTAAGTAGGGTGAGACAAGCAAGTGGCCTTCACCTTAACTGACTCCTCACCTCTTTTAAAAAAGAGAATAAAACATTTATTTGGACATTTTTAGAAACGGCACCAAACCTAAGTGTATCTGTAAAACAAACCACAGAGACTCTACAAAGTCTGGGTGTGCCAATCAAATTACGGTACAATTCTGATGTAGAGGCCGCTATCATTGCAAGTTTAGTTTTTTGTACTCAACAAGTTGAAAGCTGAGATCTGGGAAAGCGCTAAAGAAGTCAGAAGAGGCGAGAAACACGAGGAGCTGGACGACCAGACGGGAAACAAATCATCAGACTGCACATTTGTGTTGGTGGTTTAGATAACCTGGAGAAAATGTTGGTTTGTTTACAGTCTGACAGATATTGTGTAGTGACACACCATCACTGGAACAGTTTGGAACGTATACCTGCTCAGTATCCAAGTCTGTGCTTTAAACACGACCATGAAACTCAAAGCTGGACAACTCGGACTGGTGAAGTAAAGTAAATGCTACATGAATGAAACCTCCTCAGTCTGTGTTCCACACGTTGTGTTGAAAGCCCTTTGTTCAGCTTTCTCCTCTCGTCCCATGACTTATAAGCAGTGAGTAACCTGAGCTGCACACAAGGTGATTGGCTCATCTTATCTTTCAGTTTTCATTCCATCCAATCATGTGGAGACATCAAGCACTGAAATGGCTTCTGACTAGGCCAGGAGTCAGAGTTGCAGTCTTACACACTTCTCTGTGCTTCCATCCGGGCAGTCACCCACTCAAATCCCCACTCAAATCCCCATAGTGACTGTGTCTGCCCGACAACCACTAAAATCAATAAAATCAATAGCAAACAGAAGAGGAGTTGTACATAAAAACCTAATAAAAATTAACACCACCACTGCAAAAGTCCAACTAAATAGGAAAATTAAATGTGGACTCTTAAACATCAGGTCTTTGTCATCTAAAGCTGGATTAGTAAATGATTTAATATCAGATAATCAGATTGATTTATTTTGTCTCACTGAAACCTGGCTGAGACATGAAGAATATGTCAGTCTAAATGAATCCACTCCACCTAGTCATATAAATACTCACGTGCCTCGAGGTACAGGCCGAGGTGGTGGAGTTGCAGCCATATTCGACTCAAGCCTATTAATCAATCCTAAACCTAAACTAAACTATAGCTCTTTTGAAAGCCTTGTTCTTACACTTTCAAACCCAACATGGAAAACAATAAAGCCAATCTTATTTGTTGTAGTGTACCGCCCTCCTGGTCCATATTCTGATTTTCTATCCGAATTCTCAGAATTTTTATCAAGTTTAGTCCTTAAAACAGATAAAGTAATTATTGTAGGTGACTTTAATATTCATGTGGACGTTGATAATAACAGCCTTAATATTGCGTTTATCTCATTATTAGATTCAATCGGATTCAGTCAGAATGTACATGAACCAACTCATTGTTTAAACCACACTCTGGACCTTGTTCTGGCATATGGTGTTGAAATTGAACATTTATTAATTTGTCCACAAAATCCTCTCTTATCAGACCATTTTTTAATAACTTTTGAAGTCCTGCTACTGGACTGCAAGCCACTAAGCAAAATATCGTACGCTCGATGTTTATCTGATAGTGCTGTAGCTAAATTTAAGGAAGTGATTCCAGCGATACTTGGTTCATTACCATGTCTCACTATCAATATAACAGAGGACTCCTGTGATAACTTTAGTCCCTCCCAAATTAATAATTTTGTTGATAGTGCTGCAGCCTCACTGCGAATGACACTCAACTATATCGCTCCTCTAAAAAAGAAGATAATTAAACAGAGAAAGCAAGCTCCGTGGCTTAACCCCCAAACCCGCAAACTAAAACTAAAGTCAAGAAAACTTGAGAGGAAATGGCGATCTACCAAATTGGAAGAATCTCGTTTAGTCTGGCTAGATAAAAATTAAATAATTAATTATTAAAACATATAAGAAGGCTCTCCGTAAAGCCAGAGCAGCTTATTACTCTTCATTAATAGAAGAAAATAAGAACAACCCCAGGTTTCTTTTCAGCACTGTAGCCAGGCTGACAGAGAGCCACAGCTCTACTGAGCCTTCTATTCCTATATCGCTCAGCAGCGACGACTTCATGAGCTTCTTTAACGATAAAATTCTAAATATTAGAGACCAAATTAATCAAATAAATCTCCTCTCCTCAATTGGTAATGATTTAGCTTCTAAAACAGGAACCTTAAAAACAACTGTAACACCTGAAATATATCTAGACTGCTTTTCTCCGATCGATCTTAACCAACTAAATTCAACAATTTCGTCATCTAAAGCATCAACCTGTATCTTAGACCCGATTCCAACTAAGTTGCTTAAAGAAGTTTTACCCTTAATTAACTCCTCGTTATTAAATATGATCAACCTGTCTCTATCATCTGGCTATGTACCAGAATCATTTAAAGTAGCTGTAATAAAACCTCTTCTTAAAAAGCCCAGTCTTGATCCAGAGGTATTAGCCAACTATAGACCGATATCTAACCTTCCTTTTCTCTCTAAAATTCTTGAGAAAGCAGTCGCAAAACAGTTATGTGATTTTCTACATAACAATACTTTATTTGAGGTTTTTCAATCTGGATTTAGAGTTCATCATAGCACAGAGACGGCACTGGTGAAAGTTACCAATGACCTCCTACTGGCATCAGACAAAGGACTTGTCTCTGTTCTTGTCTTGTTAGACCTCAGTGCTGCTTTTGACACTGTTGACCATGACATTCTGCTGCAGAGACTGGAACATTTCATTGGCATAGCAGGAACTGCACTGAGCTGGTTTAAATCCTATTTATCTGAGCGATCTCAATTTGTACGTGTTAACGATAAATCCTCCATGCAAACCAAAGTCAGTCATGGAGTCCCGCAAGGTTCTGTACTTGGACCTATTCTATTTACCTTATATATGCTTCCTTTAGGCAATATTATAAGGAACCACTCCATAAACTTTCATTGTTATGCGGATGATACCCAATTATATCTATCAATCAAGCCAGATGAAACCAATCAATTATCTAAACTTCAAGCATGTCTTAAAGACATAAAAAATTGGATGTCCTGCAACTTTTTGATGTTGAACACCGACAAAACAGAAGTTATTGTACTTGGCCCCAAACGCCTCCGAAACGTATTGTCTAATGACATAGTAACTCTGGATGGCATTAACTTGGCCTCCAGCACCACTGTAAGGAATCTCGGCGTTATCTTTGATCAGGATATGTCTTTTAACTCTCACATAAAACAAATTTCAAGATCTGCCTTTTTTCATCTGCGTAACATTGCAAAAATAAGGCACATCCTGTCTCAAAAAGATGCAGAAAAACTAGTCCATGCATTTGTTACTTCAAGGCTGGATTACTGCAACTCCTTATTATCTGGTTGTCCCAAAAAATCCCTTAAAACTCTTCAGTTGATTCAAAATGCTGCGGCACGAGTATTGACAAGAACTAGGAAACAAGATCATATTACTCCTGTATTAGCTGCTTTGCACTGGCTCCCGGTAAAATACAGAATAGAATTCAAAATCCTTCTCCTGACCTACAAAGCGATTAATGGTCAGGCTCCAGTTTATCTTAAAGATCTCATAGTACTTTATAAACCAACTAGAGCATTGCGCTCCCAAAGTGCAGGGTTACTTGTGGTTCCTAGGGTTTCTAAAAGTACAATGGGAGCCAGAGCCTTCAGCTATCAAGCTCCTCTACTGTGGAACCAGCTCCCAGTGTGTGTTCGGGAGGCAGACACCCTCTCCAAATTTAAGAGCAGGTTAAAGACTTTCCTCTTTGATAAAGCTTATAGTTAGGGCTGGCTCAGGTTTGCCCTGGACTAGCCCCTAGTTACGCTGCTATAGGCTTAGACTGTCGGGGGACTCACTCCTCTCCTCTTCCCTATCTTTCTCGTTCTCCTCTCCCTCTCTATTTGATATGCATTCATGTCCCTTAAATGCATGTTACTAACTCACCATCCGGGGCATCATCCCCGGAGTTTCTGTGTCCCTTATCTGGCAGGTTGCCACTATTAAAGATTACTTTTGGACCGCGAATCGTGGCTGCACCTGTTGCCCTGGTCCTGCCTGACACCAGGAAGCCTTGACATCCCTCTGGATCCATCTTTTTTTTATATATACCATCGTATCATGTTTTCTGTCGCATAGATTGTCCATGTTGTATTTTTAACTATGCTGTTTGTTCTGTACACACGTCACCTATTGCACGTCTGTCCGTCCTGGGAGAGGGATCCCTCCTCAGTTGCTCTCCCTGAGGTTTCTTCCATATTTCCCCCACTAATTGTGGGGTATCTTTTAGGGAGTTTTTCCTTGTGCGATGTGAGGGTCTAAGGACAGAGGGTGTCGTACTTTGTACAGGCTGTAAAGCCCACTGAGACAAATGTATAATTTGTGATATTGGGCTATATAAATAAACTTGATTTGATTTGATTTGACTATTGTGGACACAAACATGACCCGAGGTGAACTATTCCTTTTGTCCTAAGTTGACATTGTTTAAAAGACTGTGTGTGTGGGACACTTTATTACTCATACTATTACAATAGACAAGTGAGTGAATTCTAAGAATGTGCAGAGCTTTTGGAGTCAGGTGATTGTAGATGTAATTAGACATTGACCTGGCTAACTATGTGTTCTTGTGATGTCTGTTGATCTGTCCAACACTTACTGCTAATCAGGTCCACAGTGTCCACACTACATTTGATAAAGTGGCTGAACCAGTTGTAAAAGTGCTTTCCATATGGATTGATATTTAGATGAGAAGATTTCCTCCATTATTTGTATTGTGAGGTATAATAAACAATCGTATAGTCTAGAGGCATTACACTTCTAATATTCAATTCTAATATATTTTTAAAAGCTAATTATCACCTACATTTATAGTTAATAACAATTCCATTTTAGGCTTTTTTTGTATAGTCATGTTGTGAGAAAAAGCTCATATGAAGATATTGCATTTTACAGTTATATCTACATGCTCATTTTCAACATTTAATCAACACAATTTTCCTCAATGGAGTTTAACATTCCATTGCATGTGCTTTTATTGGGTTTAGTAAAAATTATATATGAACATTTAGATAATAGTGTGATTATAGTAGCTGAAGCATTACATCCTTACATAGATCTAAAATAACAAGAACAAACCGATAAGATGAGGATTTAGCCCAAAAGGCAGGAGGAGAAAGAGCCTGTCTGTGAACTGTGCCGTTATGTAATACCTCTGGATGATACAGCACTGCAGTCTGAAGGGATGCCCCTGTCACAGCTGCTGCATGAATATTTCATATAATATGAATAAGAGACCTCTCTTGTATTTCTCATATTCTAACTGTTACCTTGAGCTACATTCAGACACAAACCTGCAGTCATACTGCCAGTGTGATTATGATGTGCAGTGGCACAACAACCTTCAGAACACATCTATCACTGGGTGTCTTTCCTCTCCTGAGTCTGTGTTCAAAGTGAGCTTGGGATTTGTGTGGGTGGTTACAGAACATCTGCAGGCGTTCTTTTTCCTGTTTTATCAGAGTGAAAGAAGTCGTCCTCGTGGCTCGAATTAGCACCCGGGTAGACAGAACCCAGAGCTAGGTCAGCTCTCAGCCAAACACTGGGGTGTCCTCTACTTCCTATGTCGTGTCACTCACACATTGGACTGAAAGCAGAAGTAAGGAAGGTTATGGATTTCAGGCTGACATGGTGCCTATGTTATGGATTTAAGAAGCTGTTCTCATCTTAAATATGAAATCAGGGAATTCTTTTCCGAATAGATTTGAAAGAAAGTTGCTAAAAACAAAAATGAAATCCATTTAAATCAAGCAATTTTTGAAGCAGTTAGAAAACATAGAAACATTTGCCTTGAAGCTTTTTTTCCCCATGGCATTGCAAAGCCCTCTGATTGATTAACATAGAGCATGTGATGTGATTGGTCTACCTACGCCACCTGCTGATCTGGCTCACACTACCATGACACACCTTGTCTTGTTATTCATTGATCCATCCCAACAGTCGACTCAGTCAATAAATGGAGCCTGGCATTGTATACATAGAGAAGGAAGTGAGCTGTCCTGTACTTTGGGTAACCTAACAAGTTAGCAAAAGGTTTAAGTCTACGCTATTATGCTACTGAAGAGATCTTACGGTCACTGTGTGTAAAGCAGGGGTTGACCTTGCATGTCTCACTGCAGCCTTCAGGTAGGGGTCGAGGTCAACAGTGCACATCAGCAACAGCTCAAATGAGAAGTTCACTGCGCTCACAGCTGTGCGACCGCCTGTGTATTTCTGCTGTTCAGCTGGGGACTCTTCTTTTAAAAAATCTCCCAGTTTAACTCTGATTCATATCCGAACATTTGAACTCCACAGCTGTGAATTAGGAGCTGCTGAAGTACGACAGGCTCCAGCTGTTCACTGAATGTGTCGCATACATTTAATGAACATTCGATGTCTTCTGCTCCAAAGCTTATTTTCAGATATAGCTACAGGTAGTGATTATTTAGGCTGCCACTAAACCTATGCTTTCTGCCTTCTCAGCCAACAGAAACTGGTTAAACATCTGCATTTTGAACATGTTTTAGCCTTCAGTCACTTTCCAATGTTGAAAGGTCAACCTGATAAGTTTCTAAGGGTTGGTTTGGTTTCGTATTTGATAAGTAGATTTGATACTGGACTATGATTCAATGATATGCTGTTGAACCCATCCCTACACGTCAAACAGCTTCACACAAGGAAGTGCTTGCAAAGGTAACTATAGGTTATAATCCAAAACTCCTCAACATGTCAACGCGTTGTGTTAGGACTCTTGAGTAGCATAGTGGTGACTGTAGACTAAAACGTTCTTTCATAACTTTCAGAATTCATTAAAATCCCTGTCTGTTAGTTTCCAGTAGTATAAAATAGCTGGGTGGGGGCTAACTCTGGCAGACAACTGTTGCCGTGTGTATTTGGTGTGTCGTGGTTACCGTAGTTGCATTTGTGTGTCTTTGCTTTACTCTTCTTTAGCAGGAGAGGTGGCTTAGGAAGTTCTACCTGCTTGTTATCTGCTCAGAGAATTAAAGTGTGGACCTACAGTCTTTAGGTCAAGATGACATTTACATTACATTTACAGGGAGAACTCAGACTATTGTTAAGACCCACTCACCATCAGTGATGGGACACTACAGGGATCTATTATAGGTCCATTATGTATCGATGGAGACTTTAACTTTACATTTAAACTGAAACTGTGACCTATGGGGCAAGAAACCTGCAGAACACACAAACGCACACATATTCTGTATGTTAGTAGTTATTAGTTGTGTGTAGTTGATTTTACTCTCCTGTCATTTTTAACTATAAGAGAAGATAAAACTATTCATCCTGAGGGAGATTGTTGTGAAGCAGTTGCTAAACAAAGTGGGACGACGGCCAATATATAGAGTGAGAAATGGTACCCATATTACTCTGTCTGAGTCTTACAAAATACTTAGGAATCTGGGTTGCAGCAGACTGTCATTCAAGATTCATATTTAAGATTTGACTAAAAATGAATACTAGTCTTTCTGTATCGCATTAAAGACTTGTGTCTTTTTCTTAAAACTATTGCTCAGTCAACTTTAATGTCAAATTTAAAATTCACGGACATGCTGTATTGTCACACTGCCTATCCCCATTATTGCTTCAGCAGCTAAACCCTGTTGATCACAGTGCATTACACTTTATCACTAATTACACATTTCATACTCATCATTGCTCTCTGTATCACAAAGTTGTATGGACTTTTTTACTGAAAAAAATAATAATCTCATGACAATCATCTATAAAGCTTCCTCTCATTGAAATCTCCACTACAGTACACCATCCCAGGAATACGTAACTGCAGACATTCCATATGTCTGCACTGATGTGTACTCTCTGTACTCTGTATCTCAACCTGTTCGATGGGATCATCTGCAAACTGCCCTCATTTCCCCTTGGTGATTTAAAGCCTTAACATCGCATGTTTTCTTTTTTTTTCTTTTTTACATTTTAAAGTAATTGTTTTTACAAGTTCTTACTCGGTTGTGGTTGTCTGGCCTGATTTGTGTTATTCTTGCATGTTGTTGAGTGGATGTCTGATTAGGAATGTTTCTTGTTCTCAGGTTTTAATAAGACCTCAACCTCAACTCTCAACAAGACTACCTGATTATACAAAGTTTATGATATGAGCTGGGAATGTTTGTCTGTGCAAGTATGATCCAAAGGAGCGATGGTGAATAAAATGTGTCTGATATCCATTAACCCTCCCTTTGAGGCAATACAAGACAATTAACTTGTGTGCTTTGGTTGAGATTCACAAAGCAAAGACACTGACACCACAAAACCCCACAAAAAAGTCACTTACTGCCTGTCTAGCTTTTTTCTTATAGATGTGTGTTCATTCATAGCCTCCAGATCTAATAGCCCCTTAATTATATTTGCACGCTTGCCTTTGTGCCCTCTCCTCCACCCAGGAGTGTAATAAAAGAGTTGTCATGCTAAACGTGTCCATGTGGATTTGGTATACTCAGCTGAGCCTCCTCTGTTTGCATGGAAAGCAAATAAGGCCAACCAAAGCAAGGCTCATCTTACACAAGCGTGACATGGACGTAAAGGAAAAGGTCAATTTGTTGTATACTAAAGGTTCAAAACTCCCGGGTTATCTCTTTGATGCAGACTAATCATCTTGTTGAAGACGGCATCCATACGTGTCATTTTCTATATATAAATTCACCAAAAAAAAAAAAGTTTTATCATTCAAACGTCTATTGATTTTATTGAATGAACCCTGCTTCCAGGCTTCATGCTAAGCTAGGCTAACCACCCAAAACAGGGTAAAAGAGTGTAAAGATATCTGGCTCTCCACCACTAACATCAAAACACCAAATTAGGGAATATTGTTTGGGAGAATGCTGTTCACCCTCCTTAGTGGAAGAAGTACTCTTTCACTTAGTAGTTCTAAACCATGGGGTCGGGTCCCTTCAAAGGGTCCACGTACACTGATGCTGTTTGCTTTCATATAAGAATGTTCAGAGTTATTCTTCCTGAGCTGGACACTCAGAACAGTGGGCTCATGTGTCAACTATACAATCAAGGAAAAGTGATGAATGTTGGGAGCACATACATGCTTACACCAAACTAACAAGGCAGTACAAACAGAGGTATCATTAGGACTCTTATGTTGCTGGGCCTCAGAATAAATGATCAAACAGTAACACCCTCTTTTACACTTTCTTTTCTACTGTACTGCAGCACATACAAGTGCTTTGTATGTGTTTTTGCGAAGCTGCCATTTTCCACATTACATTAACAACACCCATTTGGTGAGTAATTACGTAATTACTCACCGTGGGAAACACACAGAGTCCGACTTGTAAAATAAAATGTCCATAACTTTTAAAAGGCCTAGTATGTGCAGTAATAATGATGTTAGCTGATGTCATTCTTCCAGGTATATTATCCACAGCGGAGCTCTGGTTTCTGTTAGGGTGAGACTGCTGAGTGCACGCCGTCTTAAGGAGCTTCAGTGTTTGACGCTTTTATGAAAGATTAGGTCACTGTATCCGGACTCGCTTGGATACCTCAGACTGTATCCTTATGAATGTTCCATATTGTAAGCTCTGGTGATTTATTTTATGCAAGTGGCCAAGAGGGAAGTCACTTTACTGTTGGTTGCCCGTTCTGTTCCCTGTGCTGCTCTAGCCAGTTGAACCTCAAATTCTGTTATATGTTTTTTTTTTTTTTCCAGTTAGAAAAACACAAGACACCAAAGCCCCCCCACAGTACCTAAACGTGGGTGTCTTATCAGCACTAGGAAATAAAACATTTCCAATGATGCCTAGGATCTGTGCTATGATTCTGATGGCTCCTTGACCAAACTCTTCCCTGGACCAATACTTTGGTTGATGTAAAGGCATCTGGATATTCATGGTCTCCAGTGGATTAGTCCTTGATGATTACTTTAGTGCCACCATCTTTAAAAAAGTTTTTTGATTGGTGATTAATGTATTCCATCGCTTGCTTTGGTCCTGTCCAAATTTGACCCTGACAGCGTCTCTTTGCTTTGAATCCCTAAGCCCTGGCAACTCTCTGTTTCTGCTTTAAGTGAAGAAATATTGTGATTTCCATCGTTCCTGGCGGAGTAGCCTGACAGAGTAGCCTGACAGAGGTACAGAATGGTGCTGCCACACTGAGGTGAAGAGAGAAATCACAACTTGAACTTGTATGATTTATTAATTCAGTTTGACAGTGCTGGCAGAACATGCATAATACATTTTAAGAAGGAAGCTCCGGCCGGTCTTTGGACAGGTCTGCTCTAGGAGCTGTAGCAGGGCATTATGCTTTTCATTTTTCTTTGTATTGTGATTTTGTTTTGTGCTCACTCACTTTCCATTGTGAACGGTGGTGAATTTGTTGCAAAGTCAAAGATGGATTTAGTTGCAGATACGTTGCTTGAAAGCTTGATAATTTGGCACGTGTTATACCATAAGTGTTTAATCATTTGGCTGTATCACACTACACGCAACAATTGGTTGAAATTTTTCTTTAGTTTGTAGCGATGGTTGTTTCAATAATGTTCTTGAACATTCTCTCATTTCCTCTCTGCTCATCTCCCCTCAGGCTCTCTCCCACTCCTCCCCCGTCAACTTCCCTTGTCATCCTCTTTCTCTTCTCTCACCTCCCTCCTTCCCTTCCTCCTCCACCACCTCCCTATCTATGCTCTGACAAAGATTTGTGCATTGAAGACTCAGCAACGCCACTTGAATACCAACCAAACTCCAGCATTGTCTGAAAACAGTGGGGAAATTCTCTGCATTTGGGGCGTTCCCCTGTCAGTAAGCACTCCACAGGACAGACTGCTAATCCACTGCTGGAACACATTAACAAATCAGTAGCTGTGCCCATCCCATACCACTGCTCTACATCTAAAAGAGGCCAATATGCAACCTTAACCCTCGCCCATGATGAAGAGCAACATTTTCTTCTCCTGTATCTGTGTTTTCTACGGTCTTCCCCCACCATGCCTCACTGGAGGTACCGTAGACACAATCAATATCAGTACAGCAGCTAAAGCTCAAAACCCTCGGTGTGTGTACTGCAGAGTTAGCCCCACTGCCTCCAGTCAGCCATACTGGACAGAATAACAGCTGACTTTGCTACCATGGTAACCTCTCCAGAGTTCCTCCCACCCTGTCTGGTTGCCATTCCCCCCGAGGTGTCTGCTTTCAGTGTGGACTGAGCAGACTCAAGCTGCTTCAGGAGGAAGTCAACAGTAAATATGCTGCAGTCCTCTCCTAATCCTGTTGTGTCAAGAACAATACATTTGTACTAATCTTTTAGTATGTAAGCTAAACTGACTTTGTAACTCATCACCCTGCCACGCTCACCTGTGGGTTCATCATTACAAAGATACTGTATGTTATGCTGTCATGAGAGTCTACAGCCATGCTCGGGGGTTCTGTGAAGCTGTCTTAAGCTAAATGCTAACATCAGCATGCTAACGTGCTGACAATGCTAATGCTAACAGGATGATATTTTTGTTTTGCTTGTGTATTGATTGTGTGTAGAGACAGTATTTGTTCACAGTGTCAGATAAAGATTAGTCTACACTATTACTAATAATAATAATATTATTATTATTATTATTATTATTATTATTATTATTATACTATTAGTAGAATTAGATTCCTGTGGTGACTTCGTAGGATTGTTTCAGACTCTCCAATAACTCCAGAGCTCCAAAAGTCAACATTTATTGAAAAAAGATACATACTGTAGATGTTCTTATCTAACCAAATATTCTGCTTCAATCCATATTTGTTGGCGTTTAGCCTTTCAAAAACAACTTTTTTTACTGCGGTCAAGTCACACAAAGGGAGGCACACAGCTGTATTAACTAACAACACCATAAAATACATTTATAAAACCACAATAACAACACTCCATGATCACTTTATTCAAGTTGAGGGTGATGATGTCATAAAATATGACTACTGATATTCATCAGAAACCCTAAATACAGCTTTGAATGTAAAAAAAAAGACATTCAGACATTCAGTACAACCCTACAAATTGTTACATTGAGTATATTAGTAACTGTATTATGGGAAATGTAGTAACTCAGCATTTACTAATAACACAAAATCTAAGGCTTTTAGGTTCAGTCTATATTTGATATACAGCAGCATTTCCATCCCAACCATCACATCATGGTCTACATGATTCAATTGTGCAACATGTACAGTATTTACATGTAGAGGTCTCATCATCCAGAATATGTGTAAACATGTGTGGGTGTACAGGCCCTTTAATATTTAAAGTTTGGAGATTACTGCTTGAGGGCGACGTGTTAGAAATATCAGTTATCAGCTCAAATACAATGTTAAGGTGTGTGTGTGTGTGTGTGTGTGTGTGTGTGTGTGTGTGTGTGTGTG
>CALSBV010011913.1:5537286-5556262 GCA_943590825.1 Bovichtus diacanthus | reverse complement strand
CCGGATAAGCGGTTGAAGATGGATGGATGGATGGATGGATGGATAAAAACAAACACTGTATGCTCTAGATGGCAAGGAACCAAGTGTGTAATGTGTCACTGGAAGCCTGTCTGTCCAAAGAGGTGCAACGCAGCAACCACTCTACAGTGGGAACATCCTCCATGTTCTCAATCCTCCATGCAGTCCCTCGCCCTCACCAAGACGAGTGGAGTCAGGCCGTTGGCAGGTACGTCGCCGCAGTCCCACCGTGAGTCCAATCCAGACAGCAGAGGCAGGGAGACCCGAGGCGATACAGGCAGAGCCAAGCTCTCCCTCCGCTCCCTGGCAGCGGCATGCCACCACTAGTTAATCGATCGAGGACGTGTATAAAAATTATGCTGAAAGGGGTTGCCAAATATACACCTACTTAGTAAATTCTGTGCGGGAAATGCTGTGTAGTGATGGATCCTTCTTTCCTCTGCTCACTGTATCTTTGTCAGCATCTGGCACCCAGCAGTACCATACCATTCTCATTTTGCGCTCTGCTTTTGTCTTTGCAGAGCTGAGGACCCAGTCACAGTCCCTGACACTTCCCATTTGTGTAGAGGTGAGATGTTTGTTTTTGAGTGTAACAGTACTATCACAGTATCAGCACATCTGTAACAGATGTGGTCTCTGTGGAAGCTAAGCGAACTCGAATGCTTCCTCTACAGTTTATGTTAATGGTAAATGAAGAGATTCTGTTGTAGGTTGTTATTTATGGCTAATTTGGAAGCCTACATCAATTGTTATTACTGCTTTCTACAGCCAAAATAAAGTATTCATTGTTATTTATTACACTGTTGTATAGACTTATAGTCTGTGCAATATCTGCAATGCAAGATTTTAACAATGTTCTCTGTCTTCTTCAGGTCTGTTTCCAACTAAATGTGGGGGAGCATCAGTACTTTATTCAGAGATATTTTATCATGAAGCCCAGATTAAGTGTTGTCTGCTTATCCAAAAAGTCACAGTTATTACCTGTAAGTATATTTCCTAAGACATTAATTCTGTTAGCATTATTCCAGCCTATTAACCAAGTAATCTTACATTTTAGCACTTTTGGTCTCAAGCTGTAAACAAGCTGTTCTCAAGCTCTTAACATGCTATTCTTAATCTCTAAACAAGCCAATTTCAATATCTAAACCTAATGCTTCAAGCTCTAAGAAAGATCCCAGCAAGCTGTTCTCAATCTGTAAACAATGTCATGTTCCAAAGTGCGAAAACGGCATTTTACAAAATTACCTTTGAATTCATCATGATAACGTTATAATTCATGATCGTCCAATGCTCACAGAGTGAGCAAAACCATGTTGCCAGAGGACAACGCCATCTTCCCTTGGAAACACAGGCTCGAGTTCTGAACAAGTGTTTTATCCAGCTCAAAACTTGCTGTTGTCATGTTCGATAGAAGTTTTTTCTTCTAGATTTAAGGAAGCTCTAAACAAGCTCCTGTCACGTTCTAAAGATGCCCGAAACAAGCTGCTCTTGATCTCTTACCAAGCTGTTGTCATGGTCTAAAGAAGTGCCAAACCACTTGTTCTTAAGCTCTAAACAAGCTTCCCTCACCTTTTTTATAAACAAGTTCTAAACAAGCTGTGCTCAAGCTCTAATCACATCTATTAGATTGTAAACAAGCTCTAAATAAGCTCTAAACAAGCTGCTCTTTAACTCTTCATAAGCTGTTTTTGGGTTCTTAATAATGCTCCCGAGCTCCAAACACGCTGATGAAAAGACGTTGTCTGGTCAAAGAAGCTGGCTCAGAATCAGATAATAGTCACATAATAGTCACAGCAGAAAGGTAAAAAGAACGCAATAAAATAAGTGGACAATAAAAATAAAGTGTTAAATTAAATAAAGGGCAAATGCACACAGTAATACAAAACAAAAAATAACAACAATAAAAATGTGTGGTGGTCTACCAGGGGCCCTGGTGTTTATACAGTCTGACCGCTGCAGGAAGGAAGGACCTGCGGTATCTCTCTGTGTGACACCGCGGGTGAAGCAGCCTGTCATTGATGGAGCTGCTCAGTGCGGACAAAGTGTCCTGGAGGTGGTGGCACATGCTGTCCAACAGGGACGACAGCTTGGCCATCATTCTCCTGTCTCCCACCACCTCTACAATGTCCAGAGGGCTCCCCAGGACAGAGCTGGCCTTTTTTACCAGTCTGTTGAGTCTCTTCCTGTCAGCAGCCGAGATGCTGCTGTCCCAGCAGACCACTCCATAAAGATGGCTGATGCCACCACAGAGTCGAAAAAGGTCCTCAGTCTCTTCAGCAGATATTCAGTTCTGACTTTTCCTGTACAGAGCCATAGAGTTATCTGACCAGTCCAGTTTATTGTTCAGGTGAACACCTAGGTATTTAACCTCTTAATACCTATTAATACTCTTAAACCTACCTAGAGATTTTGTGCACTAGACTAGTTCACTGGTTAAACAACATTGTTCCAGCAGGCATCGGCTTAATCAGTTGCCTGCGCCACAAACTCTGCGGCTGAGGTGTCTCTTCTCACCCTTGGCTTTGCTGGTTTCTCAACTTTCTGAATGAAGAGTGAGACAAAGTGTCCACTTTTGTATCTCCCGTCTACAGTACATTAAAACAGTACCCTCGTCTCTCCTGACAGTGAACTTCTGAAAAGAAGAGGCTCATGAAATGAGATAAAGTAGACGTCTGGAGGAGCACAGCCCCCTCACCTCCACCTCTTTGAACCATGGCAGGCCTACAGCTTGTCACCCCTGCCACTTCACCCATGGGGCCTTTCTTTGGTCTGCCATGGCAGCAGGAGGCTATCCATGACAACATCTATACACCTAGGAAATATCAGGTAAGGATGGTGTTTACTAGTTGCTTGATGTATTGCATAAGCATGTACAGGCTAAGGCATTGATGTAACAGAAACAATGGCAAATTAAGAGCTATTCATTGCTGTTCTTTATTTTCACTGATTAGTATTGTGTTTATTAAATTGCTGTGTGTGGACCTGTACCTTCTTCCACAGGTAGAACTTCTTGAAGCAGCTATTGAACATAATACTATCGTCTGCTTGAATACTGGCTCAGGAAAGACCTTTATTGCAGTACTTCTAACAAAAGAGCTCTCCCACCAAATCCGTGGACATTACCAAGAAAATGCGAAGAGGACTGTTTTTCTGGTGAACACAGGTACACTGCACTACACAGTGCCTGATATTGTTTTTGGTGTGCTTTATTGTCACTTCTGTGAATTATTGAATACATTTTGAAAGCAGCATTGTTCATTCTCAAGTTTCACCAAACTAATTGTTCGTTTAAATTCCAAGCTTACTGTTTCTCTGGTCTACATTGTCTAGCTATGACTGTAGTTCAGCAAGCAGCTGCAGTCAGGACTCACTCTGACCTCCAAGTGGGAGAGTACACAGATGTGGAGGAGACCTCAGCATGGACCGACCAGCGGTGGAGTCGAGAGATAATCCAGAATCAGGTGTGCAGATCCTTCTCATTGCCTTATTTGTCTTAATAAGTTAACATTAGCTTCATACGAGCTCCATGCTTACATGTTGGGACTGTCTTGCAGAGTGTTGTCAGTTTTAAGAGTAGGCATAGGTGCTTCTTTAATACGGACGGCCTTTTCCTTGATACAGTGAACAAGAAGTTCTGAGACAAGTTATTAATGGCCAAGTGCACCATGATGGAGCAGCCACCACTGAGCGTGCATCATCCACCTGTCCTGCTAAACTCCTAAGATACCTCCTTGTCTCATATGTTATGGTAAAAACCTTACATGGTTTTACCTTGTCATGTCATGTCCCAGGTGTTTCCTGTATTATGGAAAAATAAAAAATAATGTGTTTGTTAACCTTGTTCACTAATAAAATGCCAGTGCACTGTGCAGCAGAAGTGACAGCGTCTGTATGGTTCTGGAGTTGTATGGCCTTCAGGACAGGGACAGAAGGCAGCATGAATCAAAGTGGACAGTAAAGAAAACCCTGCACACCAGGCTGCACAATTATGGCCAAAATAATAATCATGATTATTATTTTATCAATATTGAGTTCACAATTATTCATAGATTTTTAGGGACAAAATACTGCTTTCACTTCCATTGTGCTACATTTTTGCTAGTGTACAAGTTTGGGCTTCACGATATTAGAAAACACTAGAAAACACTGACATTACAATTTTCTTTCCCACAATATGAAAAAATGCAGGAATATTCACTCTAAAGTTCCATGCATCAATCTTGTGCACTTAAAGAGCTAAATTAAGGCGAGGTAAACCATTTTTTTTTTTATCCGGTAGACAAGAAAACAGAGTTGTTCACAGGGTGCATGCACAGCGGCATGAGAGCTCCCCAAAAGTGAAGCCAAAACATCTTGTTCGCTGGCTGTTTATGAGCAGAGCATACATTTTAAATGTCAATATCACAGACAATCATGTTCATTTAATTGTGGGAAGCCAAAATTGTGACCCTGATTTAATATCCAATTAATTGTGCAGCCCTCACCGCACAGTGCTGTGTGGTTGGGTCTACATTGTCCATGACCCATCTACATTTGTACATGAGTTGTACAACCCCTGGCAAAAATTATGGAATCACCAGTCTCGGAGGATGTTCATTCAGTTGTTTAATTTTGTAGAAAAAAAGCAGATCACAGACATGACACAAAACTAAAGTCATTTCAAATGGCAACTTTCTGGCTTTAAGAAACACTAAAAGAAATCAAGAAAAAAAAATGTGGTAGTCAGTAACAGTTACTTTTTTAGACCAAACAGAGGGAAAAAATTATGGAATCACTCAATTCTGAGGAAAAAAGTATGGAATCACCCTGTAAATTTCCATTCCCAAAACTAAGACCTGCATCAGATTAGATCTGCTCGTTAGTCTGCAGTTAAACAGGAGTGATCACACCTTGGAGAGCTGTTGCACCAAGTGGACTGACATGAATCATGGCTCCAACACAAGAGATGTCAATTGAAACAAAGGAGAGGATTATCAAACTTCTTAAAGAAGGTAAATCATCACGCAATGTTGCAAAAGATGTTGGTTGTTCACAGTCAGCTGTGTCTAAAATCTGGACGAAGTACAAACAACATGGGAAGGTTGTTAAAGGCAAGCATACTGGTAGACCAAGGAAGACATCAAAGCGTCAAGACAGAAAACTTAAAGCAATATGTCTTGGAAACAGAAAATACACAGCAAAACAAATGAGGAACAAATGGAAGGAAACTGGAGTCAACGTCTGTGACCGAACTGTAAGAAACCGCCTAAAGGAAATGGGATTTACATACAGGAAAGCTAAACGAAAGCCATCATTAACACCTAAACATAAAAAAGCAAGGTTACAATGGGCTAAGGAAAAGCAATCGTGGACTGTGGATGACTGGATGAAAGTCATATTCAGTGATGAATCGCGAATCTGCATTGGGCAAGGTGATGATGCTGGAACTTTTGTTTGGTGCCATTCCAATGAGATTTATCAAGACGACTGCCTGAAAAAAACATGCAAATTTCCACAGTCATTGATGATATGGGGCTGCATGTCAGGTAAAGGCACTGGGGAGATGGCTGTCATTACATCTTCAATAAATGCATAAGTTTACGTTGACATTTTGGACACTTTTCTTATCCCATCAATTGAAAGGGCGTTTGGGGACGATGAAATCATTTTTCAGGATGATAATGCATCTTGCCATAGAGCAAAAACTGTGAAAACATTCCTTGAAGAAAGACACATAAGGTCAATGTCATGGCCTGCAAATAGTCCAGATCTCAATCCAATTGAAAATCTGTGGTGGAAGTTGAAGAAAATGGTCCATGACAAGGCTCCAACCTGCAAAGCTGATCTGGCAAAAGCAATTAGAGAAAGTTGGAGCCAGATTGATGAAGGGTACTGTTTGTCACTCATTAAGTCCATGCCTCTGAGACTGCGAGCTGTTATAAAAGCCAGAGGTGGTGCAACAAAGTACTAGTGGTGTGTTGAAGTGTTCTTTTGTTGTTGTTGTTTTTTTCATGATTCCATAATTTTTTCCTCAGAATTGAGTGATTCCATAATTTTTTCCCTCTGCTTGGTCTAAAAAAGTAACTGTTACTGACTACCACATTTTTTTTTCTTGATTTCTTTTAGTGTTTCTTAAAGCCAGAAAGTTGCCATTTGAAATGACTTTAGTTTTGTGTCATGTCTGTGATCTGCTTTTTTTTTCTACAAAATTAAACAACTGAAAGAACATCCTCCGAGACTGGTGATTCCATAATTTTTGCCAGGGGTTGTATATTTGAAACTGTTGTTCTATTGACAATGACTCATCAAACAAACTGCAATGCATCGACTGGCAACATTGGGTTTAACTCTGGATTTTGACTCAAATGATTGACTTTTAGTGGGCAGTGATTTGCACCTTGATTATCAATCATTCCATAGTCACTGGTCATTGTTTACAATAATATTCTTTCTCTACTTTCTGTTCTACAGGTGCTGGTCATGACTTGCCACATATTCCTGCATGTTCTGAGGAAAAAAATCTTACCGTTGTCTAAAATCAACTTGGTGGTTTTTGATGATTGTCACCTGGCCATCACAGACCACCCTTACTGTGAGATAATGAAGGTGAGTTTGTGGTTGTTTTATTCTTCATAGGACAGCGGTCCAAGAGAGAATTGTGAATGACCTAGCTCTCTTCTCTCTCTGTGCAGCTGTTTGAGGGCTGCTCATGCTGTCCTCGTATCCTGGGTCTCACAGCCTCCATTCTGAATGGAAAGTGTGACCCATCAGAGCTGGAGCAGAAGATACAGAATCTGGAGAGAATCCTGAAGAGCAATGCTGAAACTGCCACTGACCTTGTGGTCCTGGACAGGTACTACAAGCCATTATATAAGAGTTATATATGTTATACCAGGGGTGAACAACTACTCTATATCTATGGCTAACTGTGTGTTAGTAACAACTAAACATTGCATCAAGTGATTTAACTGAGTACACCCGAACAGAGAAGGGAAAGCTACTTTGTAAAATCACTCGGTGAATGAAAATCAATGACACTGACTGTCATGCCAGTAACAATGACTCATAGGTGTATGCTGAATGTGACCTGTGTGCTGTATTATATTTCAGATATGCCTCTCAGCCAAGGGAAGTGGTGCTGGACTGTGGTCCCTACATGGATAAGAGTGGTCTCTCTTCCTGTCTGCAGGCGGAGCTGGATGAAGCTATCCACTTCCTGAACGACTGCAACATATGTGTTGCCAGAGAGGACCGTGATCCCACATTCATCTCCAAACAGGTCCGAGCTTGAAAGATTTTGTGTATTTGAACTTTTATTTCATTATTTGATCACAGTTGGCCGATTGCTTGGCTTCTTGATAACTGCTCATCCAAACGCCTTTACACTCGACACTGCACTTCATAGAGTCCTCAGCAATAGGCCTCCACAGCTCATCAGCAGCTCCGTAAAACACTGCTTTTAAGTGGGCTGCCGTTTTCCCAAACCGGGTCAAGCCAGCCACCGCTTTATTTTGATGCACGTCTATTCAAGCTGTTACGGTACTGGTACTTGGATCTGCCAAAAAAGAAGAGAGTTGAAATCCAACAATTTTTTTACTCAAATGTTTTATACCAAAAGCAATGTAATATTACACATCATATACTAAATAAGTCTTGTATAATATGTGAAGTGTTATAGGTTTCTATGACCATAAGTAGTTTGACTAGCTTACTGTGTTTTTACAATGTTTTCCTCCAGATGTTGGCTGAAATGTTCAATGTAATCCTGACCAGGGTGACCATAAACTATACAGTTTTGGAGAAAATTATAAAGGGAAAGATGGCTTAATAATGTAATTTACGTTATAACATTCATCATTTTTATTTTTCAACAAGTTTGCTGAAATGTTCAGTGGAGTCCTCTTCAGGATGATCCTGACTATGACCATATGTCATTTGAAAGTCATTTTACTATCTTAAATATCTTACTAACTTGAAAAGTTGGCGATCTGGCCAGAAGTACAGAAAAGTACTCTATTTTGTTTGCCCACGTTTTTCTTTATCGACTATTTGTCCTAATCTTGATACTACAGGCAACCAACGATTTTTTAGCAGGCAGGGATGGATGATGTCCCAGGTGCTAAATTCAGATCTAGGTTCCTCTGGTCAATATGCAGTTCAAGAAAAGGTTTCCAGAAAGGCTCTTGAGGCTATGTGTGAGGAAGAAACAAATCAAACTATCTCTGTCCTGTCCAGGTCCTGAGTGACTGCCGGGCCGTGCTTCAGGTGCTGGGACCCTGGTGTGCTGATAAGGCAGCAGGCATCATGGTGCGGGAGCTTCAGAAGTACATTAAACACGAGCAGGAGGAGCTCAGCCGCAAGTTTCTGCTCTTCACCGACACCATCCTGCGCAAAGTGCACGCCCTGTGCGAGGAGCACTTCTCCCCCGCATCACTGGACCTGAAGTTCGTCACCCCCAAGGTCCTCCGGCTGCTCGAGATCCTGCACGAATACAAGCCTTTCGAGCGTCAGCAGTTTGAAAGTGTTGAGTGGTACAACAACCGCAACCAGGACAACTATGTGTCCTGGAGCGACTCTGAGGACGAAGATGAGGATGAGGAGGTGGAGGCCAAAGAGAGGCCTGAAGCCAACTTCCCCTCACCGTTTACCAACATCCTGTGTGGGATCATCTTTGTGGAGAGGCGCTACACTGCTGTCGTCCTCAATCGGTAGGCTCTGTCATCTGCATGGCTGTTTGTGCTGTGAGAGCTGGACTTGATATGTTTCTGTTTAATTTCACTTTCATATGCGGTTGTTGGTGGCCTTTAGTGTGAATAAATGGCTCTTGTCTTTTGACCCTGTTGAATACACTATTCATTACCAGTTACTCAAAGGTCCACAGTGAAGCCTCATACGTGCAGAATAATTCACTTATTGTTTTGAGAATAGTGATGGTTGTGCCAGTGCATCTGAGAGAAGCTTTAAAATGTCTGTCGTGTTGCTTTCCTCAGTCTGATCAAAGAAGCGGGGAAGCAGGACCCCGAGCTGGCTTACATCAGCAGCAACTTCATCACCGGCCACAGCATCGGCAAGAACCAGCCACGGAACAAGCAGATGGAGGTGGAGTTCAGGAAGCAGGAGGAGGTATACATGCATATATGTCAGACACTGCTGGAGACGCGGGCCTTTTTAGGAAATGTTAAGCAATGATGCGAGAAGCCTGTGAATGTCATACGAAATGTTGAGTCATTAAAAATGAGTCAACATTGAGTTGCTTAAATAGCATTCAAGACTCTATTCTGTTTGGCCCCCCTCTTTCTCTCACAGGTTCTCCGCAAATTCCGGGCTCATGAGACCAACCTGCTGATCGCCACCAGCATCGTGGAGGAAGGCGTGGATATCCCAAAGTGTAACCTGGTGGTGCGGTTCGACCTGCCCACAGAGTACCGGTCCTACGTCCAGTCCAAAGGCAGAGCTCGAGCACCTGTCTCCAACTACATCATGCTAGCTGACAGAGAGAGGACCAGAGCATTCGAAGAAGATCTCACTACCTACAAGGCCATAGAGAAGGTGACCTTTTCTTTTAGCATTCAGCTTTTTTTAACATTTGAATAATGTTGGGAGAAATGCAAAAGCTCAGTTAGTTTCTGATCCTGTATGATCTAGCATGTATGTTAGTAGACGTAGTATATAGTAGTTGAAAGTGATGAGGATTATCTTATTTTGAGCAGATCTTAAGGAACAAGTGCTCCAAGTCAGTGGAGGTGAGTGAGTTTGAAGTGGAGCAGGTTCTGGACGATGACAACATTCTCCCTCCCTATGTGCTTCGCTCTGAGGACGGAGGTCCCCGGGTCACCATCAACACAGCCATAGGACACATTAACAGGTCGGCTGACATTTCTGCGAAGTCTTTAAATCCCAAATCCATTTGATAAACAACATGCCCACTCATAAATCTGTTTTCTTATTGTCCTCTTTGCTCGGGTGCTCAGGTATTGTGCTCGGCTGCCCAGTGACCCTTTCACTCACTTAGCACCTAAGTGTAAAACTGCAGAGAAGCAGGATGCACGCTTCCAGTCCACACTCTACTTACCCATCAACTCCCCTCTGCGAGTTCCTGTTAAGGTGAGGAAGAACATCTACATTTTAAGAATTTTGATAATGGTTACACCCAAAGGCACGTTTGTCCTGTATGTTCATATTTTCCCCCACATTTCAGCACTTTGTACACTGATGAAATCAATAGTCTCCCTCCTGGGATCAAATAATAACTTCTCCAGGTTCGTTCATTTAATTGATGTGCCACTGTCTTTACAGGGTCCTACAATGATCTGTGCCAGACTGGCAGAGAAAGCAGTTGCACTACTATGTTGTGAGAAACTCCACAAAATAGGTAAAACTAGAATTGAGATTTTGCAGATACATGATTAGGAAAACTATTCACTGTCAGCCTCTATAAACTGTTTCCCTGCATCTATCTGAGCTTTTTAATCTTGCTTTCTTCAATCCAGGTGAGCTGGATGATCACCTGATGCCGGTGGGAAAAGAGACAGTGAAATATGAGGAGGAGCTGGACCTCCATGATGAGGAGGAGACCAGTGTACCAGGCCGGCCCGGCTCCACCAAGAGGAGGCAGTGCTACCCTAAAGCCGTAAGAAAGTCTCGTCCATTACAGTTCCAGTTCACTCACTCTCATTGGGTGCTGACATGTTAGTATCTCAAAGCATGTGTAGTAATGCTTCAGGGAACGTGACGTGTACTCTACGAGCTGGCTGCTGTATTACTGACTAAAGCCTGGAAGCTTTAATTTCTCTCTGCACATTGATACAAATAATCAATGGGATCCCATCCCATTATTTAGACGGTTGGCAGTTCATTGTTGAGTTGAGCTGATTGTTACAATCCTACTAATGTACAAATTGGGGTTATATATTATATAACATATTCCAAAAAAATTGACATTGCAATATTACTTTCTTTGTGATATGTATTGCGATAGGAAAAGATAGATATTCACCAATCTGGTGCATTTTGAGAGCAAAATGAAGAAGATAGATAGAAGAGGATAGACACTTTTGAGCTCTTGTAAACATTTATTTATAATCATTATTGGTTGTAGGTTATACGAGACGGGCTCCGTGTTTAAAGACGGGTCGGGTGCAGGCTGTAGACTATATTCTAACAGAGAGCAGACGCGCATAATGAGAAATATACAGTATATTTATCTTCTACTCTGGACTAGACTACATTCGCAACATTCAGGAAAGTTATTCACAGGCTGCTGCTGTAGTGTGAGCGCGCAGTGACACGACGGCTCCCCAAAAGTGAAAACAAAACCTCTCGATCACTGCCTGGCTGTTAGTTTAGGAAGCGCTTCATTTGATATGCAGCCGCATTTTCTATGAGCGGAGCACAGATTTTTAATGTCAATATCGCAGGCAAACGTGTTCATTTAATTGTGGGAAGCTAAAATCCTGATCGCAATTAATATTCGACTAATTGTGCAGCCCTAAGATGTTGTCAATAAATATAATGCAAATTTGAATGTTCCAATAATGGACAATTATTGAGCAGAAATGTCAAGGATGCAGTAATGTAGTATCTCCAATGTGAGCCCGCTTTGGTTTACCTGGACGCCATCTTGTCTCCAAATTAGAGGTGTGAAAAAAGATTGCTGGAGGTGCTCAACAACAAGTAGCACTCTTCACTTTTCTTTTTATACATATGTATGTGTAGACAATCAATACAAGCTTGTAGATTGAAATTATACAATTAGTATAGTTCAAATTTCAATCGTAATCACAATATTTGTCACAAAAATTACAATTGGATATTTTACTCAAATCGTTACTAGTTGCCTGAATGTGTTTGCATACATGTTTTGTAGTTCTCTAAAATGATATAAATGTCAAATAGAAATAATCCAAAAGGTCAGTCTACAATGACGTCTGATTTATTTATGAATTTCTTTTTATTGCGTTGGAAACTGCAAGCAATTGGAATTTTGTAAATTGTCTAATTTCTTTGTCCTCTCCAGATACCGGAGTGTCTGCGGGACAGTTACGCTGTACCAGAACAGACATACTACCTATATGTGATCGGGATGGTGCTCACCACCCCGCTCCCTGATGAACTCAACTTTCGCAGGAGGAAGCTCTACCCACCGGAGGACACCACCAGGTGCTTCGGTATCCTGACTGCCAAACCCATACCTCGAGTACGTCACCTCCCAGTATTCTCTCAGAGCACACCAACATGTTTTCACTTTTAGGAATGTTGTTGAGTTATTTGCTCATCAAAAGAAAGAAGTGGCTCATCATTGCTTGTGGATAGTAGCTGATGCTTTCCTTCTGTCCAGATCCCCCATTTCCCGGTGTACACACGCTCGGGTGAGGTGACCATCTCAATCGAGCTGCAGAAGTCTGGCTTCACGCTCACCACCGCCCAGCTTGACCTCATCACCCGTCTGCACCAGTACATCTTCTCCCATATCCTCCGCCTGGAGAAACCTGCACTGGAGTTCAAGCCCACGCTGGCTGACTCGGCTTACTGCGTTCTACCTCTGAATGTTGGTGAGTAGAATCACTCAGTCAAACTTGTTGGATTACTTTCCAGGGTATAGACATGCGTGTTAGTTTCCTTCCATTATCCTCTCTCTGCTGCTCATTCAGTTGAAGACTCCAACACACTAGATATGGACTTCAAGTTCATGGAGGACATTGAGAAATCTGAGGCCCGCACTGGCATTCCTACCACTCAGTACACCAAGCAGAACCCCTTCACCTTCAAGCTGGAGGACTACCAGGATGCTGTCATCATTCCAAGGTACATCTGGAACATGTGGACATATTGCAGTTTAACTGCAATGACTGTCATGACTGTCACGATACCAGAAAGTTAGTAGTCGATACCAATACCACATTCTTGATGCCAGTTGGATACAACAGGAAAAAACAAAACAATAAATCCCATGTAATTCAACATGCACTTCTTAATTATGTTTTATTATTTTATTATTATTATCTTAGTATTTCCCTCTCTAATATCTATTTTATATCCTGTGAAAACATCTCCCTTAAACAACTGTAAACTTGGAATAAGTTTCTCACCTAAAACTGCATTTTACAGGATAAGATTACCTTCAAACACATCATGATGATGTTATACCTCACCTTTGCCCAATACACTTTTTTACTGAATAAAGCCTGAATGCACCTTACTGCAAGTCAATAGCTCCTCCGATACCGGCGGCTAACTATTAACTAGCTCTACTCCTGCCGATTTTAAACGCATTTGTTGTTCACAATGTAGCATTATCAGGAAAAAATTGTGTGTGTCCACTGGACACGTCGGAGTGAGTTTAATGAATAAATATCACAAAGTGTGTGCGTCCTGTGCGGAGCGAGTGTTTGTTGGAGTGAAAGAGAGAGAGAGTGAGAGAGAGGTGGAAGCACCGACAGCACACAGCTGTTGGAGAGAGGGAGCAGAGGTCCAGGGCGAACGGCCAAACTCGTGTGCTTTAGGAGCAGAATCGAAATTTATGTCTCATTTCCTTTCCAATTTTAACGCATCGACAGGCTACCGTTAGTCTCGCGCCCCCCCGGGACCTACGGTACATTGAAAGAAAAATTAGTACTGTCACATTTTCAGAATATTGGCCTCGACTTCTTAACGAAGTCTTGTTTCTCGTGATATTCCTGTGTAGAAGTACTTGTGATGTTTGAGCTCCATAATGACTCCCAGTTCTCCTCTCCCAGGTATCGTAACTTTGACCAGCCTCATCGCTTCTATGTTGCTGACGTGTACACAGACCTGACGCCGCTCAGCAAGTTTCCTTCACCCGAGTATGAGACATTTGCTGAGTACTACAAAACCAAGTACAACCTGGACCTGTCCAACCTGAACCAGCCGCTTCTCGATGTCGACCACACCTCCTCCAGGTCAGCAGCACAGGGAGCATGATGGCTGTAAACTGCAGTCCAGATCAGTTTGGATCATGTGATGGTTCATTTAATAGGAATCTTTGAAAGCTCAAGCTTAATTCTTATATTTTGTGTCATTTGTCTTGGGTTTGTGCAAGAGAACAGGTTTTACACAATGTCTTGAAGGAGAACTCCACCAATTCTTCACCTCAAAGTGTGTTTCCAGCTGTTGGGGAGTTCTACTGCATATGTAAATGAAGTAGTATATTTTGTGGCTCCAGAGGGAGCTGTGTGAAGTCACTTGAGTCAGTGTCTGTCTGGGCTAGTGTATAAGTTTAAAAAAAAAAAAAAAGTAAAAATAAATCTGGGGGTGTGGAGTTAGAAAGATCTTACAGAGCTCTGTAGCCTGCGGCTCATTTCTGCTGCAGGATATGTTAGCTGTTACTAGCATAGCACCCCTGAATCTCAGGCAGAACTTATGCAGTCCAGTTGCATTTTGTGTAATTAATGTGCAAATGCAAGACATAAAAAAGATGATATCTCTGGTTCTGTGTTTTCTTTTTTAACTGTTCATTGTGAGTCTGACAGATTTTTAATAGGATTGCAAAGTTCTCTGTTGGAGAGTGTCTGAATAATTTGAGTTTGTCTTGTCTAATAATGTGATCAGCAAAAGCCACATTTGAAAGCACAGTGATATAAAGTCAGTGTAATGTCAGCACTTTGTACAGGAATATTATTTGGACAGGTATAAAGTTGAGGCTCTTGTTGTCTTCTGCTCTCAGGCTGAACCTGTTAACCCCTCGGCACCTGAACCAGAAGGGCAAAGCCCTGCCACTCAGCAGTGCAGAGAAGAGGAAGGCCAAGTGGGAGAGTCTGCAGAACAAACAGGTAATGGCTGCTTCTGTGGTTGCACTGTGGTAAAAAACAAAAACACAGCCCCGTCATTCATTTCAGTGAGACACCTGTGTATGGGCCCTGGCAAAACAAACAAGTTGCACCTGGCCAAAAAACACATTAGTTTTCCATAACTCCATCACAAAACACCATCGAGATTTGTTCATGGTTACAGGTGTTTTTCCAGTGTATCTTGAGGTTGGCAGGAAAGCCACAAGGGAGCTGTCTCTGCTTTACAGAAGAAACCAAATCACCCAGTTGTCATTCCTAAACTCTGGCCGTGTGAACAGAACTCTCTCTGGTTATTGCTCTCATAGCATTGCCCCAGCTACAGTACATGCTCCATACAGCAGCTGGATTCACCTGTTCCCCGTCTACACTGTGTGATTCCTCTGATGCATGCAGGACGTAAAATTGTCTCTCCGTACTAGCGTTTCTTTTTTTTATTTATTTATTTTTTTTACAAACAATACTTTTTATTTTGTTTTGACCCGTTTTCATCATGGACATTTTTGAACATCAGTGACTTAGAAGCTTTTGAATATCTGCAGTGATACAGATCCAGAAGCCAATGAGGTCCTGGAACAAATTTAGATGTATTGACGTGTGAAAAACACGACATAAATGAGTCTCAGCTCCATGACCTTACATACATTCTCACCTCAACAGTCCCAGTCTAATATTGTATTGTATTTGTCAGATCCTTGTTCCAGAACTGTGTGCCATCCACCCCATCCCTGCCTCCCTGTGGAGGAAAGCAGTGTGTCTGCCCAGCATCCTCTACCGCCTCCACTGCCTTCTGACTGCCGAGGAGCTCCGAGCCCAGACCGCCAGTGAAGCTGGAGTAGGAGCTCAGACCCTCCCCCCCGACTTCAGGTCCCTGTTACATACACTAAACCGCATATACACGAGATCAGTGTTTCAGAACAGCAAGTCACTTTCAGTTTTTTGTCCAAAGTCCAATTTGCTGAATCAGGATTTTATTTTCCTCTATTGTTACACTACAACTACACACAGGAAAGCCAGTGTTAGAATGCAACATATGAAGTATGCTGGTAGTAGACCTGCTAAATACGTAAGAATGAATTAAGAGATTTCACAGGAGGTGCATATTAGTTTAATACTGTCAGTGGAATATTCATAACACACTCAAACGGATTTCCAAACCCAATGTGGTGGCAACGCAATTCTACAGAGAATTCTGTTACTGCCTGTGTTACTGAAAGACAGTAACACAGTGAAACCATAAAGCTGGGTTTCTATTGACTAATTGTGCTAGTTTATCAACTTCAATACAGTGTTGAAACTTTATCAGCAGGCACGAAGATCCAGGCGAGTCCTGCTGAGAAATATAATGTTATGAAAATGCTACATATTTTGGCCTCTTCAGATGTTCATCATTTGTGTTTTAAACGTACCCCAAACAGTTTCCCAACATTCAATTGTCGATGGTCTGTATGTGGCAGGTACCCAAACCTGGACTTCGGCTGGAAGAGATCTATTGACAGCAAAACGTTCATCTCCTGCCCTGACTCCTGCAGTGAGGATGATGAGGGTCACTGTCAGCACCGAGAGACTGTATCCCCTGACCCCAACTCCCTAACGCATCCCAGTAGTCCCCATCTCTCCCTGCCCGAGCAGGGGCCCCTTGTGGACCTGGAGCCCGGAGAAGCCACATGCACGAAAAACCTAACCAACGGCACTTCCCTTGTCACCAACTGTGATGACGATGGCCACCAAGACGAGCACCTTCACCAACATGACAACTGCCAACGCTGTCAGCCCAGCTCCCCTGGGCTGCAGAGTCCTGAATCAATACAAAGCACTACCTCAGTTCCTGTGCAGCCCTCTCCCAGCTTGAAGAAGCCCAGCTCCAGTCCTCCACAGCCTAGTGATGAATGTACACCAGGTAGGACCTCAGACCATGCAAATAAAGCTACCTCAATCTGCAGCCAGGCAGCTCCCACAGCACCTTCTCCTGATCCGCTCAGAGCCGAAGCAGGAGACTCCCCCAAAAGCCTGGGGCCCAACCCTGGCCTCATCCTGCAGGCCCTGACCCTATCCAACGCCAGCGACGGCTTCAACCTGGAGCGGCTTGAGATGCTCGGGGACTCTTTCCTCAAGCATGCAATCACAACATACCTGTTCTGTACCTACCCCGACGCTCACGAGGGACGACTTAGCTACATGCGCAGCAAGAAGGTGAGACGAGCATGATTCTGTTCAGTTTATTCTAACGATGTGGTGTCCATTAGTGCAATGACAGTTTGAAGACATTTTATTGCTTCTATGAATGCTGAAGTTGTAGAAATGTATTTAAAGGTTATTAAGATTTGAGTGTTGCAGTAGGTGATTACAATACAAGCTGCAGTATGTTCCTGATGAGGCTGTGTCTGCCCATGTCCAGGTCAGCAACTGTAACCTGTACCGTCTGGGGAAGAAGAAAGGGCTCCCCAGCAGGATGGTGGTGTCCATCTTCGACCCCCCTGTTAACTGGCTGCCTCCTGGCTACGTGGTCAACCAGGACAAGAGTAGCACAGACCAACTGGATTCAGAGGAGGTCAGTGGACTTTCTTCTTGTTCTTGTTCTTCTTGTTCTTGTTGTTGTTCTTCTTGTTGTTGTTGTTCTTCTTCTTCTTGTTCTCCTCCTATGATGTGGTAAGGCCACTAGAGGGCAGGCTTCCACCTTGTCTGGCGACACACCACGTTTGTGTTTCGGGTTAGGCTCTAGAGTCTACTCCTACATTTACTATAATTAAATAATAATCAGTGTACTGTATATGAAAGTAAAAACAATATGTAAGATTATGATGATAATCTCTTCATGCAGCACTTGGTACAAGAAAGCAGCTTGAAGTGCGTAAAAAAAAATACATTAACACAATTACAGGTGAAGAATTTAGGCAAATTTATTAAAGACAAAACAGACAACTTATCAGTTTATTGTACCAAACCGATGACTGTCACCATGTGCAGGAATGATGACGCACACCATGAGATGATATCAGTTTTATCTTCATACAGTCAATGGGAGCTTCAGGCATTGAATGCTTAAGAAGGATTTATTGACAATATTAGATTTGACCTTTTATTATAGGAATTTCCAGTGATGGATTTTATCTCCATTGTCAAATTTGACTCCGTATGTAGCTCTAGTTACTAGATGCCTGTTCAAACAATTGCCTCACTCATTGAATATGTGACCCTTGATGTGTGATGAATTGCTTATTAGGGTCTGCATCTCTCTACATCGGGAAGCTTTATTTTAATACATAAAAATGATTTGTCAGTCAGGTCAGTTAATCATGACTTCTTACTTCTTACTACTTCTTACGACTTTATTTCCTCCTTTAATTTCCTTTTGACTCTGCTTTCCTTCCTGTTTGCGTCCATCAACCAGGCCAAAGAGGAGCTTGTGGCCAACGGGCAGTCTGGAAATGACTTTGAAGAGGACGAAGAGGAGGGTGAGGAGGTGGATGAGGAGGGTGAGCTGATGCTGAAGGATGAGCCAAAGGATGAAGTCAACATGGAGGAAGATCTGGAGTATTACAAGGAGCACATCAAGTTCATTGACAACATGTTGTTGGGATCTGGTGCGTTTGGTAAGAAGATCTCTCTGAGCAGCTTCCCTCCCTCCCTCCCCCCAGCCTCGGCCTCCTCCCCCGCCATGGAGTCTCCGTATGAGTGGAAGGCCCCCAAGAAGCCCCTCCAGCCCACCACAGCCCACTACCCCTCGGAGCCGGCGCCCAGCGGGCCCTCTGCTGAGGAGTTTGACTACAGCTCGTGGGACGCCATGTGCTACCTGGATCCCAGTAAGGCTGGAGAGGAGGACGACTTTGTGGTGGGCTTTTGGAATCCGTCTGAGGAGAACTGCGGCACAGAGCTTGGCAAGCAGTCCATCTCCTACGACCTGCACACGGAGCAGTGCATCGCCGACAAGAGCATTGCTGACTGTGTGGAGGCTCTGCTGGGCTGCTACTTGACCAGCTGTGGAGAGAGAGCAGCACAGATGTTCCTCTGCTCACTGGGCCTCAAGGTGAGCGAACACCCCCTCACTGTTCTATCTCTAAACTGCATGAGTCAGCGATATCTTGGGCATTCACAATAAAAAGAGTCAAGAAACATAATGAATGCAGATGTGTGTGTGTGTGTGTGTGTGTGTGTGTGTGTGTGTGTGTGTGTGT
>CALSBV010011913.1:5399984-5426402 GCA_943590825.1 Bovichtus diacanthus | reverse complement strand
GTATATATATATGTGTATATATATGTGTGTCTATATATATGTGTGTCTATATATGTATATATATATACATACATATATATATGTATATACATACATATATATGTATATATATATATATATATATATATAGCTCTGCCTCTCTCCACAGCACAGCCGTGAGCAGACGGCAGCTTTACCAAGAGGATCAGGTTTCAGTCTGGACTAAACGGGCTTAAAGTCAACTCGTCTTTAAATCAAAGTGTCCTCGAGCCTTCAATAATGCTCATTTGCCATTCACTGTTGTTTATCATAGAGCACCGTGTACACTCAAAGAGACGCTCCCAGTGTTTCCTCGTGCTGCTTTATGTCCAGCTCAGTCAGGGTTAGGGTTGTGGGTGGAGAGAGAAAGAATGAAGTCAGACGCCTTGAGATCATTTCGCAATGTGTTTGTTTCTCCGTTTCTCTCTGGAGCCGCTTTGTGCCTCCAGCTTCTGTGACACCGGCTCTCGCAGCAGCTCCATCCTCCACGATGGAAGCGGTGCCGCTGGGTGGAGGCTGGCGGAGTCAGTGAGCAGGAGAGTGGCGGCTGCTTAGGCAGATAATCAACACAATGTCAACTTTGTGCGATGCTGCTGTTCTGTTTGTGCTGAGGGCGCTGTGTGCGTGTCCACCACCGTCCACCCAGACACGTCCTCCTCCACCCTTCAAATACTCTTCCCCCTTCCCCTCCGTCTGATGAGACGCAAATATTGAAATGAGGTTTTGGCGTCGGAGGCTTGGGTAACAGCATGGAATGGTGGGAGAGGTGCTACATAATTAAAATATCATTTCAGCTCCTGCTCGACCTATTTCCATTCAGCATTACCACGTCTCCACAGGTAAATTGTTCCCTGTACTCCTGCCATGATGGTAATGAGCTGTGGTTAGGTCTGACACCACGTCTCTTTGATTTAACCTAAATTAGAAATATGCCATCAACAGGGGGGACTCAATCATAGCGACTTTAAATATGATATGAGCCCAGCTGAACGAGAGGGGGTGAATCACAGTAAAAGTATGATATTAGGTTGGCTGATGGAAAGGGATTCTCACACCATCAGAGGGGTGTGTGTGCGTGTGTGTGCGTGCCACTTTAGTCATGTCAACTCTTGTGGTAAAAAAAACCTTATTATACAGATAATAATATGTCAAAAACACATCAGCTTTGGCGTTGGCTCTGTCTTCGTTCTCGTGGACCGCAAGCTGTCTCTACATTTCACTCTCACTCTCAATTAATATCACACTCCATTCAAACACAAGACAAAATATGATTTTTTGTACCTCCTCCCACAAGTGTATTTGTCTTAGAAGACGTTTCAGGGACTCAGACCTGAGACTCTGATGACAACCTCCAATAACCAGAAATCCAACAATAATTTCAAAAATAATCTAAGGTTTGTACTTCTTGTCTTTTGTTAAAGAGATCAAAGCTCCACGCCTCTAATAGTTGCTGTTAAAGTTTTGATCAGAAGTCTCGACCATGTTGACACACAGCGGGAGGAGCAGCTGACCAACGACGGCTACTCAGTCTGTTATCTCCAGAACGTCCACCCTTCCATTTCCACACCGACTGTAAAACATTTCAGAATACATTTGAATTATTTATTCATTACAATAAATGCATTCACACTATTCCACTGATCTACAGGTGGTGGCAGTAATGCAGTGAAGAAGAAAACACGGATGTAAATACTGTTTGGGGCGGCTGTGGCTCAGGAGGTAGAGTTGTCCACCAGTCAGAGGGTTGGTGGTTCAGTCAGCATGTCGAAGTGGCAATATACTGAACCCCAAATTGCTCCCGATGGCCAACAGAGTGTGAGTGTGAGTGAATGTTAACCTACCTACTGATGAGCATGTGGCACCTTCTATGGCAGCCTGTGGCTCTGTATGATTGTGTGTGAATGGATGAATGCTGACGTGTTGTAAACCGCTTTGAGTGATCGCTAAGATTGGAAAAGCGCTCTATAAATGCAGAACATTTACCATTTTTACATTTCCAAATGATAGAAAAAGGCCACTTTGCACAATGAGATCTATTTTCCTGCAGGCGCAATGAGGCCAACGCGTCTGCGGCTGTTTGGTAACTTCTGGCACCAGTCGGACATGTTCGGCTCAAGGTGGGAGGAGAGGCACAGCTGACATTGTGTTTAAGCGGATTAGGCCGTAAAGTGCAATTTTGTTTCTCAAACGAAATTATGTTTGCAGAGACAGGGCAGTTGTCTTTGCTTTAGACGATAGTAGCGCACACACAGACCTCTCCAAAAATCACTAGACAACTTTTAAGTATATAAATATTTGCAGTTGTGGCTCATATGCAGGGGCTTACACGCACCGGCAAAGCTCAACACGAACCGATCTACAATTATCTCTAAATCAGTTTCGGGCTTCACCCATAATTAAATACTGTCTCAGAGCTGCAGAGTAGAGAGAAGGCCAACACTTTGGGTGCACAAGGTCAAGAGGTAATAAAGAAATTATCAAAATCAATAGAAATTTGTATTTCATAACTTCACAGTGCTTCATGGAGATGAGCGTCTTTATGGAAGCTCGCCCCGACTCTACCTGCTGATTCGCTATTCCTCCTGTTAATAATATATCCAGCCTCTCTTCCACATTGCGCCCAGCTGTGCCTGGTTTGTGCTAACGCCTGTGTTCACCAAAACTGCAAAAATGTGCGGGTCACGCCCTTTTGTCATTGTGCCTGGAGTGCTCGCTTGTGTTCTGAGCCCTGTTTTAGGAAAAATAGAGCCCGGTGTGTGTTTATACTGAGTGTGAACAGAACTTCGTTTTAAAGAAAACTTGACTTCATGTATAGTCAGCGACTGGGAGCAGGGGGAAAGAACTAGCCTGGCTCTGTCCAAAGTTTCAAAAAAATATGACCAGCTTCTCTAAAGCTTACAAATTAACATGCTGTATCTCGTTTTTTATATCTGCACTAACAGAAATGCACAAATGACAATTTGTTATTTTAAGTTCTGGAACTATTAGTCAGCAAACAACAGCTGGTGCTGGGACTGCACAGCATCACGTAATGTTGTCACTGCAGCAATGCAGAAGAAGTAGACTAATGAAACCTTCTACTCACGGAAAAGTAGTAATTCCACAGCGTAGAAATACTAAAACTAAAGAACTTGTTGTTTGTCAAGAAATAGGAACACACATAAGCCTTTATATGGCTGGACTTAAGGCTGCAGTTATTAAGCCACTCTTAAAAAAAATTTCATTTTCACATATCAAAGCTAACATTCTGAAGAAAAATCTGTTTTTCACGAGCACACCTTCATGGCCCTAAACTATTGCTTGGATGATTATCAGAATGTCGACCACACCCCAGCCCCGTCACTGCTCTCACTACATCTTGTATGACATCCACTGAAACAGTTAGATATCAATCCTCTCCGAGGTCAACCACAACATATTACGACAGACTGAAAACCTGGCTGGGACTTTCTGGCACAGTGCTAAACTGTTTGAAACCCGTTTGAAGGACAGGGACTATTTGGTGTTGATCGGTTTATAACATATCTGAGCCTTCAACTATTTGTTCCCCAAGGCTCCATTTTGGGGCCTCTTCTGTTCAACATCTACAACATCTACATGCTGCCACTAGCATAGATTATACCGTTTTATACACGCACATGTTAAAGGCCATACACAAAGACAGAAATCTCAGACCAAAATTTAAACATTTTAACACATTAAGACAATTACAAAGTCAGCCTATTATCACCTTCAGAATATATCAAGGATTAATTGATTTATGTGTCAGCAGGATTTTTGAAGACCTTTCCATCTGTTGATTGATCAGACAGCTGTAGCTGCAGATGGATGGTTTATAAAGCACTGAGTGGCTTATTCTGATCTTCTGCTACATTATGAACCATCCAGAGCTCTCAGGTCGTCACAACTGAACACGGAGAAGCAGCGTTCAGTTTCTATGCTCCATATATCTCTAACCAGCAGTTATTTTAAATTAGGGCTGAAGTCTTTTCTGTTTGCACTATATTTCATTACGTTTAATTTGAGACTGCTTTCTTTGACTTTGTCCACCAGCTAGTCTGCTGCTGCTGCGCAGGAAGAACAATGAACTAAAAGGAACCCTTTTGAGCCATTTGACCTATTGTTAATATAAATATGCATACATGTTTTTAGCTTTAATTCATGCTTGTTCAATTCAATCTGCTTCTTTAAATCTGGATATTGGGACTCCACTCTGTTCTTTTATTTATCCCCTAGATAAATAAAGTTTAAAATTAGTTTACTGAGCTGTGGGTATTCATCAGACAGCAGAGCTGGTTTGAGTAGAGTTGTATCTGTTTGATATTCTCCATGACTGACAGTTTCTAGTCTCCCAAACACTAAAAGGCACGTACTCCACTGTATTACATTAACGATCTCGTGCCAAAATGGCAGTGTGCCTCTGTAGGGGAGCACAGCCCATCCCAGCTGAGTGGAGCTGAGCTTAATATTTCCACTATGTGAGCCTATGATTATTAGTCATTAGTAACTCAAGACCAAAATATTAGCTTGATTGTGCCTGGTACTCCGAAGGCACAGCACGCTAGCATCAGACATGCATTATTAGAAGAGAAACTAAGTCGAATGATTGTTGTGTGCTTTGAGCGTTGGACCACAGCAATTGTCCCGTCGGTTTACATCAGACAGTGATCACGTCGAGCTCCTCTGCCTGAGTATCATGTTTACAATCATGAAGCACCACTGGAGAAAGGGACTGGCAGTGACCTCTGGAGGACCGCATCGTGTGTGTGTGTGTGTGTGTGACTGCCTTTACACAGTGAGTGCATCTTGGTTAACACACTTTGAGACTTTGATTAAAAAAAGCACTAATGCAAGAGGAACGTGTTAACAATTACAGCACAAGTGGAAATCAGGGAGAAACCGGACACACAATAGTGTAATGTTGTATTCTTATACTCGTAAATGCATTTCAAATGTGCACAGACCATTTTATTTGCATTTAGAGACTACTTTGGTACAGAAAACATATTGTGAACACTTTCCCTTTGGGAATCAATAAGGTCTCATCTTTTATGATGAACTTCTTCCATGTAACGTTTATATTTTTTTCCTAATAACAAAATGTAAATATGGTAAAGCCAAATAAATTACTTTCAGGACTTCTCAGCCGTGCGTTTGATTGTTATTGGTCAACCGGTGTCTACAGCAAACACAAAAGTAACCACAATGTTACTACTGCGTCTGTATGGAGCAAAACTAGCAGTCATTGAAAAACAAACAATGGAGAACACGTTTTGGACAAACCAACATGTTATTTAATGCATGCAGCGGCTAGACTTCAGCGCAATAGGAGCAACGAGCCGTGAGCAACAAGAGAACTGAACTCTGAAAGATAACAAACGGAGCGACAGCACAACAAAGACTCGAGCGGCCTCATGCCACAACTTTCCACAGCACGGCTTCTCTTCATCTCGACAGATTTGCAAGCTAAGTAACCTCTCTCCATGCATGTACTGAACTTTCACCAGCATGCAATAACTTTACACGGCTAAGTAAGCATATAACTGCTATACTGTCGTAAATGTTTGTACATGTTTTTATTGACTGAACTTTATGGTGTGATCTGTTGTATTGAGCTGATGGATAACATTAGATGGGCTGTTGTGGTAGTATTGTACACACAGACAGAGTTGCACACTCCCCAATTGTGTGTTTTACATTTATTATCTTATTAATAAATGCTGTTTGGAATATACATGCTGGTTTATTTAATGTTATTTAATGTTATACAAGTATGAGTACTGCTAACCTCTACTATGATACTAAGTATTCCAAAATACTTTACTAGTTTTTGATATGGTCATTTTGTTTATAGTTATTCATTTAATTATTAATCAGAGTTCCTAATTCATTGCCTAGTATATTTTATGAGACTACATTAACTGGCTATCATTTTACTTTGATACATGCGGCCCCATTGAGCTGATTTAATGTAAATGAAATCAAACTAATTATTGACTATATTTGATATGAAAAAAAAAATAATAATTATTCATATATTTGATATATGAATAATGACTAATTATTTCTTTTAGTGACTTTTGAACTATTTGTTATCAGAAATCAGAATCAGAATCAGAAATCCTTTATTAGTCCCACAGCGGGGAAATTTACATGGTTACAGAAGAAAGGTAAAAAAGGATACAATAAAAACACATGTGAACACTACAACCAGTAATAACCAGACTTGCTCATACAATATCCCAACACTCTGAAGTGGTTAGAAGCACAAGCACATGTCGACATACTGTAGTGACCTGTACCTCTTGGAAATCAATAATCATCGTGTCCTTTACTTCAGTCACCTACCGGTTCACAATATATTTTTGTTAAATACATCAGCAGAACAAAGCTTCACAACATTGATAATGGGAAGCTCCAAGTTACAGGATGCAAGTGTGGTTAACGATGGTCTCATGCTCAGATTATCATCATTTAGCAGTGGATACACACTTCATCATTCCTATTGATTTCAGTAACCAACTGACCTTTGGTCTCTGCTTTCATAAAATAATCCAAATATAAAGAGCAGATAGGCATTTGCGTTGATATTCTATAGAGGATGGACCGTTTCCTCCTGTCCCCAATCTGAAATGTTAACTTTTCACATGAGACACATGAGTCCAGTGTCCTTAGAAGTTACGTTAATAGCGGAACCCAACAGTTAATGTTCACTTCTTTAAACAACAATGATGGTTTAATCTTCACCAGGTGTTTTAGTTGCCTAACCTTGACTGTAAACCAACCATCATTATTTAATTCCTATGACCACAATCTTTCTTTAGCCTTATTATAAAGTTGCCATGTGCAGATATATAAAGGATTTAAAACATTAGTAATGGATGTTAAAATATGTTGCCATTGAATGTGTGTGTGGTTGTTCCAACACCAGTCACCTAGTGGTCAGTGGTCCCATCACCGGGCCTCTTACACTGCTCTCAAGCTAACGTCAGCCCTGGGACGTTGTTTGTTTTTCACAGCAAAACCTTCCTCCTGTGGAATGTAATGAACACTGCAGTATCTGCGGGACAGCACGGCATTAAAAACATACCATTTTATACTCAACGGTTGTTTATGAAGTTAACGCCAAGTTCACACTTGAAGTCGTTTTGGTTCTCACACTACCTGACAGGCTACGACGAGGTCTCCTCTCCATACTACGCTTTGTCACGGAACTCACATGCGGCAAGTGGCACAATAAATAACGTAATACAAGCGCATAATCATGCGTGTTGATGTTTTCACTAAAGGAAATAGTTTCCACACGTCTTTACTATTTACTGTGTTACGTGTTATGTTTATCCATGCAAACATCCAACACCCTATGTGCAACAACAACTTCGGTCCTTGTTGCTAATGGAACACCCAGCAGCACCCAGGGTCCAGTTATTTAGTCTGCTAGATATCTGGGATGTGCCTGCGGCGCCTCGGAGAGCCTCTCGGCCTGCATCTTTGGACAGTTCACACAGCGGGCGAGCGCAGACTTACGAGCGCTGAGCCAACGCAGATTTGCCTCCGATCTGGGTTCATGTCGAGGAGCTCCAAAAACTCTTGGTGAGTGGAAAAATCGGGGCTAAAGTTTGTAGTGTGAACTAGGCATACATCACACAGGGGAGCATAAGAAGTCTGATTGATTGATCCACGCAGCTCCCATGGTCACTGAGCTCTGTAGGGTACAACAGGGACTTGTTGATCGAGCGCGACATGTTGCTTAAAGTGTGAGTGAGTCAAGAAATGGAGCGTGAAGGGGAAAAGGATACAGACTCACTCCACTTTTACCTTCGATAAAGATTGAAGGTAAACCCCTGGAATTTGGATCATGCCTGTGGTGACTGTTGAGGCTAATGAAGATGAGATGGAGGTATCAGTCCAGATGGTTCTGCTGAGCGTGTTAGTGACATTGATACCACCATAGATAAGCCACAGCATCTCCTCGTGCAGAGAAACCGCAGCAGTCTACGTGGAGCTGTTGTGATTGGTAATATGGGACAGCTGTGACCATGAAATCAGGACTTAGCGTAATTAGTCACTTTGAAGCAAAGATTTAATACCAAAATCTTCGACAAAATACCAGGGGATCTGTTGCTACTTAATGATAATCTGATATCCAAGCCTCTCGTCTCATGTATTTTCCTTCTTAACAACCGTGCCATTTTGGAGCGGAGAGATGGGACCTGGATTCCATTTGGAGCGTCTGTTCACGAGCCAGACAGAAATGCCACGGTGCAATACTCTCAATTCATATTTGTAGGGGGGAGACCAATATGACACATGCACTTTTTGGAAAAAAAAAAGGAGCATAAGTATAATATTACAGTGTTATTAGGGTGGCTTTTTCCCTGCTGTAAATACCTCTGTGTTGGCCCCATACAGCTTTAGTATTGAGTTGACTTGCAGTGGTGTATTTGCATGAAGCTTTTGACAGATGGCATGCAGGCAACATAACTCGGGTGGTAATATATTTTGTTTTCGTGTTCTATTGCTTTTGCTTCCATCAGCTCGATGGAACATCTCTCATGTTGGAGACAGTCAAGATTCATCCCACATAGCTACCTACATTCATGATGAACAGTCGAGCATAGATGAGATTAAAGCTGCTGTTGTAATTCGATTTACATTTGAAATATTTTTAAAAGTTGAGTCGATTCAAAATGACGGCAGCAGCAGTTCTGGTGTCAGTGTCACAAGTCACAAGTCTATCAATACATATTGTAACGAATCAGAATCAGAACCCTGTTCATTGCTAAGTAGGTTTTCACAGACAAGGTGTAGACAGGAATAAACAAAGTAAGAGAAATTAAAATGTAAAATAAGAGCAAATCTAAACAATGTAAAAGATGATTGAACAAACTAATGTTGTATTATTTTAAACACACTGTTGAACAGTTCTGGTCATCTTTAACATATGACACTGATTAAAACAAAGCTACAATTTAAACAATGTATAATAAGCTCGTCCTAGCCTGTAAATTGCTGTTTCCTTTCACTTCCGTGAAATATTTCATGTTGCATGCCTTATAAATTTATACAAAACGTAATACAAAAAGGTTTGTCTCGTATGCCTTTCAATTATTACTTACAATACTCATTTTCATAAACAAACAGCCTTGTTTGGCCTCTGCTTTTTTGCAATTTTCTCGTTTTGGAGACTATCAAGCTGAATTGTTTCAGACAAAGTAATCCTTCCAAACTCGCAACTGGTTGTTTGTTCAATATCCCTAAACTGCATCAAAGCTAATTTGGCCAACTGTGACTCTCCACCAGCGATGTAAGCTGAGACCCCACTGGCCGATGATGAGGCATAAACGGAGCAAATCAAGGCTGCACTCTGGGCTGAACAGGCTCAGGCCTCATCTTTCACCCTCAGCTGTTTAATGCCTTCCTGGAGCAGCGGGGGCAAAGCTGCAGTGCGGGGAGGCCCTTAATGAAGTGCTTTCAGAAGTAAAGACTTTTCAGGACTCGCAACACAACCCTCCTTCATGTCCACAATAACAGAATTAGCTAAGCCTTGTAGAGGCCCCCCGTCCTAAACACCCAACTTATGGACCCCCACACCAGCCTTCTCAAATCCCCCGTCCCATTCACTTTTCCCCTCCAGTGCTGTCCACGTTTAATGAAGCTGTGATATATTTAAGGCCAGCCAAATCCAGCTCTAATCCTACCTCTGATAATAACAGAGTGTAACTGTTTTCCTTAAACATGCTTCATGAACCCTGGCTGGAGACTCTGTGCATATTACTCACTAAACTCATTTGCACTTGCTGTGTGTAATGCACACCGATGTAGGGGGTGCGGTGGTGTGGGGGTGTGGGGGGGCTGAGCAGGTCAGTGGCAGGCTGTCAGTTGTAGGGGGGGTGGTCCTGTTTGCATCACGAAATGGGCACCTTGAGAGGTTGAGGGGGCAAAGGCAACAGCAGGGCTACCTCAGCGAGTAACGAGGTGTTGCTGGATCTGTTTTTTAAGAGTCCAATTACATCAGAGCTCATGAGAGCCATTGTAAACATGAATAAACCGTGCTGGCCTCCAAAACGATATTTGAGAGAAAACAATAATACGCCTGTACAAAAATGACGTAAAGGCATTAAAACTGTGTTTTAAAAAACATTGTATAATTTCTGTTGGCAAAGATGGAGGTGATTTAACATTTTATTCTCCACTATAAACAAAAATATAATGGACATAAACATGTCGCTACTCAGCTCGCGCTCACGCTGCTGATATGATGCAGAGGAGAGTTTGATGAAAGTCGGAGTTAGGTTTGAGGCCTGCACAGTTTAAAGACACTAACTAGAGTAAAAAGACTAATTTAAGGCAAATACTTGAGCCTGATTTAACCTATAAATAACACCTGCCATACCAACTGGTGTCATATAATATTCAACATTTCGCAACCATGCCCAACATGATGTGGCCTCAGTATTACAATATCATCAAACAATGTAGGAGACATTCCAGTACTTAAGTCACATTTAGGAGTAAATTCAGTTTGAAGAGGTTGAATGAAGGAGCCTGTTCTATTCCATTGTCCCTGAGGTACAGACGGTATGTAAAACCTACATTTCCATCATCCAGGTATTACACACGTCTCTGGCAGTCAGGAAGAATTCATAGAAGTTAATTTCGTTGCTCTTGATTTAAAAGTACAGAGCCCCTTAGGGATCACGTGGTCGGGAAAAAAGAACTTGATATGTAACTGTGTGAACGGATTGGTCAACTGTGCCCTTGTATTACAAAATCGTTCACAGAGATTTACACATCACATTTTTTCCCTATACTATCTGACCCCAGAGTATAAAATATTTCATTCAAGATAAAAAAAAAAAAAAAAAATGGTTCAAATTAAAAGCCTGAATAACGTAAAAGTGAAAAGTAAAGGTAAAAGGCTAAAATAAGATTTAAAGGATCTTTCACCCAGATTATTTAAAAATGTAAAAAAACAAGAACCTCATCACTTACCTCCAGTAGTATCTATCTATCTGCCTCCACCAATACAGTGAGGTGAAAGGAAACATACTTTGTGGTGCTCACTAACTTGGTTTAATTTGGTTGAATTGACCCTTCGAGGTAAAATGGTCTGATTTAAAGCGCTTTCTTTAAAAACCGGGGTCTTATTTTTGTGGCTGTACTTATCATTCTCGTCACAATTATTGCAAATAAAAATGTACAACCAGAGTTTAAAAAATGAAGGGATGGGACAAATAAAAAAATAAAGCATTTAAGTACAAGAGGGGAGTCTCTTGAACAATATAGAGGATGATTTCAAAATGTGTATTACAATTGAGAAAGTCACATTTTCATTGGTTATATCATGGTAGTCTGTACGCACACAGTTTTACGACGTAGTAAAGTGGGCTCGTTCTAGCCTGTGTGGTTCCTCATGTTTGCACGGTGCAGGATGCAGGTCTCCACCGGAGGCCACACTTCTTAGTAATTCAAGCTGGTGATGCACAATGTGATTGTAACCCAAACCTGGCCAAATTTAAAAAGTGTAAAAAAATACCTTGATTAAAGTGAAATCCGGACATGGGCTGGTTTAGAGCAACACATCTGATTTGAGGTGAAGGAAGGAGGGGGTTGGAGGTGGAAGCTCTTTGGTTCTCTGGAGCTGAAACTTTCACACCTGAGCCGTCAGTACAGTGAGCGAGAGCCTCAGCTCCCCTGTGATGTCAGCGCTGGCAGCCCGGACGCCTGAGAACTCACAGAGTCCCTCTCTGTGGACCGTTGGTGCCATTTCAGGCATGCTGTTTATTTTCACCGTTTCATTCAAGAATTTTAATTCATTTCATCGTCCTTTCATTTTTCTCGCCGACGCTGACCGTTGTGTAAGAATACCTCGGCTCCCCGGGCAATTACTGTGTCAGGAAGAGTGAGTTTAAACATCTGCAGCCGCTGAGGGAGATTTAGCTCCTCCCTCTGGACCGGTGTTATAATAGAGCTCTTTGCTAACCACTCATCTCTGTCATCACATCAGGACAGATGGACTGATGGGGATTTAACCTGGTGAAACATAAAATAATGTAAGAGAAGAATATAGCTGTTCTACGAAAAAAATAAAAAGGTTTTTACTTTACTTCCAAATAATGCCTTTTGGCATTTATCTGCAGAACAACACCTCTAGTGAAAATTTTCCGCAGGCCTTTTTTTAAAAAATTTTTTTGCCAAACAGCGGCCGGAGAGTGTGGATTAGCATTCTTAGCTGAGAAAACCCTTGTGTACTGTGACATTACCCTTTTACACTGTGACAATTTCTGGTGTGATGCTTTGGGAGTATTTCTTTGTTTAAGCTCTGTGCCTCTCCTATAAGAGCGATTCAGCCGCACGCACATGGGCAGTGTCAGCCGTAATTAGCTTTGACAGGGGCATTTAGTGGTTGTAATTCAAATCTAATTCAGAACATCTTAACCCTGAAGTCTGTCAAGACACTTGAAATGCATTGGAACACTCATGGTCCCAATCAGGTCTGCGTTTGTGTGGCAGCACGCTGATGTGTCAACAAGACCAGTTAGAAAAACAGGCACAGAAAGTCCTTTACAGTACAGAGCCGGATCGGCCTAATGCGCTGTTTAAATCCTCCCCACAGAAATAAAAGGAACATAAATAATGATAAATCTGCTTCACATTTTGGCCCTGCCACAGTGATTCCCCTTTCATGCAGGAACCTTTTACCTTCATACTTCTCTACCTTTTGAACCCTTCTACAATACAACAAAACATCATCTTGGGCTGTGGAAAAAGAAAACACAGCGGTGCGGTTGAAAGAGAGGAGCAGTGGGAACACAGCTGACCTTCAGCTGAGGAGACTCCAGGACCTTGAGCAGCTCGGAGCTTTGTAATCTGTTTGAACTGCACATACAACACTTAGCCTTCTACAAGAAACACTTTGCTGTAAAGTCAAGGTTTGAAAATAATTCTACCTTTGTTACCACCTTCATATAAAGTCCCTGTTTACTAACCTTAAAACAGTGAAAAGCTGCTACTGTAATGTCAAGCGAAGGTCAAGCTCTATTTTAACTTTAAAGAGAGTGGTGTGGTCGGAGAACGTTTAGCCTTGGCCGAGGTTGAATGAACTTACAAGAAATGACATTCGTATGGAAGCTAAGAGAGTTCTCTCATGATCAGTCTATAAAAAAGATTTTCCCTCATGAGGGGAAAATAAAAGTGTTCCCCGCTCTATATTTTCAGTTTTCTGTATGTGTGCAATAAATATCCAGCGAAAAACTCTACAAAAAGCACAAATAGGAATTAAATGAGATTACCAAGTTAACGTTTTAACATTGCACACACCGTCCGCCATTATAAACGCAGAATTCTCTAATAAATTAAGAAACTGATGAAAAACATGTTCATTGGGACAGTTGGGGTAACTGTTCATTAATAAAGCCATGACGAACAACACACACCTTCTGTAAGTGTGAAGGACAATAAGCCAACACTGACTCAAGGAGGTCAGGCTGAGCAACGTTCTGCATGTTTCGCCTGAAAAGGGCTTCATCTTTCATATCTTTAGATGTTAAATAAGAGGGGGGGTCCTGGTGACCTGAGTTTAAGATGCTGACCTGTAATCCCCACATCCCTGGTTCGAGCCGGAGACCTTTGTTGTCACTCTTTTCTTTCATTTCCTCTCAGGATCTCTACCTGCGTAATGCATGAACACACGCAGTTTTACACAGAAAGAGACATAAGTTGTGAAAAAATAGAAAGAAAAAACCCACAATATTAATACATTATCTCTCTTTCCTGTCTGTCTTCTATAACATCCATAAACCTCCCTTCACAGTATCTGTCCGTTTTAATTACACCCTACCTGAAAGCAGGGTCGTGCCTGCTGCCAATCCCATCCTTCATTCAGCCGGGACAAATCCTCCGCCAGAAGACTCCTTGTAATTTTCTTTACAGTGAAAACAGTAAGCAGAGATTCAAAGAGCCGGGGAAAGCCAGCTGTCTGACAGCATGCATTTAAGCCGGCATATTTGCATTTCTCACATAATATAACACTTGTGTTAAGTGACACATGATTGATGATGGGGAGCGAGGTGGCTTTTTTAACCCCTGTAAGTGCTCTAAAAACAAATTAAAGCTTTCATCATTGTAACATGTCTATTACAAGATGTGATAATAGCCCCTCGTTGTATCAAATTATTTGTGTGTCTAAATAATTTTGAAAAATTAAACTATTAATCATCCCGAGAGCGTCTGACAAAAGATCACGGAGGGCCCAGAGGAACGTGCTGAGCCTATTCACAATACACTTAAAGGTGTTTATGGCTTACTTTGCGAAATGGCTGTAATTTCTTAATTGCTCATCTGTTGGTGGCTGCAGTGTTTTCAGGGTGAAAGTTACCGTCTGACTTGAGTTTCAGCGGAATTATCCAAAGTAAAACCAAATGTTCGTTTTGAGGTTTTCATTGCTAATTTGGAAATGTGATGTGTTTGTGGGATTTTTTTTTTTTTACAGCGCACATAGGATATCGTTCAAGCTCGAGGTGGCCATCGTCAAATAAAGTGCCGAACCAAAAGGAACGACACGTTTAAAAAAAGAAAAGAAATTCACAAAAAATATCCTGATTCATACCTTAATACCTTTCTCTCTCCGTAACGTAACTGGCAAGATCGATTTCCTGAACATGCTTTATCCCAGCAACAGTCAGTCAGTAATATCAATTCAGATACGCTTGGAGAAAAGGGAAAAAAGGAGAGAAAGTTCACACATGGAGGTAAGTAGAGGTGTCGCTCTTCACGCTCCAGCAGAGCGGCCCGGCCGGCCCGTACTCTTTGTTATAAAGCAGGTCCAAGCGAAACACAAAGGGATACTGTGTTTTTATATGAGTAATGCATTAACCTGCTCAGGAAAAGTTCATGTTAAACGTATGGGCTTGGACAGCACAAGATTTATGGCGATAGCTGCAGAAATTATGCTTTTCTTCCCCCTAAAGGCACTTTAATTATGTAATTATTGCCAGCTGCTTTTCATTTGTGGTCACCGTTAATTGGGGCCCGGGGTCCGCAGTTCAAGTGCTGGCTCTCTCTCTCTCCCTCTCTCTCTCTGATAAGTCCAGTTGTCCTGGGGCGCAGCGGCCTGAGATGATTAGCCAAATCCTCAGCAAAACTCATTTGTTATTCAAGCTTTACCGGCAGCCTCCCGCCGGGCCGAAGAAAGAAGCCTGGGGCCCAATTTCCTCCACATCCTCCGCTCCTTATCCCTCCGACTCATCAGCAACAATTGTCCTCAAATAAGAAGCAGCGATATCTGTTTGCTTTCCTTATTAGGCCCCCTAATGTAGAGAAAACATATCAGTAGTGGGGCCGAGGGCTCCCATCACATTTTACAGTGGGTCCTTTAAACAAACAGCAGACTTTAAGAAGCAGACAAATGAAGCCTGAGACACTTTTTTCTCTCCGTCACAACAATAGAGGATTGTGTGTGTGTGTGTGTGTGTGTGTGTGGGGGGGGGTAACAGAAACCTAATGAGTCTCCACACCTCCAGATTGTCGGCGGATGAGAATCAAATGTTTGTGAATTTTTCCTTTCATGTGTTTATTTTGTAGTTTTACAATGAAGTTTTATATTTTATGTGCAAATATTTTCTATGTATTATATAATAAATAAATCATTTGTGTGGCAAGTTATTATATGGGTTAAACAATGGGCAAAAATGTAGGGATCTGATTATTAAACGTAAAATGAATAACATCACTAGATTCTGCTTTATGTATTTTGTTCATTTATAGTCTTTGAAATAAAATGGGCTTAAATGGCTGCGCTGAACTAAAAAAGATCAAAGATGTCTATGGTGCATATACGTATTTACGATATACATACATATGTATAGATATGCATGTATATGTTTTTATCTCTGTGTAGGTATAGAAGATAGTTCTTTCAATATGATATAAATGTTTAATTTATTTTACAACTTTAAAAATAAGATAAATTGGTAGTTAGGAAACCAATATATTCCATTTAGTGAATTGAGGAAAATACATTTTATTAAAAAACACGCTTTTAAACAGCTGTTAAAGTATCACAATCTTACATTTCAATTCATTTCCCAACATGAAACGTAGAACAAATTAAAATAGAACAAAAGTTGGCTTTTAAACATATAAAGATAAACACAGCACCCTAGTTACACCTTCATACACACAATACAAGCCTTTGAGGACACTGAGGTCATGTCCTTGGTATTTTTTCTGTAACCTGCAGTTAAAAATAAATTTATATAAGCTAGTATTTTTTAACTGATTATATTTAAATGTAAATACTTTCAGGCTAAAATAAATAAAATGTTCGATAAAAATAAAGCTTTTTTTAAATAAGCTAAGTTTTTAAATAAAAATTCTAATATTCACACTTATGGACACATCATTTCCTCATAACATTGTAGAACGTTTCCTTGAAAGAAGAAAATCTGCCACATGTCCATGAAAAAATAAACAGAATAAAAAAAGTCTGCGAGTCACCAAGAATGAAGGAAAACAAAACAGACGAGACAAATGACTTTTTTTCCACAAACGTCTTTAACCCATAGTGTCTGTACATAGTGCCAAGTGAAAACATAATGACTTGTGCTGAGGCTAAGTGCTGCCATTTCTCTACGTCTGCTCTGGGCCAGCCAAACGGTAAACCACTGGGCGAAGAGGAGCGTCCCGCCGGCCCCTCAACTTTCACACGTGAATACGAATGTTTTCTTTCTTGCCATGAGCTATTGCATCCATTTGACAGTCAAACGGAAAAGTCAACAATGGAAAAAATACATATCTTTGAGTTTGTGTGTGTTTGTGTGATGGTGTGTGGAAGAGTTGACAGGTCTGACAGGGGCTTGATATTTTACTCATGGAAATGATGCCCTCACCCAGTCATCAGTGTCACACAGTCTCCCTGGGTGTCCATCACAGGCTTTGGAGCAATAAAAAAATCCAAAAGGAGGGAAAAAACATGTTGTAAAAAGGATGTTTTTTATGTTTGGAGTGGCCGGCTGATTGGCCTGTCAGGGGGGGAAGTGGTGAGAAGTGACACACATGTGATTACCTATGCATTAGGAGAGATGATAAGGGCCTTACAGCTCAGGGAAGCTTCAAAAGAGCTGTGAAACATTAAGGCAATCTAGCATCGAATGCATTACAGTATAGGACTGTTTATCTGAAGCTTATGTATTCCAGCTTTCATAATGCTGGATGAGATGTGTGTGGTTGCAATTCACCAACACAAGTGATGCATTGTGAGGCTTTCTGCTCAGCCTGCTCTCCTGGAATCTGAGGAACCATTTAACAGCCAAAGTTTCTTGTGGTTATTGCGGCTCAGAAATTCAGCAGTTTTAATGCAAGATAAAACATTTTAATTCAAATTCAAAGCTGCACTCATCATTATTTTTACATGAACAATGGATCAAAAGACGATTTGTGGTATGAAAGGTTTTGCCCCTGAGGATGATCACCAACTCTGCAGTTCCTCACATATCTATTGAGCTTTTTTGTCTCTTTTAGCTCATTGTTTTGGTTTTATGACCCGCAACTTTACCACTTTGTACCAATGTCCGCCCAGCAGCAGACACAGTTAGAGACTACATAGTAAACAAAATGGAGCATTTAGAAACTAAAAAGAGAGATATTATCTCAGGAGTTGGTGGAGACTAAACCAGAGCTATCAAAAAAGGGCATAAAATGTCCCAAAAAAAAAATCTTACTTTTTCTTTTTTAAACCAGTAAATGCGGCTTTAAAGCACCTGAATGATTCAAATCTCCTCCATAATGTTAAATATCCATTACAAAGCAACAATCAAAGTTAAAGTATAGAAAAAAACATAGTTACCTATAATTTATTAAGAGTTAAAAGGTGCCTGATGTAGCTAATGTAGTTCAACACTGAGAGCTGTCCTCAACCAAAAAAGACCGCTGAGGTCGTCTGTGCAAGCAGCTTATTACGACCCATATTTACATTAGTTGTTAGACAGCACGCCCTAGTGGCTATAGTCATTTTTACAGCAAAGAAGGAAGTCAGATGTGGTGTTCTAAAGAGTGACAAAGTCCACATAGAGTCTCACAAACACAGAACCCTGACCCAGGTCTGAAACCAAAGGTCAAAATGTTGAGACATTTAAGTTACAGTAAAAAACTACATTACTACGCTAGTACAGTACGTAACCACGCCAGGCACCATGTCACCCACCACGTCCCACACATAACGTCGTAACTATGTCCTAGATTTATTTTAACCACAATCTTTTCCTAAACATAACAAAGTAGTTCCATTTCACAATGTTAAATAAACGGTCACGTGCCTAAAAACTGCCACTGTGCAATCGTTTAACAACGTTAAATAGAACGGCCATATATGTAGTTTTGGGAGTCACTGGCAAACAACCTCTTCTGTGGTTTAGGTACTAGGATGTGTTGGCACCGTTGACTGTGCTACCAACATAAGCAAAAAAGCCCACAGCTATCATCACAAATGTTGTTAAAAAAATTGTTGTTGGTTTATGTTGCTAATTGATAAGTTCACTGAACTACTGAATGGCATTACATGTGTCCCATTTAAAATCAGTGTGAAAAGCAAAGGATAAAAACAGTAGAAAAAAAACAGTAAGAACAGTACAACAACCAATACCTTGACAATAAATTGTGCTAATGTTGTACAAAGAAGAAAAGGAGAAACTGATGTTACAGAAAAGTTTCAATTGGAGTAAAGTTTATCTTTATACTATATTATTTTCTTTGAAAGTTTGTTTCATAAAGTCAACTAAATGGTTACCAAGTTCATCGTTCGTCAGAGAGCGACTCATTTTCAGGCTGTGTAGTGCTTTTAACAGGCTCCATAAATCACAGTTAGCTTCAGGTATTAGGTTTCAGATGGTTGACTTTGGGTTGAAGGTTAAAAAAAGTTGGGTGAAAATGTGAATGGTTGGATCTGATTCGAGGTGATACACAGGCTGAGTCTGAGAAGATGACTGAAGCTGAAGATGAAGAAAAAAAAGCAATACTCTACCCAAAGTCTATCTTTTTATTATGAGCTCACCCTCAGGCTTGAAAGGTGTAACAAGTTCAGACTCACTGCAGCTGTGGTAAACTTGAATTTATGTAATTTACAATGGATTCCAATTCCACAGAAGAAAAACATAGATGTGGAGGCCTCAGGGGCATGCTTACAGGCAGAGACGCCTTCAAGTCTACAATGTTGCATCTAAAAGTAAAGAGTCGTCAACTAGATAAGACATTTCCTAAGATACTGGCCTGAATGTCAAGGTGTTTGTCACAATTGTGTTACTTGCCAAAATGTATCTATTATTATTACAAATATATGAAATGGCATTTGCAATCAATGTGCCTTCCACACACTGGGCAGAATGGAGAAATGTAATGCTTGTTTTATTTATTGTTCATAATAAATAGTGGACATTGTCCACAATAAATAATCAGGAATCACGAGCTTTTCACACAGAGGTTGTGTGTGGTTTTTGGCATTAATATTGGCTAAATTAACTCTAAATGTGAAAATAAGCCCTGTAAAAATGAAAAAACACACCATAAAACAATAAACTATTTTCATAAATCCTATGAAACTTAAATGTCTTTGGTCACAAATAACGTATTGCTGAAGAATTAAAGAAAGGTTATGCATTAGCTTCATAATGGAAAAAAGGAATTAAGTGTTGTATGAAAAAAGGTCTGTTTTCCAACAGATATATGATAGCTCTTGCTGGGATTTTTCTATCCACTTAACCAAAGCTTTTCAACAAGCAGAGTTATCAGTAATAGTCCACATATCATACTCATACAGGGTTGGATTGTGAACATGTTGGGAGAGGGTCATTTAAAGGGAGCATTAATCAAATGAAGGTTGACTTTCGTCTGATGGCCATTTCCAAATACCTCATTAAGATTCCTCGGTCTTTAGGACATTTTGACTTGTGCACATATGTTTTAAAAATCTGCTTCCACGCAACTTGTGAGGTTCACTTTCCCTTCAAATGGCAGTTTTTAAAAGCTGATTGTCTGAAAATGAGGTTACAGGCAACGAGTGCACTCTATAAAAAAGCTTAGTGCCCCGATGTAGCAGCTCAGGACTCAATAAGCCAAGGCTTGGATATTTTTTGACACTTACATAACCGAGTCAGGAGAGAAAGCGCCTCGGCCTGTAGCATTTTGGACAAAGATATTTCCCGTTCCCTGATCGTCCATTAGTCGGGTCATCTTTGGATCCCCTCACTCTTCACCATATGCTGAGAGAGTCTTGCCTTGCTCTGCTCTCACTCAAATGAAAAGTACCATTGTTGGGAATTAATGTTCAAAAAAGACAGGGGGGTGGAAAAAAGTATATGCAGAGAAGGAAGGGGGGTCTTGATTTTTACAAAGTCCAGGACTCCAGAGCTAAAAGTTGGGAGAAATACCCTTGATAGTTAATTTTATGAGGGGTTTGGAGTCCTTGTCTTGTAATAATATATAATGCCTGCCTGGGTCATCTGCAGTGAAGCAGCGGCCGTGACCTGGGGCAATTACAGACAGGCATCAGCGAAGCCTCCCTTTAAGTCCTGTTGTGTCTGAATTCTCCTGACAGTGCATATTACTCTGCTGTCAGGGCACGGCCACTACATGTGTTTCTTGGGGCCAAAAGCCTGCAACTTGCAAATGTTTGGCTCTCTCGAAAACTGCAGAACATTATAAATCTAACAGGAAAAAACACCGTGGCTTAAAAAAAGGGGGCATATGTCACAAACTGCCCTCTTAATACTTTTAGACTTTTAGAGTCAGGACTACAATTCCAGGGAGATGGAAGGGGTGGCGGGGTCTGCTGGAAATCTGACAAACATACTGGCTTGTTTTTACTTTCAGGCATGTTTCTCGTTTGCGTTGCAATTTGTTAATTCAGCTAACACTCTCATATAGCATGCCTCTTTCACTGTGAAGGTGTTTGCCAAGTAGATGGTGGGTATTTTGATTGGAACACTCAAATAAGTGAGTGTTTTTTTTTTCTTCTTTCTTGCCATTACACCTACTTATTTCTGGTGGGGGCACTTTTAGCTTGTGATAAAGGTCAAAGACCTTTTCTGAAAATCCACATGCAGCTGTCTCTATCTGTGTGGCCAGCCTGTACAATTTACACCATCCTTGCCAAGCCACCCAGCAAGTATGACAGAAGACACGTTCGACTCTTTCTGACAGTAAACGTATGATCCCTGTTTTCAATCCTAATCCTCGTAGATTTATTGGTGCCTTCCCCTGTGTTCATCCTGTTTTTTTACTCCCCATTCTCCTGTTCACCCCTGGGCCGGAACTTATAAAGGTTTTACAGGGTTCAGCAGCCGTTTATTAGTTCCAGCTGTCTGACTCCATATACTTTTATGGGATAGTAAGGATCTTCATCCTCAGGTCACCATGTTTCCGCAGCAGTGGCGAGCCATCAGGCCAGGTTATGTAACAAATAATACCTTCTCTAAGGGAGAATCCGATTGAGGGAGGTTAAATAAAATTGGACAAGCTGTCAGTTTCAACTGTACTTGTTGCAGTTTTACTGCATTACACACTTTGTGACAGAAATCCAAACTTGGATTTGAAAAGTAAAAAGAGTGAGTCAGGCTGGGAGTCTCCACACAGTCACAACAGACTGCGTATGTTGTGAAGGTTCAGTGGAAATATGTTTGCTGCTCTTTATACCAGGAACTTATCTTTTAGTACTTACTAGTACACAAAAAAATGCTTGTGAGGTTTGGTCTGGAGCTTCACTGAGTGACAAGGTGATACAGACAATCCTGTCTCTTAATAATTCAGTCTATATAGTATTATAGCTGTTTTGCCAAATACACTTTGACTGGATTATCTTCACTGCCAACATTTCTTCCACTCCAGAAGGCGTCATGTTCTTGCTCTAGCGCTGAACTTGCAGGGAGGTGGATGGTGGCTGTGAAAGGTGCAGAGCTCTGACACCAACACATCTTCATTTACACAGAATGAACAAACAACATGATATAAAAAACATAAATAGACCAATAATTACCAATCCTTCTGAGAGACAGTTTGGTGCCTTTTAAACTACAGCATGTACATAATTGTACTGCCATGTTATTATCAACCCTATGAATGATTTTATTAATATTAATAGTTTTATTGATAATAATTATCATTAATATTTGTTAATAACCAGACTTGTTCATACCAAATCACAACACAACTAAATCCCTTTAGTAAGGGAAAGATCATGATTTAGTTAAGGTTCGGGCTCTTGACTTTATCAGTATTAAACAAAGACCCCACATTTCCCTGACCTTTATTAAAAGTGTGTGTATGGAGTTCTGGTTATTAGCCATATGATATGGTGATATATTTACATGAGCTTTTGAAACTCTAACAATGGTTTGTATGGGCATTCAGTCACAGAAAAAACGAATATTTCAGCTGTAAACAGTATTCATAGTGGTTCATGGTGGCCATGCATGTGGAATGGAGAACTTCTAAGGTGGAGAATTGTTTGATCAGCAACAATATTAACCGAACAAGACCTTTTTATGAATCTGCTAGCCCACAGGTTCACCATATTCATGATTATGTGTTTATCGGTTTGTCCTGCTCTCTGTTCTGTGATGATTGTATATTTATGTGTGTACTTGTCTGTAATCTGGCAGTGGATTACATCACACCCCTGTGGTTTTTCAATTACCCCAGTGACAGGCTGGGCAGTGGTAATGACCTGTGAGAGCTCGGTTCTGCTCTTTGGCTACGTGGGCCCACCGTAAACCAGTTTGACTTTGGGTGTCTGTCAGAGCCAGCCTGTATTTACACATAACTCAAACAAGCACCCTGTGTGAGGTATTCTGGCTCTGGCTGACAAGACCAAGGTTGCCTATTCTCCGCTTGGAGCCCTCTCTCAGCCTAGACAAGCTAATACCAGGAGGCTACGCTGATGGAAAAGGATAATAAAGCAATTTCTTTGTCAACAGCCAGGCGCGGATGATGTTGAGCTGTTGCATTTGGAAAGGAATGCAGATTTCTTAAGCTATCTTTCTTTTTCCTCAGGCATCATCAATGCTAACGCCTCGGCCCCTGTGCCCTAGAAAATAATTCAGATGAAGTGGTCCCATTTTGAGCCTATCCATCCCCTCCTATCCCCATCCTACTGATTTGTAGGTAAATCATGGCTGTCAGTATAGTAGCAACCCTGATTAAAGTTCAGGGGTTTAATAGATCATTTTAAATAACCCCCAAATTACTCCCCTCTCCCCAGCCGATCCACCTGGACCCCTGCCCTGGGTGCATGGCAGTTTTCAGCCGTCGCAGGGCGAGCCAAGTCCAGCCTTGTGGTTCCTGCCTATTCCCCCAGGATGGTGCGCTGCAGGCCTAGACCAACATTCTCAGCTGTGTTCAATCTGTTCTGAGACAAGCTGGCTATGAGAAAATGCAAAGGGAAAAGGCACTTGTGCACACACACCCACACAACACACACATACAGGAGGAGAGACATGGAAAATCCTGGACAGTTAGCGCACTTTGTCCACTTGGTTCAGCTGGAATCTGTCTAGAAACACCCTGACACACACACACACACACACACACACACCACCTCCACCTTCCAGCTCCCCGGGTGACTGGAGTCCGTTCCAATTAATTGTGTTTAACCATTCTAATCACACTTTAGCACATTAATCCTATTTTCAATCCAAAACACATCTTAGACGACCAGCATGTGGCTTGCTGATTTTTTTATTTTTTTTATTTTTTATTGTTACCGCAAATTAGACGAAACCCAGAACCGGCTGCAGGCCCCTGCTTCAGCCTGCACTCTCACTGAACTTGGACTTTCAATCTCTTTTTTTCCCCTCCTCAACTCATAGGTAGAATTTATAGCATGACGCTGATGCCTTCACTCAAAATATGTCCCTGCAGAATTTAACAATTACCTCGGGTGAGGTAATAAGTAAAAGGCTCGGTATGAGGAAGTGGACTTTTTCCCCTTGATTAGGTTGTATTATTTGTATCATGTGGATACAGTCCCAGTATCTTATCAGTTTGACATTCTAAGTCACCAAGACAGCCAGATAATTTGAGCCCAATCCATCTGCTGTGGAGCACCCCTGGAGGGCGGGCTGGTCATGATACTGTATCTACACTCTCGTTTAATGCTTTTGGAATACATTTGAGCTGTATAATTTCACTATGGATCATCTGGAGGCCAACAGTTATCAAGAAGAGGGAGGTTGTTGTTCTGTGAAATTACGTCTTTGGGGTCCTAAAAGGAAAAAAAAGAAAGTGGTGTTTTCTGCCTGTTTTTGTGTGTTTGGAGACTTTCACATTGGCAGCAGTGGAGGTGTTTAGCGCCCCCCAAGGTTCCTCCTGGAAAGCCGTAGAAAAATCACAGATTTAACCTCTCCTGGAGCTCCTAAAACCTTACAGCCAGGGGTCCCGTAAAAGGTGCTGGTGCATTGATAATTGAGCACTGCAAAGCAAACAAAGCATCAGAAATGGTGTTTTAATTGCCACTTTTGTTACTGCCGGTAGAATGCAAGACACATTAAGCTAATTGAGTTTTAGAGTCTATGTAAAACTGGCAAAGAGTAATATTCAAAGTTATGAAAACAAACAAAAGGGCTACTCATAGGAAAACAAATGGCTTGGACGCTGAGTAAACTGAGTGACATCACTGAGTCCCAGCTCAGCATGTGGGTAGAATGATGTAATGGGAGCCCGAGCTGCTTGCCATTGACCCCCCCCCGTCTTTATAAACCAGTCATACACCCAGCCACAGCGGTGCTCCGGCCGACATGTTTTAATTAATCATAGGTTCATTAGTGCAGTGGGGCGAGCCTGCGACTATTCAACACAGGAAAAAACACTTGTGATGGCATGACAAGTTCTCCTCTTAATGTGGCTGCTTAACATAGGGGTGAAAAAAACAGACATTAATCCACAAGGAAGTGGGAGGGCAGAGAGCTGCAAGTGTTCTGCATAATCTCTTGTTAGACGCAACCACACAGGAGTTAAAGTCGGAGTCAACAGCTTCTGTGCTCTGAGGTCAAACTGAGCGCTACACACAAACAGTTGGTTGGACTGTACTAAACGTTTCCTGTATAATGAAATGTACACTTGATGCCAGTATATGATTTAACAGAACGCTAGGATTGAGTTTTTAATATATATCTTAATATATATTTATGTCTTTAATTAAAACAAACTGCATGATAAAAACAAAATGACAAGTTCTCCAAAATGAACAACAACATGCATTGTGTGACTGCCTGCCAGAATGACATATAAAATTTTCAGATTTACATCATTTTTCTGTGCCTTCCAAAACCAAAAACATTTTCTGATCTAACATCCCTATCATTAAAGTTTGGCTAGTTTTAGATAAAAAAATAACTTGGTTAGAGTTATGGAAAGGTCATGGTTTGGGTTAAAAAATAACTACTTACAGTAATTAAGATTATTAGGGGATTTTGGTTTAAAATTCTAAGCACTTGGTTAAGGTTAGGAAATAAAACAAATCGAACAGCGTCTGTGATAGTAGCCTACAACTGTATGTACTGAAGAAAACGTGAACTGAAAAAATGGTGCACACTGCTGTCTTATTCCACTTTTTTACTTTTATGTGGACATGACTGCCGTTGTTTCGGCCACAGATGGTCCTTCTCAGGTACACATATCTGTAATTGTAGTCAATTTGTTAGAACATATTACATAACATCTCCTGATTAGGTGATTGTTAAATGACTATACTCAAGATTCGTCTTTGTGAGTGTGATCACAAGATTCTCATGTAAAAATTACTTTTTGGAAGATGTTGCCTGTTGTTTCATGCTGTTGATTTGGTAAATAAATCATACATGCATGTAACTAATATGTAAAAAAAGTGTCAAAACATCACAGTGTCCTCACACTTCAAGATAATCCCATAAACAATTTAGTAAAGGTTTAAGTGAAAACAGACACTGAACGTTTGTTATGCAAGTAAGAATATGTGGCCGAGTGTAAAGCGGACATTCTTAGATAAAGGCCTGATATCAAATGACTCATCAGGCCACATAGTTGATCATGACAATTTGACATACCATCACGAATTGTATTAAAAATAGGGCAGGGACTTATTCACCTTCACCTGAGGAAGAACATCTGTGGGTGAATCATTGTCAGTAATATCCACAAAAACTAAAAAATATCAGTTGTTTCATGCATAACCTTCGTATTTTGGTTTAAATAATAAATACAAAGGTTCAGGTATATTTTTTATAAACACAATAAATTACTTATCTTCAAAAATGAAATTACTTCAAGTGTGGAAAGTCACTTTTAAACCTTTTAAACCGAAAACATTTCACATGATTAATTTTTGTTTTATCCATCCATCCATCCATCTTCAACCGCTTATCCGGGGTCGGG
>CALSBV010011913.1:5357488-5385597 GCA_943590825.1 Bovichtus diacanthus | reverse complement strand
ATGGGCAATTTGCAACTGACGGCCACTCTACGTGTATACACACACGCTTGAGCGATGAGAGTGGGTGAAAAAAGGGGGTCAACAGTCACTCCCCTGCGTAGAACTCCATGCCCCCTGGGAGCAGCTAACCAGAGCTACAACAACCAGGAACAGTTTGGTGACTCTGCATGAGAAGCGTTATATTCCACATGAGTTATGAGATTTTTACATTTCTCTTATTTGCTGCGCAGCCATGGTCATTACATCATGGGGGACACCATGCATCAACAGTATAAAAAGTGATTCAATGAGCTCAACTTAGGTCCGAAAAAACATGTTTTTAAAACATTAACTAAGAGCAAATAGTATACATACACATAAGAACATAAATAACAATAAACATTTAAAAATATGAATATGCATATGTATAATTGTTTCCAAAATGAGAGTCCTGAATTTAGCTCATTTCAAATTAAAATGCTCATAATGACTCTCCCGAACCTTTTTGTGAAATCTGACAAATGCAACCACTATTAGAAATTAGCTGAAATCATTGAATTTCAAATGATAAAGATGAGCTGGTAATTAAATTTTGTCACTAATTATGATTTTTTTGCAAACCTGAAAATGTAAGTTTAAAATGTAATTTCAAAACTTTCATTTTAATGTTGTCATACATAACATGCACACAAATGTGAAATACAATTTCAAATTAATTAAATGATTTCATTTTTAATCTTTGCAGTATAGACTTCATACACCTTCATTAAAGGCGTAGTCAAAAAGATTTACCGTCCTGCACCCACTGCCTTTCCCCCGTCCGGTGCGCACCCACCAACATGTCGCTGATTGGCTGGAATAGTGTTGTTGTCTTTGTTTGTTTCCCTTTGCAGAAGCAGGGTTGTGTGTGAACACCAACGCACACACAGAAGTGTCTGGCGGAGCACGAGGAGATTAGATTACGCTGACTGCATCTTTAACCATAAGAACGGAATATTGTACTTTATACATTTTTATTTGTTTATTTGCTATTAGTTACATTGCAGACTTACATAGGGACCACATGTTCAGAATAAAATATGATGCATTGTCATATCTTATCTTCCCAACAATATCTATGTAGAGTAGAAATATTTTACAACTGTACACATCACAGCAGTTTACTAATCATGATGAGTACTATTCAGCCTGTGAAAACAACGTTATAATGTCTTCTGTTCTGGAGGAGCTTTGTTAAGACTGAGAGAATAACCTTGATGATCATCTGGTTATCTCTATTTGGGTGACAGATGGAAACCCTGAGTTACAATCTGGACGAGTGGAGTTTGAAAGACAAGGTTGTTCAGCAGGCAGGGATGTTCCAGCAAAAAACTGCTAATGAGTTGCATTATGCATTATGTCTGATCTTCTTCTGTGGAGCGGTCTCTCTCTTATGGAAGTGCAATACTAAAGATGTGGAAAGCCCCTTTAAGTAGTTCAAATGAGCCCCAGATTTACCATCTGCAACACCACATTAGTGTTTTCATGCTAATCAGTGAAACAATCCGAAAATCCAATATATATAATTACAATCTGGAAAAGGCCATTCTCAATGAGTCCTTTTACTTTGGATAGCAAGGCACATGGTTATACATTACTTCTGCACTTTTACTTACTTCTACTTACTTTTTACAATTTTGAATACGGGACATGTAATGGAGTATTTTACAGTGTACTTTAGGATCTAAACTACAGTTCGGCTGTTCTGTGTTACAGTTGCTAACGCCATGGGCCAATTGTTTTGATCCATATTTGATCTGTATTTTCCCAAAATGTTGCTCCGTTCCTTTACTTTAAAGTAAGACTGTCTAACTTTTGTTCAACAATGCCGACTGTGGCCACAAATAAAAGTTACAAGATATTGATGAATGCTAAAAGAAAAAGAACAGTCAGTACTGGGTGTTATACACTGGTATCAATCTTAAATATGCAAACATTAGCCAACATTACAGCCACCATAAGCCACTGGTCATACCAGAACAAGTAATACTGAGCAAAATCCCTGAGTGTTATGAATTAAGATATGAATTAAGAACAGATGTATTTTATTTTTTATTAAATACATTTTACATTTGCTAAATGCTCCCCTTTCCTAAAGCTAACTTCCAGCTCTAGATAGCTAGTTACAGGGTTTTGCTTTAAAAATGAAGAAACAATCATCATTAAACCATAAACTGAATCAGTTCCAGAAATCATGGGAGCCAACCCTCACTGCATTACTCCCGTAATGACAAACAGAGCACAGCCAACGATCAATTACACCCCTCGTATCCACCTCTTACTATATATATATATATATATATATATGTTTACTGTATATATACACAGGCTGCCATGCACCCTCTCTCACCTCATATCATAAAAACTACAGTACCTTGGTCACATAAGTTTCAATTCATCTTCAACCCCAACCTTTTGTTGCTGTTGCCATTATAGACAGTCAATGCATGTTTCACCTGTGAACCTTGTCAAGTCACCCAATGTACAAGGTTCCATCGTGTCTCACTTGTTCTGTGCTGCTTCACTATACAAAAAAGGGTTTTTAGCTGAAAACAGCTGTTGCAGATGGAAATGAGGTTGAGACTGAACAATGAGCCTGAAGCCCCACGGAGCTGAAGGGAACGCAGAATGGTCGTTAATTCTCTGTGTATTTTGTCACTACATGTGATCTCTCTCACATTACACTAAATCACTTGATCCACTGTTAATAAAACAATACGTATTGCTTTAGCTTTAAACGTTACTTATATTGTATATGTCTTCCAAACAGAGCTAGAGCTACCAACACACGCACACACACGCACACACACGCACACACACACACACACACACACAGCTGCAGATCTAATGGCTTTAGCGCTTTAAGACGTTTGTTCCCCAGCCTCCTCTATTGTCAGATTAATTACAGGGATAGTTATTAGTCCATTCTAATTGAGATGGGATTAGGCATCTCCATGGACTCCAATTGGCTCGTCTCAGTGTTCCACTGAGGAGGCTGCCGTTTGCATTTGTATTGACACTACACCTACTCAGTGCAGCTCCGTTTGTGACAACAGCTCAAAGTGACTGGATACACACACAGAAATGTAAAGGATGTTGTAGTTAGTGAATCACTGCAGCTGCTATTATTCATTGATCCAATCGGGTGTATTATGAAAAAGTTCTGCAAGTAAAAGAGACATGGCTGGCTCATGGAATATGTCTTATTTATCCCACACATTGTATGAAACCCAGCATAATTAAATAAGTTTGAGTCTGAGGGGGATTCAAAGTGCAACTTGATATACAGACTTCAGCAACAATTGAATTTTCAAAAAATCATCGGTCACCACCAGAATGCGGCGGAGTCACTTTAGGAATATGGAAAAACTTTATCCCAGAGTTCCCCCTCCTTCACCTGGGCAGGACGCTTGAATTTCACTGCTGATTTAATAGAAATGAAACAGGATGGATTTGAGGATATTTCATTAATCTTTCTTCTCTTTCATTGCAGAGGATATTAAGGCGAATAGAGTTCAAAACAGACTTTTTTCCCTCTTCCCTCCTCACCCGAGTACTAAAGTCTGAGAAGGACTATTCTCTCAGTGGAAAGTTAAGACCCAATTAGCCGGCCAAATTCCTGGCTGATCGCTCCGACTGAGTGGATGTGTATTCTGCTGCAGGTGTAAATATGCAGCAAGCAAAGGGGTTAAACTACCAGAGATTTTACATCCAGTCCTTCCCTTATAATACTGAAAACATTTTAATATTCAGCATGGGATATACAATATAACATAGGCAGGTCAAAGCTCATGATAAGTGCTTGGACATGCAGGAGTAGTGTAACAAGATCCTTTAAGAAACAATACCACAGTGTTAAAGTAAAAGTCCTTTTCTAACAGCAATATGTACTTTTATCAAAAGTTAAAATACTCAATATGCAGAATGCCATCTTGTTATATTATTTCATAGTATTGTTTGACTAATTATCATATGTATATGGATTTGACAAGGTCAATTATAGTATTATAGTCATTTAAAGTACATTGTTGAATAAATGAACAATGCTTGATGTTTTACCTCTATTAGAGGGCAACACATTGTGACCTACCTGAACTGAACTAAACTGTCATTGTAAATCCACTGCCCTCAGCTTGATTGATGTTTCAATGTTTTTAGGATACTTTTGCAATTTGGATTCTTTTTCTTGAAAAACTGCAGAGAAGGTCACCATAGTTTTTTCAGTCCTGAATGTCTGCGCATCTTCTGCACCTGGCCAGTAAGAGGGCACTGTTTGTAAAGCCCTTAGAAAGTAAATCCAACAGAAACTGTAGAAACATAAGATTTGGAGTGGAACCCTGACAGAGCCTCTGAAGTCCCGAAAGATGAAGTGCAAACAAGATAATACAAATGAAAATATAACTTGCAGTGGAGTATAATATGTGCTTGAGAAATGTAATGCAGTAGCTAAGTATAAAATTGCATAAAAGGTAGAAAAGTACAGTACTTGAGCAAATGTTACATTCCATCACTGCTCGGGTTCTTCTACTCAGGTTCACATAGACAGTTAATGGCTGCTTTACTTTGTATAGGTTTACATGTATTTTGGACATAAATGTTTATTGTCTCCCAGTTTGAATGGAGCTTTGTATTTGCATTCGCTTATGCTGTTTTGCATTAAAGCATTTTATTGTGAGGGATGAGAAAATAATTTTCCATGAAGTCTGTGGTTTACAGACACTGCACATTTCTGTTGTTTCCTTTGTGTCTTCACAGAAAGAAAAAAAAAAACAGCTTGTGTATGAAACTTTTTGGCTGTTTATTCCGAGTTGTATTATCTGCATATCTACCAGGTTTTTCCAATAAATGCATATTAAATGAGTATTACATTAACCATAACATAACCCAGTGAATTGGTTTGAGGCTATTGCTAGAATGCCCTCATGCTTATTGAATTACCCAAGCAACGATAGAAATCTGCAGCAGTTACGTGCCAATAACAACAAACTGAGAGGGTCAAATTTGAGAAAGTGTAGTTTAAGGTTGAGTAAAGGTTTTAAAGCATTATCAGACATTGTTTATTGCAAGAGATATGCTCGCTGTAATGAAATGTTCTGTCGATTTGAGGCAAGTTGAAGTGTTATAAACAGGGAGACGTAGCGAGTGAATTCCATCCAACAGACATAGACGGCTCGCTAATAGGATCTGCTAAATGACCATATCCCAAAAGCAGTGAATAAATACCCTGCACAGCACTGTGTCTGTGGTGTTTTCTCTCCTGACAACATATGTCTCTCCATGTGATTAAAATACATTGTAGTGATTATTTGAATTACTCCAAAACCAACTCAATAATTGAATTTTACACAGATTCTTGCAGTAAAAGCCTCTCACTTCCTCTCTGAGAGTGTGCTTGGAAAGGAAGGGGAAAATATGGAAGTTGACCTTGTAAACTCCTGGGAGAGAGCACGGATCCAGAGAGCTGCAGGGCAAAGCTCTGACACTTTTCAGCTGGGGGGGAATGTTGATATGTATTTCCAAGATTATCAAATTATGACAACGTCTAAAGGAAGGTGCAGCATTAGCTTCAGGTTTATGAGCAGAGCCTGGTCATCTCCATGCTCCAGTTACCCGTAATGATGGTAATTATTACATGGCTTAACTGTAATACTGGATTGATTCTCAGGCTCCTGAATAACCGCTCATGCTGCCACTCTGCACCCCCCGCCCTCCCACCACCACCCCCCTTAGTGCCCAACAAAGGCCACGTTGAGGCTGGTGAACAAACGCACCTCGCCTCGCAAAGGGCTCCCTGGAGCAGGCTGGCAACCTGTGTCAGTGTTTTTGACGGGGGTTAATACTCAAACCATATAAAGATGGGATTAGGGCCCAGGCTTACACAACGAGGAAGAAAATTAAAAGTTTGGTGGAAAATATGCGGCTAATTCCTTTCTGTCATCAGTGGATATTAAAGATTTTTAGCTGCTCTGTCAAATTATTTGTAAATCACAATGGTGGCACTGTTAAAATCAGCTCTAATTTCCAGGGGCAAGAAGTGAGCAGGGAGTTTAAGTGGGGTATTGTCTCATCTCAATCCCTCATAAGACCTCAAGGTTTTTAAAGGGCTTACATCCTTCTGCTGAAAAGACTCCACGCATTTCCTCTTGCCTCATTTCCCTTATTGTGGGAGAGATTGTTCTATTTTCTTCTCTCTCAATTTCATGTGTCTTGTGTTTTTAGACAAACTGTATTAAATGGCTTTGGAAAGAAATATATATTATATCTCTGCAAATGTTCAACAGGTATCAAAGCGTCTCTTCTCCCTGCAGTGGGTAGAGTGGGCTGTTTGGCACCTGTAATGGATTAATGGGGGACCTCTGCCAGTAGCTCGACAGAGTTAAGCTTTTAGATTGAGTTACACAGAGGGGTGGGACCCATTATGGCCAGGTGCTGGCTAGGTAATACCTCCCAGATCTCAACAATCTGGTTCTGTTTCAGAGTTGCACTGCACTCCCCTTCCCCTGCTGCCCTGGGTCTTGGTGCTGTGCCATCACACTTGGTATTTATCAGGCCTCTCAAGGTAGACGAGGCAGACTGCGAATCACTGAGGCCCACGCTTTATAGCGGAGGGAAACGTTAACATGTAGAGTAAGACTCCGGTAGCCTCGCGCACCAGCTATGCTAAAGTTCTAACTTAGTCTCAACATAAAATAGAGGAAATAATTTAGTAAAAATGGAAACTGTTGCTATGGGGGAACGGTTAGAAAGATGGCAGAGACTAATGTAGTGAAGACTTACAATTTCAATAGATCCGTGAAGAGAGATGTGAGGTGAACAATAAAGCAAAGAATCAAAATGCAATAAAAAAGAGCAGTTGGTAAATATTTAGCTGTTGATGGCAGATTGTGAAACTCGCAAAGGCTGATCAAATAAATTACTTTGGCAGTGAAAGTGAAAGTGAAACCAAAAGCAATTAGGAGTAAGAGTGGGCATAGGAAACAATATGGTTGATGGGAAATACCGTTCATGGGAAAGCCAATGTTGCACAAAATGTTACATTACATATATTTTGCACTCAGGTCAGGCCGGCCTCAGCTTCCAAAGCTCGGAACAAGCACTGCAATGAGAACAGATCCTAGATCAGCATTGTGTGACAGAAGTGACTGCCACCCGCCCTGGATATCGTCCATGTCTGGCCCATATACCAGAGCTACTGGAAGCAGAAACACATGATATAATGCAGCTGCCACGAAGCTGCTTTATGTCATCATGTCACCTCTCTCCTCTATTTGCTCTCCTCCATAAAATACTGCTTTTTAAAAAAGACCAGAGCTTAACATTGAATGTGTGTTAACGTTTTATTTATTTTTTACATTGTTGCAACTGTTAAATATGGAGCCCAGCTAAGCAAAGGCATTCTCACACTATGACCATTCTACAGCTACAGTACGGAAACATCTACCCAACAGAGATTTGATATCTCAGGCTCAGATGTAATAGCTATGAAAGTAAAAAGGAACACACATGCAGATGCACTTAAGGGTTTTATTAGCCACAGTAGTGGCGTGCTCTGTGAATGGCAATGGTGGTGTAGCCTATCAATTGGTCTGACTACTTTGGCTCAGGCAAAACTTTCCCAAAAACAAAAGGATGGATTGCTTGAAATTTGATTCTGACATTTAATAATCACAATAACGTTGGTGATCCTCTGACTTTACCTTTAGCGCCACCATGTGGTTGACATTTGTGGTGAGATGTCTCAACAACTATGGGATGGATTACCAGGAAACCTGTGTCATACATTCATGTTCCCCTCAGGATTAGATGATGAGGAGGAAAAAGCAGGTATCTCATCAAGGTGTATTCCACAGAAAATCCATTTTGCATCAGCCTTTAGTGAATCTTTACACCTCGGAAAAGGTGAAATCGTTTTTTCTGATAGTTTTACTATCTCCAGCTTTTCCACTTTAATGTGAAAATGGAGACTGTACATAAAAACATAGAAAATGTAAACTAAAAAAGAATCACCATCACACAAACACCAGACATCAACCTACACTCACATGACTTCCATTTATTATGAAGTACACTAACAGTTAACCTAAGAGACATTTAGAAAGCACCATATCATAGAGATGTATGATACAATGAGCGTTAAAGTGCTTCTATGGATGGTCTCATAGCTGCGGGCGCCCTCTAATGCTGTTTCAGGTATAGATAAGAAGTCTCCTTTTTTTTTTATAAACTATAACATTTGTGCAATATTTGTTTGCCTAAATCCTCTCATGTAAGATCATATCATGGCTGGAACAGACTTGAAACGAACATTGTGTACAGTGTTAGAAGTGATGGGAGGGATGTAAGTACATACTGAACGCCTTTTTCACACACTGCTATGACAATCCTGTGTGGATATGCAAAAGACATTTTAAAGATAGGGCTGAGGTTTAAATTCTAATGTGTTCAATCCATCCTGGTAGCGTCTTTGTCCGCTTGTTTTGATAGAATAATTGTAGGTTCCATTATGTTCCTGCCACAGCCAGTAGAGCTGATTTGAATTTTCTTATAATTCCAAAGGGTGTTAAGTAGCACCTCTGTGAGAAGAGGGGGGAGTCAGAGAGCATGTTCCAGACCTTCTAATGTGTAAATGTGTTTCTGATTCTGACATGACACACGCTCAGACAGCAGTATTCATGTAAGTGTGTGCGTGTGTGTGTGTGTGTGTGTGTGTGAGTGCTTCCTTGATCCTGCCACATCACTGCCTGCCTGTAATCAGTAATTACCAGGATTGGCTGATGGATTCTGGTAATAATGAATGATTGATGACCCCTGAATGAAAGCGGCGGGGGCATTTCTGTCCTCTGACAACACGACGTTAGCACTGAATTGAAACCATTTAAGTAGAAAATGACTTGACACAGGCATGGCTCAATAGCAGGTACCACACTGCCATTTTTTAAAAAATGGACACATTTGCATTTGTCCCCTTTTCTGAATAGTATGTTTATTCATCTAAAATGTTATCTCTTGCTGCTGCCAACAGCTCAGGGCTGTTCTTAAGAAAATCAACCCAAATGCTAGACTGACTTGAAAGCCTCTAAAGTGCATTCCATCAACAAAACCACAGGAAATTATAGCACACTTTTTACTATTTTTTGTGTGTTATCTGCAAGCCACTCTCAGAAAGTTATGTAAAAACAAGTTTAAAATTGGAAACCCAACCACATCTACGTGAACACTTTGTTTAGTGTGACACTTTTTGTACTTGGTTATTTCTAATTGCTCTGACAACATTTCACTCGCCACTGAGGAAGACTGTCGTCCCAAGAAGATGATGTGAAAATCTGAAACAGGAGATGGCTGTTTCCTGCTGACATCAGGGTTTCTATTAACCATGAACACAATCCATTGTAACCGTGACGACAAAGGTTCCCTAAACTTAATGCAATTACTTATTTTAACTCAACCCAAGATCTTTCCCGAAACCTAACCAAAGCATCATAAAATGTATTTGTTATTATTTATTTGTACAGGTCCAGCGCTGTTGCTCGGGCCGTAGGGGCAGAACAAGCTCCCAGTGGCTCTGGAGGACAGATGTCATGTTGGAGGACTTCCTTTAGCAGAACCTCTTACCACCAACCATTACACAATGTCAAATTGTATTTCTACACACACTCTAGTGTACAGTGTGTTATTCACACGAGGTTTCAGAGTGTGAGATGATATGGTTCATAGCCTTTATTCAGGGAACATTTGCATATTGTCATCATTTCCATACATAAAGCCCCAAATCAACAAATAGTTACAAACCTGAGTTCCTGCTTACTTTTGTATCATATAATCTTTAATATAAGTCATGTTTTGTTTTGTTTTTTTAACAATTTTTTCATAGTGTTCTTTTTATTAGAAGCATGGAATTTATTCTTTTAGTGATTTAAAGGGTGTAGTCCTGTTACAGAGTGCACATTTTAAACTTTAAACTGGTATGGTAAACAGTAGTTAGCTACCCTAAAGCTCTTTTAATTTTTTAATGGTAATTTTTTTTATTAACATTTTTCAAATGATCATTGAGGAATACAAAGCCAACAGATTCAACACCCCCTTCCCTCTCCTCCACCCAGCCCCACAAGGACAATGTGAATGTGTACATGTAGTAAATGTGATCACAGCATCCGTCAAATGATCAGTTCTATTTGTAGACGTCCAGGTTATAAATGCTGCAATCTGTTTCTTTCAGTGTTGTCCTTGATATTACCACGAGGCGCCACCACATCTATTACTATTATTTGCAACAAAGTTCAGTTATTGCACATGTAATAACTGTTTCAGCTTACCTTTGTTACTAACTTAGCATCCGGAGTTTTGGTTTCTCTCGTGATGCAGGATGCCACATTTATTGTTTGCGTCTGGATCATTGATTGTTGCGGCGCCTGGTGCTGCTGACTGCTACTACTATTATTATTAATAATATTCTTATTGCTAATATTATTATTGGTCATATTTTATAGTTGTTATTATATTGTTATTATTGTTGGCAACACCTGGATGCTGCTTGACATCCTCACCTATAAAATTGTATTATATTGTTTATTCTGTACACACGACATCTACTCCACATCTGTCTGTCCTATTGGGCTATACAAATAAAATTGATTAGATTTATTAGATTAGAATTAGATTCATGCAGCTTTAAAGGAAGGCCGAGGAAAACGTGAATCAGTCTTTGTTTTAAGAATCTCTGTGTCTCATTGAAGAAGCATGAAAGGCCTCGCAAATCTCCGTTCATCACTGCCACTTGTTCCCCAGTGAGCAGAGGCCTTTTTGTGCGAGGATAATTATGTTTACAACTTACTTGAACCTCATGTGTGAAGTACATGACTGCTCAACAAAAAATACATTTTGTGATTCCTGCCCTTTGATGGGAGAGGCAAATATTAAATGTGTGGTCAAGTTACAGGCACTTTGTGGTTTTGTTTGAGAACCAGACGCTTTTCATGTTGTAGTGGTGGGAACGATGAGGAGGAGTGTGGGTGGTGACGGGGGGAACTGTAGCAAATGGTTCTGAGCAACACATGGGTTTCATCGTAGACATTGAACGCAGCCCCAGCCCGATCCAGCTACAGGATCTGACTATGTACAATACATTTGGATATCTGTTGTGTGTGAAGTTCTTGTTTTTCTATCCTTATGAGGACCAATGTCACTTTTAAACCATTGCAGTGAGGACATTTCAGGTTACATTAGAATTAGATTTGGGTAAGGGTTAGGGTTATGCATTTAGTTAAGATGGTGAGGGTCAGGGTGACATAATGGGCTTGGCCTCACGAGTATAGAAAGACAAAGCGCTATGTGTGTAGAATGGTAGATGAGAGAAGTCTATTAATAGAGTTCTCTGTGTCTCCTTTCAAATACACACACACACACACACACACACACACACACACACACACACAGGCCTGTCTGGCACTGCAGCAGCCTGCATGTGTAACTGTGTATTTGTCTATCACTCACAATCACACACAAACACATACACACACACACACACACACACACACACACACCAGTTTAATGTTAAACATTAACAGGACCACATATACACACAAGCACTCTTCACATCCAGTCCAGTCACTGGTACTAGGACCTCCACTCCTATCAACAAAAAAAATCGACTTCATTTGTAGCTTTATGCTTACCAGCTTTTAACTTCACTCTCATTATAATTATACTTTTAATGGTAATACTTTGTATTCAGGGTATTTTAAAGATTTTATATTTCTTCCTTTTTCCTTTGAACACATGTAATTGACATTTGTTTTATGCTGTTTACCATGATGTATACTAGTAGTCAATAGTGATAGTTATAGTAATAGTAATAGTAAAAATAATAGTGATGTTTATAGTAATAGTGATAGTGATAGAAATAGTGAAAAACTACAATGGTTGAAAAGAATATTAATAGCAATAGTATTAGCAACAGTAAGACAGTGAAATTGAAAGATAGTAAGTAATATATAAAACTGATGGGAAAAGTAATACTAATAGTGAAAACAGCAATAGTAAGATTGATAATGATGAAAGTAAAAGTAATAGTGAATGTAAAAATAGTAGTATCAGTAAAAACAGTAATACTGAGTGACAATGACCGTGATAGCAGTAGTGACAGTAAAACAACTATAACTAATAATAATAATAATAACTGTACAGTAATAGTGGTAACAAAACAGCAGTTTTCCATTGACCAAAAATCCAAAGAAAAGGCACCATATTATTATTATTATAATAAACCATCCTCCAGTCTCACATAATTATCTTTGCTGCGGTGTAATTTTTTTTTACCCTGTATTGCATCCCTTCTTTTACCACATTTACTAAGTCAGAGCTACATGTGAAGTCTCCAGCACACAAACCACCCTAAACCTCTACAATAATCCATACATTTCCATGCAGTAAACACCTCCCCCTCCCCCACTCTGGACTTGACAGTCCACATCATACCGCAGTGATGAGGAGATCAGCTGGGTATCAGGCCCTGCAGTGTGCCGGGGCTGACTGCTGCCTCGGCTTGTTTAGCTGTGAAACTGGACTGTGTAAGAGGAAACGTGAACACATTTTCACTTCTTCACTTTTGAGATTACAGAGATTGAAAAGCTGAAAAGCCTACTCAATTTACATCACATACATCACATAGGCTACCTAACTTACGTCACAGAGGTCCCATAGCCTACCTAATTTACATCACAGAGGTCCCATAGCCTACCTAACTTACGTCACAGATGTCCCATAGCCTACCTAACTTACGTCACATGTCACATACGCTACCCAATTTACGCCACATAGGTCACATAGGTCACATAGGCTACCTAACTTACATCGCAAATGTCACATAAGCTACCTAATTTACGTCACATAGGTCACATAGGCTACCAAATTTACGTTGCAAACATCACATAGGCTACCTAATTTACGTCACATAAGCTACTTAATTTACACCACATATGTAAATTAGGCTGATCAATTTACACCACATGCGTCACATAGGTTACTTAATCTACACCACATAAATCGCATAGGCTACCTAATTTACATCTCAAACGTCATTTGTTATTTTAACCCAAACCATGATATTTTCCTAAAACTAACTACGCAGTTTTGTTTCAATTCACAACATCAACAACTTGTTTAAAACTGCGACCGTTGGATAACATGCGCATGTCATATGTAATTTTGGGAGTCATTGGCAAACAATCTATTTTGTCGTTTAGGTATGAGATGTGTTGTGGGATTCATCCTACGTCCTTAACGTTCTCAGAAAGCTTCAAATTAAGTTCTTGATGGATTGTCTAACAGCATGTAAAATCCCCCATCATAATTGGTGGGTGCTATGTTTGAGAATGTTTGTAACATTCTGAAAATGACAATCAGAGAATCACTCCCACTTTACGCAGTTATTGGCCCAGGTGTGTGTGGAGGTGTGAAAGTAGGCAGGGTTTGAACTTCTCTGTAGAGCTCTCTTTTTATTCATCACACAACTACTGCTATCATCTGTTCCATGTGTGCAACATGAGGGCAACACCAAGAATACTGCGGAGGAGAATCTGTCAGAAAATGTGCACCATTATTGCCCTTCGAATGATGCATTGAGTTCAGACTACAATGACACGCTCCTCTATCTCAGACATGATGTGTTAAAAAGGTCATAAATATCCTAACCTACCTCTATCTATCTATCTATCTATCTATCTATCTATCTATCTATCTATCTCTCTCTCTCTCTCTCTCTCTCTCTCTCTCTCTCTCTCTATCTATCTATCTATCTGTCTATCGCTCTGGTTATTTTCTGATGTTGTGGTTATGTAAATGATGTGGATGCTTACTTTCTCCTGCAGTCAAATGTAAAAGGACATCAGTGTGAAAGCCTGGACAGCCATCACCATGTATTTATCCCGTCTTGGAAGGACGCATTACCAGGTCTTCGTGTTTTATTTGCCGTATTTAACCAGGTTTTACAGATCAGGGCTCTGATATATAAAGATGCATCCGCTATTGTAGCTTTGTGAGTCTTCAGCCTCCATCAGCAGCCTGATTGACGCTTCTATTCACCTATAAGTGCTGCCTTCACGCTGCTTTTCCACAGCTTTTATTTTCAAATGGACGTTTCGTTTCATAGCAATCCCTTTTGACTTGGCCCTTTCACTGCCACTTGGAGGTAGAAACATAGAAATAAACGTGGAAATAATAACAGCATATGTCCATGTTTTTTTTCTCTCCCACTCTCCACTGGGCGGGAATCACAGTGTGACTGTATTACAGAAAAGGCTTTTCAGCAAGGAGAACATGTTTCCATATCAAAAGGCAACAACAACAGGACTTCATGCATGTAGGTGAGGAGAAAAACTCATCCATGTGTGCTATTAAACACAAAATAAAATGTGTCACATTCAAATGTTATCCACCTGTAAATTATTTGAGCTGGAATGTAGAAAGGGAATACAATTTAAAGTTCATTTTAAACCTAAGATTCCTGTTTTGCCATTTATATCACGAGAAATGTGTATGTAAAATAACCGCAACCTCAGGGCTACACCTGCTGAGTTTTGAGTTCTGCTTCTATATTCCATTGAATGGTATTGCTTTGGGGGCAACAGGGAGTCTTCTTGACCCTCACACCCTAAAAACCTGACCCTAAAAATTTTAATATTTATAAATGAGGGTTTGTAAATATTTCAGTGTTTACACCTAATATCTGATGACATGTTTCTCATGAATCAATATAATGTTGCAATTTGGATTGGGAATAACATTTTAGGGAGTTGAGCCACATGTGAGCATGACTCTCTGAAGAGGTTTAGTTTACGTTTTGAGACGCATTTGATTTTTATATACATTTCCAAATGGTTATTTTCCATTTGTTGCCTGGATACAGCATTGTGCAGTTAGGACAATGTGTATATGACGACCCCGGTCAATGTTTTTGTTTTAACTCTCACAGGTAATAATGGCCACAGGTTCATTCAGTGGGCTCAAGGGGTGAAAGCAAGCTGATCGAGGGGTCAGGGTCCGTTCCTGCTGGTTGTGAGGGAGAATGGATGCTTCAGGTTTTAAGAGGGACTTTTGTAGGTTTCACTACTCTAGAGCCAACACGCAGTAAACACACATCCTTGGTCCTTACAGACTTATACACTTATTCAAGCAAGAATGATCCATATGTGTTATCTGTGAGAGTAAAGAAAACAGTTTGTGGAGGGGAATAGGGGGGAGGTATGAAAGAGAAGAAAATGACACAAATATAAGTGTATCTGAAAATGTGATGCCCATCAGAAGCAACAGCTGTCCGAGGTTCCACAGAATAACAAACCAGAAAACGGAATTATTATACAAAGAAACAAGGACTCATAATGTGTGTTGAAATATAACTTTGCTAATACATATCCTTGTGTTAACCTTTTTTATACCCGTATGGCACATTATTACTGCAGGCATCCACAACATCGCTGTGTTGGGAAGGTGCTGGTTATTATTGTATTCATTGATAATCAGAAGTCCAATCTTCCAAAATTAGTCTTTTTTTTGTTCACCCCCAAAAAACACAATTTATTCAACAAGAATAAAACGACGAGTACATATTGAAAACTTGTTTCCCATAAATAACTCATAAATACTCAAATATAAAAAATACTGAATAACAAACATTTGCATTGCATTCTTTTGTCTTTCTTTCTTTTTTTTCAGCAGTGTGTAGCGGGCTGACGTTAATGCCGGATAAATATTTGTATCCACAATTTAAAATAGCACGTAAAATTATTGTAATTCATATTTTTCGTGCAGGGAAACAAGTCCGTGGAATTCATCTGTGGAGATGATTGAAATCAGTTGCTTTAACGCATTAGTGGAGGACAATGCGCCTCAAACTGAGCCGGACTCTGTGCGTCCCGCGCTAATCATCTCACATATTACGGGCACATTTTCAAATCACAAACTTATCTGTTATTCGACGTGAGCATGTGTTAAGAACACATTGCGTGTTAAATGCAATCAGTGAGTCCCATTAAGGTCTGAACCGGGAATCCACGTTCCTCCACAGCAGCACCCCCACAAACACACACAGACAATCACCTCCACTCAGCACATGTTGATTAGCGGTGTAAATATGCAATAAGTACTCTTTTTCCAGGCTGAATGGAAGCGATAATGGGCCGTTATCTTATCCCGGTCAGGGGGGAAATGTTCGGCGTTGTTGACCCGCGGAGAGGGAGCTGCTGCCGGGGAGGAAACGCGCTGATCGTCTCCCCGCGGAGAAGCGAGCGGAGGGTGGTTAATGAGATGAATCGCAGATATAATGTTCAGAGGCTTCTGTCTGACATGGACATATGGTTATTATTCATTTACTCATATGGGGAAGGGGAAAGAAAAACAAATAAAAGCCTTGATTACAGTTCCACTGCACCTTTACCCATGTTGTCGCTATAAATCTTCAGGTCGCAGGATATTTGAATAACTTCTGAAGTATATGCCTTGGGAGAGTTTTTTGTATCCTCCTACTAAATTAAAAATGAACAATACATTCATAGTAATGATGACTAATAAGGCATGACAAATAAATAAATCTTTATAGGCTGCATTTATAAATCATAATAAAGAAAAACTAAATTATTTTGAGGTTTGGTGTAGGCCTATTGATATGCCTGACGATTTGAACTTTTCTAATTAATATTTGTGTTGAAAAATCTGACTTAACCACTTTTAAGCGCACAGTTGCCAGCATGCTGTGATTTGCCGTTAACTAGCTTTATATATAAAGCAACAACAAATCTCATTTTAAACCTACTGACAACAATTTAAAAAACATATCCTGTAACCTTACTGGTTCAATATAATTTAAAGATTACAAACTGATTATTAAATTCCCGATATTTGGTTGTCATTTTTAGATTTTACTCTCCGACTTCATGAATTGACCCCTTATTGTAAATACAAACGTAAATGTGTTCCATTAGATTATGATGCCTTCGCTGACAAGGAAATAATCGGATTACTCATTAGGAAGAGCTTCTGTGAGCCAGCGACAGTTTCCAAAAGTCTGCAAACAGTGCGGATTATCTTAATTGAATTAATTCTCAATACACAGATCTGTGGCCGTTCACGTCGCGAGCTTCAGCAGCAGATCCCAGAGCAGCCGCTCCGCCGTGACGTCAGCAGGGTATAAAAACAGCGCTGCTCTCAGCAGGTCCCATTTAAACAACCAGTCCGCATCCTCGAGACGAGCTCGCGGAGTCGCGCATGCAGGGAAGAAAAGTAACCTCCATAGTCACCATGACGCAGTTTTAAGAGAACTTTTTCCACTCAGCACCGAAAGCTTTCAGTCCAGGACTTTCTCTTTTACCGAGCAATTTCAAATTTTTCGACTTTTCCCGCTTCCGAGCCGCCGACCACCGGTGTGATGCCCGCCGGGATGTTTAGCATCGACAGCATCCTGTCCGGCCGGCCGAGCTGCAAGGAGCCGCTGCTGCTGCACCGGAGCGGCCCGGTGGTGCTGTCTGCCGGCCTCACGGACTCTATCTACACCGACTACAACGGACTGTACTCGGCCACATGCGGGCCTTCTCCCCCCGGGGTTCAGTCTGTGAACGGGACCAGGATAGGATATAACGGCTACTACTACGGACAGTTGCATGTCCAGGGCGCCGGAGGAGCGCCGCCGTGCTGCGGCTCTGTGCCCGGTCTCAGCCCGCAGCAGTGCCCGTGCATCCCGCCAGGTAGGACAACCAAACTTGCTTGTTTGACCAACTTCCCCCTCACCTCAGATCAACACAGAATTCAATACAAATTCTTATTTTTATACTCTATGTTACAAGATTGCAACTTTTTTTCTCGTATTTTTCTAAGAAACATTAACAAAAATAAAAAGTGTTATTTTTGCATGCACCATGTAATAAACTGGTTTATTCGTTGTACCAGGTCTCATATTGACCCCACAATTCGAAGATTATTTAAATGGCAGATTGTGATTCCGCACAGTTGTTTTGTTACCTATAGTGATTGATATTTTACGATGTCCTTAAATCTGTGTTTCCATGACACATTTCCTTGCGAAGACAAACATAATTTTTAATGTTATGCGTAAAATCACTAATTGCAATATTAGTTTACGCATGAACTCAAATCTGTGCACATATACACATAAACCAATTCCATGCAGAAACTATTTTTAATCTGATGTAAAATGCACGTGTGATGTCTTTATCTTGTTCGTCTCACGACCTCAGGACTGTTGCGGGGTTAGTGTCACTAACCCGCAAATTGTTGCTTTATGCATGAACTCAACATAAGTGTAAATGTACAAAAAAGAAAGGTTGCTTTAAATCTGGAGTTTGTTTATTCTTAATGCATGAGGAAAATATATCCACGTGCATAAAAAGAGACAACCCTTAAGTTTCAGATTCCCGTTATTTTACGCACCAGCTGTAATCTGCATGTACACAACCGAAGCCTGAGTTTCCAATTAGCCACATTACTCATGTGCACTGTTTATATGTATATATACGCTGTGACAGTTTGATTGTTCCAACTATTTCAACTCACCAGTGTGGGATGTTTCTTCGTCCCTCCGCCATGCAGGCTACGACAGTCCGGGCTCGGTGCTGATCTCTCCAGTCCCGCACCAGATGATGTCCTACATGAACATGGGCAGCCTGTCGCGGACCGAGCTGCAGCTCCTCAACCAGCTGCATTGCCGCAGGAAGCGGAGGCACCGCACCATCTTCACCGACGAGCAGCTGGAGGCGTTGGAAGGCCTCTTCCAGGAGACCAAGTACCCGGACGTTGGCACCCGGGAGCAGCTCGCCCGCAAGGTCCACCTCCGGGAGGAGAAAGTCGAGGTCAGAGGCGCTTTGACTTTTCAAACAGGGCAACTGTGTTCTAAAACCATTTACTGACGGCTCAGATTCTAATTGTTGGTGTATTCAAAACAGACACAACAACATTCACTTGCTCTCATTTTTTGAGTTTAGTTTAGTTTAAAACAAGCAGGGCTTATTACAGTAACACAGACATTATTATTATCATTGTTATTATTATTATTAATAATATTATTATTATGATTGTTATTCTGATTATGTGCCTTATTGTAGTCGTTGATATCGACCTGTATTCACGTTAGGTAATTAACTATTTCAATCATTTGCGGTTATTGCTGAGAAGTTTGAATTATTATGATTATTGTCTCACCTCTCTACACAATTGAACGGCCTTTGAAGTTTACCTACAAAAGAAAAAGAAAAGGGAGGTGGCATCATTCTGCTTCGGCTCCTTCAGAAATAAGTACTCAGTTAGTTCTCAGGTCAGGAACTGAGGAAAAGTTGTGATGCAGCGATGTTTTTTTCGACACGACATCATCACGTCTGTTTTTCTATTTATTCGCATCGACCAGATGCGAATAAATAGAAAAACAGACGTGTTCGATGGAAAACCACGCTATACATGAAGCAACTATAATACTACTACTACTAATAATAATATTAATAATAATAATAATAATAATACAGCTCCTAGCCTACTACTACTACAACAACTACTTATTATTATTATTAAGCTAAGTAACACAATTTAGCAGAAGGTCACGGGGTTCGCTTGACTTTATTTTAGCGCGAAAATAAAGATCTTCTGACGTCAGGCTTGTTGCAGGTATGATTTCATGGTATAAATGATGGTTTTAATATTAGTTTGTTAATAAAACAACACAATTGATTCTTAAATAGGACGTTTAAAATGTGTTATTTTATACATACAACTGAATTGAGTCGCTGTGGCAGGATAAACATTTATTGCAATGTTTTAACAACAGAGGGAATAAATATAGGCTACAACAATGAATAAATGTATTTTTAAAAAAATGCAGTCCGCCATAAAAGAAATATGATTAATAATTAGGCGTATGTGAAATCCTGCAAAAACTGCATGTAGAGGAGGAGAAGAGGAGCTTCTGTACCATCAGACACTAGAACACTGCCAGGCTCTATTCTCACTGCGACGTCAGCGGGGAAAGAACACTTAGATATTAAAAGTGTGCTTTTTTTTTTTTTTTTTTTTTTTTTTTTTTTTTATCACGTAGGTTTGGTTCAAAAACCGACGCGCGAAGTGGAGGAGGCAGAAAAGGTCTTCATCAGAGGAATCAGAGAACTCTCAGAAATGGAACAAATCGACCAAAACGTCCGCGGAGAAAACGGAGGAGAGTAAAAGCGACGTGGACTCAGACAGCTGATACAACGTGTGTGTACATATCTGCGAAGTCGACGGCATGCTGGTGGTGTGATGAAACGTGTTGCAATGTTGCACAGTTGTAAATATCGACGTTTTATTATTGATTCTGTGTCCGCTATTTATATTTAATTTAAATTGTTTTTGGAATGTTATGCACGCCATGGGACGTGGCGTTCGGGAGGATTGCCTGGCACGTCTGAATATATCGCAATGTTATAAGTGACACTTTTGTGGATATTAAATGTTGTAATTCTGGTATTTTCCCCCCGTTGTAACATTATTCATAGCGCTGAGCCGGCCGCCGGGAAACATGTGCAGACTGTAAAAACACCCAGAGGCTGAGCTCAGCATCACAGAGCCCAAATATTATGTTATTTTATTTTGCAAGAATTAGCAAAGCTACGTAAAAGGACGAGTATTCATTAAAAATATAAATGAAACATCATCAACATGTTTTCTGACTTTTCCTTCGAGGTGGAGAGACGTTGATCTTATATATATATATATATATATTATTTTGATTTTGATTTTAAATGGTCATTTTGGAATAGGGGAGGACATAATCTAAAATGAATGTCGTGTTTCCTGAGCTGCCAGTCGCCTGTACCGGGAGAAACGCCGGTGACCTGCTCCGCTGATCGGTGTCAGGCCACACAGGGCAGCGCGTGGGGAGCGCGTGCACAACACGTAGACAGCGCAGGACTTTTATTAGTTAGTGTTTTAAAGAACAAAACAAAGTACGTGATCATGTCACCGTAGCGAGCCTTTCACATTATAGGTTTAAAAACACTAACACGGGAGATTCTATGAAATCATATTGAAAATAAAATACATCCAAAACAGCAGCAATATATTTATTCTTGTAACCTTAAATAATGTAAGTGCAATGGACTCATTCTTAAAACTGAGAACATAACATTTTCAGTTTTTGAACTTTTTGGGTGTTTTCTGAAGCAGTTTTTGTGTGTAGTAATATAACTAATGGATACACTAGTGGTCACTATATTAGGTACACATGTAGAGTCTAATATAGTCAAATACACATGTTCTGCTAGTCTATGTTTTAGCACTGAGGTTGTAGTTATAGGTGGTGTTGTATTATATTCAGAGGTGTTTCTAATGTGTTCATGAGGAGGACAAACATTAGAAACATCTCTCAGTATAATGTACAACACCATCTAACCATGACTTCAATAAAACATTGTAAAGCATGTGATGTCACTAAATGTACACGTTGTGAACTAAAGCTGAACATTAACACATTTTTAAAGGTAGAATTCATGGCAGAGCTGGTTTATTGAATTTGCAGAACATATTGTACAAGTGTGCCTAATAAAGTGGACACTGTGTGTATGTTAATGGCATAAGGAGCAAACAGAAAATAATATTTCAGCTTTGTCTTTCCAGTGAGATTCTCTTTAAAAATGACATTTATAACCACAAAATGTGAGGCGTGAGGGTTTTAAAAGGTAGCTTGTTATTTATTTTTTACATTATAATTGAATAAAAGACAGCTTCACATCAGTGTAAATCAAGAGGAAATAAAATAAAAAAATCTTGAATTGTCTAAATAAAATTCCCTTATTCAGCATTAGAGCTGCAGATAAGAGAAGAGCCATTCATTGTTTGTCATGTAATGTGGGTGCTTTGTTAACTTTAGTTACATTACACAATTTAAAATACCTAACACATGTTAGGTATCTTACATGCTGAGTTCAGTGAATCTATGTTACGGAAAAAGAAAAAAAAAAAGAAATCCCAAAAGTCTTTTTTGCTATCGACAGTGTGGGGATGGCTTTGACCTTCACATTGAGGAATACAATCTTCAGAAAATTCAATTGAATAGTTAACTGGATGCATACAATGAGAAAAATCCAAATAATAATAATATTAAAAAAGATATTCTTTTTGGTGTCTTGTCAAAGTTGTGTGCTGGGTGGAGGCTTGTGTTTTGGGGACTTGGACTCATGATGACCTCAGTATTGCCAAAGTTCCTGCCATGACCTCGCAACTAATGATCATTTCCATTAGACATACGTTAATTAGTCTTTAAAATGTCCATTGTGATATAGACAAATAGTTTTACCTCTACAAACTGAAAACCAGCCAAAACACCCGAGTATGCAGTTAAAGCAGGAGATCCACAAAGAGACGTTTGTGTCATCAATTATTTTTCTGTGGATGAATTTACAGATCAGTTGGACTGAACAATTTTAGCGCTCGTCACCATTTAATAAAAGTAAACAGGTTTTCCTACAGTCAAAGTTGGTCATTGAACATTCCTGCACTGCCAGTCAAACCTGCCTCACATCTTTCCACTGGAACAATCCAGAAGCATCCGCCGTATGTGCTGCTCACACTGTGCTTTCTGTTATATATCTTTATATATCTTCACAGTCTAAAATGTGAAAAACCTTCATAGACTCTCACTGGAACATAACATGGGAATAATCATACACTTAAGACATTGTGATATACAGGTTTAGATCTTCTTTTTTTTTTTTGTTGATAAAAAGCAGATAAATGATGATTAGAAATAGTAAATCTCCATGAATAAAAATAAATCATATATTCAGAACGTTATTAAGTTTGGCTTTCTGTCCCTCAGAAGACTTAAAGAGCCTCTGACAGCTTTTAAAAGCTTGAACTTTAAACTTCATATAGTGGAGCTATTGTAGCTGATAGTTAACAGATATTCAGATGTTTTATGTTTCCATGCCAAAACTTATGAAAACAACTCAATAGTTCCTTCAGTATATTGTTTTTGTCAGCTGAAAAACAGCATTTTGAGGATCACATGAAACTACAATGAAAGCCACAATATAGGAATTATTTTAGGGCTCATGTTTAGGTACTTGTTTCCCACACTGCAGTGGGGAATTCCAATCAAACTAAAGTCTTTATTACTTTTCTACAGTTATCAAACAGCAGGCATGTGTGTGGACGTATTATATGGCCTTTCTTTGGATAGGCTACAGCATTAAGCGTTACAGATATAATATATAATACATGAATGAATCATATAGCTGCATTGATAGGAATAGAGCCTCCCTACTTTTTGAGCATTAACTGAATGCTCATTTAAATATGAAAATCAGTCATGTACTGAAATGTGGCACCAGACTCTTGTTCTTGTTAATGTACTCTGTATATGTATATATATATACATATATACATATATGTATACATATATATATATATATATATATATATATTTGTATACATATTTATACATATAGATATATATATATATATCTATATATATATTTGTTTTGTTTTACTCTCATTTTAAGGCTAATTAGGCTTCTTCAAGTAGACTTTCTTAAGACGCAATACAAAAGGTACATGGAAAGGGAACCTTTTAAAAAGGGTTCAGAAAAATCATATTATCCAAATGACTTTACCATAACCAAAACAAAAGAGACAGATCACTGACTTTAATGAGAACTTTATGAATGTAGACTATATTTAAATGATATTATAGATAATGATATCATTGAAATACATTCTCACACCATCTTTGTGATGAGAATTGACGAGAAGGAGCTAATTGACGTTGCTCACAATTTTAAGAATAAAAAATCCAGTGATTGCACTGATATTGACATGATATTAGTAAAAAAAAAAAATCACCACTGACTCATATCTGTCCCTCCAAACAGGCAGATTTTCAGGCAAAGGAAAACAGCAAAACGTTCCTATTTCCAAAATGATACAATATATATATATATATATACTAAACTATGCACCAATTTGTCTTCCTCCTCAGTTTTCAAAAATTTTAGAAAAGCTTTTTGTTCAAAGACTTCATGATTTTATAGATAAACAACTTATTGAGTGACCATCAGTATGATTTTAGACCCAATCCATTCACAGCAATGGCAGTAATGGCACTGATAAAAGAAATACAAACTGCAATAGCAAATAAAGAATATACTGAAGGGATATCCATAGATTTAAAAATGGCATTTGACACTATTAAGCAAAGATTATTAATGAGGGAACTTGAAAGATATGGTATTAGAAGGGAAGCATAATCGTGGATTAGTAACTATCCCGATAATAGACATCACTAAATGTGCAAATAAATAATGATACATTGGATCACATGTGGGGTTCCACAGGATTCAGTGCTGGGTCCAAAGTTGTTTATATTGTACATAAATTATATTTGCAACGTGTCCAAAATGCTGAAGGTCGTTTTGTTTGTCGATACAATTTTGTTTTGCTCTGTTAAAGATTTTGAGCAGCTTCTGGATGTAGTGGAAACGGAATTGACTGGTTTGATATGAACAAGTTGTCATTCAACTTAATTAAAACAAAATTTATGAAATTTGGATATAAAAAAAAATCAATAATCCAGTACAAATGACAATAGATAATGTTTAAATAGAAAGAGTTTTTATCAAGTTTCTATCTTTTGAGAGTTGGTATCGAACACAAACTATGTAGGAAACTACATATAAATCATGTTAGGCAAACATTCCATACATAACCTACTGTGTGGAGGTTTGGGGAAATACATACACAACAATCACAAATCCGAACTTTATGCTACAGAAGACAGATCGTAAACAGGGCTGATTATGAATGAATGTAATAAGGATCGGTGTGCTAAGCTAAGGTTCATCAGTACACATTTGCTTTGGTTTGTTTTTTATTTATTTCATTATTGTTTATTTGAGTTAAATAAGTTTGCCAAAATAAAGTATAAAACTAAACTAAACTTCCAATCTGTTATTTCTGCTTTAATGTGACCTACAGCGCGACCATGACGACCGAGTGAGCAGCAGTTTGCAACTGTGCATTTGTTTCTCGAGTATGAATAAAGTTGTAGTATCAGAGGTAGCGTGCAGACATGCAGCCTGACAGCTGCACCGTGATCTCTGCTTTATTCTAATCACAGCTGACTGCACAGCCTACACTGCTAACCAGAGGAGGACTCTGCACAAACACGGTGCCGCACACCATCTGTGCCACAGTTTCACATTCAAAAAGACATCTGTAATCTAGCTGAATACATGTTATTGGAAGATGGGAAATGAAATGTTCTTTAGAAAACAAAGGTGTTTTATTCTTCTGAGCATGAATCATGTTGCCTGTATTGTTTTATTCAAAGGAATGTAATAACACTTTTCCTTTTTTATGTACATTGCAAAAATGCTTATATTAGTTTGATATGGAATCTATTACAAGTTTTAAATGCGACATTTTTTCAGGAAGTTTGAGTCAAAGCAATACAGCTGGCTGTACAGACTTAGTGGTCATTGGATTGATTGAGAATCCTTTCTGAAGCACCACTACAGGTGTACACTGCAGGGGTGAGGGCCTCATATTGAGGCCCCGCCTAGTTGACGGGTCATGTGTCCATTGCGGCCATATATGTTGTAACTGCTTTATGAATTCATATGCATACAAGGTCACTATTTCTAAATCAATTAGAATGTAATTAAAACATGTTAAACTAACTTAGGAAGTGGAGCAGGGGCCTCCTGGGACACCTGGGGCGCCGTCTTGTTGTTTTATACAATGACAATAAAGATTCTGACTTGACATTTTATTTTCAAATGTACTATGAGTAGTTAGCAGCTAACTACTCATAGTACATTTGAAAATAAAATGAGAGAGAATCTGGTAAATGTACACTTTAGTTACAACAGCATTTTGTCAAATGTTTTCTCTATTACCTGTGAGGACATTTGGGGGCGCTGTTGCACATAACAACAGGGGCACATAATTGCTCTAAGCTAATGTACCGTACAGTCATAGGAAGGCAGAATGTATCGCCTGCACCGTTTTAAATGAGACAGTACAAATCCCCTGATTTTCAAATTTAATTAACACTGATATGCTCACCAGAATGAGGAAACACTTTTAATATACTGATCTGAGAAATGCCCCTGGAGAGAACAGGTACAGGTTAAACAGCAGATATTGATCTATCGCCATGTATTAATTAATCTCAAACAGACTAGCATGCTTTCTCCTAGTTACGCTTGAATCAGGAGGAGAGCAAGGTAACAGCAGGCTTCTAACGTGACTTTTGAAAAAACAGATTAGGGCCAGGGCCAGATCAGGCTCTCTGAGATTTGGCACCAACACAAACCATGAAAACACACCATCCCTATTAATTCCTCGTATGTACAGCACTGATTTATTAAGTGCTTGACTCCACAGCACCAATGAGATCCACAAAGCCCACAGCCACAGTCATAAATCTTTTTTTCAGCAGCAGTAATTTTCGATTTCACAAATTTAATGGAACTCGTTTTTTTTTTTTTAAACCATTATTTCTTTGACCTTTTTATGCACAGTTCCCAGCACTTGGAAAAACAAAGGTTGAGTCCAAGAAAAATTAGGTATGGAGTTAACTTTCAAAGGAGATAAATCTTTGCTCCTTTTGCAAGCATAAAATAAAAATAAAAAAAAGTAAGTTGTTTTTAACTGTTTCATCTTGCTGTGGGTGAGCGGCTCTTACGTAAGCCCAGCTGATGATGCAGAGGCCAAATGTATTTACTCTTTTCTACCAAACACCTCCACATCTTATAGTATCAGAGCCTGTGAGTGTGCGTGCGTGAGTGTGTGTGTGTGTGTGTGTGTGTGTGTGTGTGTGTGTGTGTACGTGGTGGGGGGTTGGATGTCTCTGAATGATGCTGTTAGTGTTTGGGGGTCTGGAGAGTTTTAGCAGTCACGGATTTGGCGGCTCGACTGACAGCTCTTGGGTGGATTCCCTGCTCTAAAGATAGACAGGGGTGTTGGCTGCTCTGTGGTCCACATCCAGAAACATTTCAGAAAATGGTCTCCCTCCTCACAGAGGGCTCCGATGATGATGCGTGGTTTGGAGTGTGTTTATGTTTTCGTCCACGACTATCTTTTTGGCCTCTGGGTCTTTCCAGAGAGCCTGAGCCTTGAGGCCGCATTAGGGCTGGATGGATACATGGATACACATAAATGCATGTACAAATACATGCTGCTACCACAGCCATTTAAATACCCAACATGTGGCTGCAGTATATGGAGCTTCCTGGTAACTCCCTCACCAACTCTGGCATTACTTCCAAAGAGATTTATTTAACCAAAAGTGCTTTTTGATTTTTTTTCACAAGACTTCTTTATCTCAAACATTCTAATCTTAACGTTTGCCTTTATTTTTGAGCTGTGATCTTCATCCTCACATCATCAGTTTACCCCAAAAGTTTACCTCATTACAAAATATCTCAATCTTTTCTCCCCTAACTGCACCAGAAAAATAAAAAGTTAGAATACCTGAAAGTCTCCTGCTTGTCACAAATATATCGGGATATCATTGATGATCATCTGAAATGCACAATGATCATAACGTAAAGAACTAACTCCACTTAGCTTATATAAACTAACTTTAGATAAATGTAGCATGTATAACTATTACTAGATTACATTAGCTTACTTTATAACACGTCTCTACTTGCTACTCTTACACTGTATTTTAGCATGTCACAGATACATATTTGAATGGTTTTATCAAAAAGTTAAACAATAAATAAACAGACTGAAACAAGAGACAGTTATCTTGTAAATGCCACAGTGGCGACTGTTCAGCAAAAGTTTGGCATTATACCTATTTATTACAAATTGGTCTTCCTTTCATGGTTGTCGCCATCCTTTGCTCGCTTTGCTCACACTAACATGATGATAAACAGAGAAATATGACTGCAGTTCCCACTTTAGCATATTTCAGCTGATTGTTTTGGTTTTCTGCCAAATCACTTTACTGTTATAGTTCATCACTGTATCCTCAAACAACGGTTCGTACGAGTATGGTTCAAGATGCCATCCATCCATCTTCAACCGCTTATCCGGGGTCGGGTTGCGGGGGC
>CALSBV010011913.1:5327273-5337488 GCA_943590825.1 Bovichtus diacanthus | reverse complement strand
CAAGGTAAACACACATGAATAATCTATATGAAATGTACAAATCAAAACACTTGTCCTCCTCACCCGCCCTGCATGGTGTGCACCGCAGACTGGGTTAATTGTGGTTTTTCAATTGGTTGGTGATGGAGAGCGGGGTGAGCATATACTGGGATAAAGGTCTGACCACTTATTGCAGCCTCAGGGTGAAGCTGAGGCTGCAGGCCCCGGCCCAGGGGACAGGGAGGGGCTTAAGGCCTGCAGGTTATAGGGAGAGTAAGGCATGAGGAGAGAGTGAAAGACAGTGAATGGAAAGTAAAATACTAGTGATGAATAAGAGGTGGGAGATGTAGTGAATGAGGCAAAAAGAGCTGGAGAGAATTGTTGCTAAACACTGGATATGCTCGTCATTAGCAGCCGGGAAAAAGGACAATTTCATTTAAGAAATATTTGTATCTTAAAACTTTCCAAACAATGCTAATTCAGCTGGCACAGTGAGCTGACCTATAAAGATCAAAGCTGCTGATCAAGTGCTTTGGGAATGCTGATCGGTATTTGAACAGTTGTTAAGACATTTCTCCTCCGGTTTGTTGCTCTCCTACAATCTGAGATCTCAGCAGTTATTTACGAGACTGTCCTATCCATAGAGCGTTTTTACAAGCAGCGTATTACGACCCATATTTACGTTTATTGTTAGGCGTCGTCCTCTAGTGACCGTAGAAATGATGAAGGGAGCAAAGGGGGAAGTCTGGTGATATACTACAAAGAGTGACAAAGTCTGCACAGTGGTGTGGATGAATGGGTCAAACAAGCAGGACTCTCACCCAGGAGACCGCTGCTCAGGGACCTGAAGACAGCGTAGTAAACCTATGTTACGTATGTGACATGATAACGTAGGTTAACTTACATACTTCAGTTCAGTTAAGTAACAGACATACTTATTTTAACCTAAACCGTGACCTTTTCCTCATCCTAACCAAGACGTTTTGTTTCCTAAACCTAATCAAACTTTGTCTGTGTCTCAATGTTAACCACGTGTTTAGAACTATCACATTTAGATATGAGGAACTGTTGATCTCCTGCCACCTACACAAGGAAGCGCTCCTGTGGGTCATAGTAGAGGGAAACAAATTACCTATGTGGTCATCAGGGTTGGAGGACCTGTTGTTACTGTTCTCATAATAAAAAAAAAAAAGCAAAAGGCTAATGTTAGGTGAACAGAAGAGACAGTACCTGCAATACTACTTGAAGGATACAATTACAATGTTAAAATAATCCAAAAGAAAACTTAACTACATTTTAGCTCATTTTCCAACACTACTGATAGATAGCTGACTTCTATAATAAGCCAAAAACCATGGCAACAACAAGTGTCACCCTGCCGTGTGAATTCATTTTTTATTAATTTTTATTTTTTTTATTTCTGCTGGAAACAGTTTATGTTGCAGTGTGAGCCTCCGTACTTGTAGCTGTACTGTATTTGGTTGTGTTTTCTGTATTTGCATTATTCTTTCTCAATAAAGAATGATTTTTTAAAATTTTATTTTGTAATTTGCCGTACGTTGAGCTTTCAGGATGACCGCATATTATGTAATGGTACACTGAAATGTAAAGAAAACGTAGAAGAAATCAGAAAATGTAACTAAAAGATCTGTGAAACAAACTTTTTTGTTTTTGCATTTATCAACGTAATAGACAGGACTATGACAAGATGGGCAACAACATTAAGTGCCGTGAAGAGGAATTAATGTCGCTATGCTCTACAAGGTCCGTTGTGGCAGTACTGGAATGTTCGCCCATACTCTGAGTAAACTCCCGACAGGATGTAGGCTCAACCAATCGGCTTGCTTGACATGCAGGTCAGCACTACACTTTGTTGAGATTTGTGATGTGTGCGTGTGTCGTCCTCTACAAGTCTACAATGCGTACCTTCTGCAGAAGTATAATCCCATTTTGACAGGAAATGACGGGGGGAGATGATGCAGCAGTGATCCCCGTTGGACTCAAACTGCAGACTTTGCAGTTCAGGGTTGGAGCTTTAAATCCCGAGACCACAAGGACACCCCAATGATAAACTGTAGTGTTCTTTTAATGTGCCTGAAATAAATATCTCTGTATGAAGAGAATCTGTTAATACCGCGATCTACCATCATCAAATATAAGACAAAGTCATAAATATAAAGGCTTAACAAAATGTAAATGTATAATGACTTGATCTGCAGGGCAATCTGGCTACATGGCTGGGCACTCAGCTTTATGTTTGGGTGTTGGGGGTGGGTGATGGAGTTGTAGGTGTACATGCCCTGCTGACCTGCAGTGGAATGTTTGCCCCAAGTTCAATCCCACCCGCAGGGGATTTCTGGGTTCTTAGCTGCTGCTCACCTCTGTTGCCGACACTATCCAGAGAACCTTCACCACAGCACCACCTGAAACTTCCAGCAGGCAGCATATTTATATCACCCTACAATGTCAACCCATCCTCCCCCACTTGCCTCCATCCAATAGGCACGGACTCACAGTAGATCGCTTGTTTTTGACCCCGGAGTGCCCCTCCTTGTCCTCCTCCACTCTGTCTCCTAGTTGCTGAGAGCGAGAGGTAAATAAAACAATGTGTGGATTAATGATCAAGTGATTTGATGGCTGTGTTCTTCCAAGGGCCAGAGCAAACCGCTCTTTATTTACCCAAAGAATAAATCAAAATTATGGGCTGTATCAACAATAGAACTGCATTCTCCAGAGAAAAAAAAAAGATAAATCATCATTGGAAAAGAGTGTGCTATGAATTACACAGTCCCTTCCGTCTAGTTATCTGATAATAGCTGCTTCTTCACACGCAACAATGTAACAGACTGATTAATCCAGGTTTGCTGTTAAACAGTCAGAAATAAGGAAATCCTCTGTGGATTATGTCACATGGTAATAAAAGTGGGGGAAAAAAATCACACGTACCGTAGTTTCTCCAATTTAATGATCTTAAATTGATCTTGATGATCTTGGCCAGCAAACAGCACATCTACTTTGATTAAGTTTGACAGAGAAAAACACTTAATTGAAAGTGGATTTACTATCTTTCCATTGTTTTTAACCACATCTAATGGCTGATCTGAACACAGCCATTACAAAAACAGATTTATCAAAAGTGGGGCATTGTCACAAGTATGAAGTTCCGAGTCGCTCCCCAAGTGAAGTCCAACAAGTCTGTTTTGAGTCCTAGAAAAGTCATTATTTGTCTTATTTTTATATTCCAAGTATATGTATTGCCAGAAAGATAAATAGTTGATTTGCTGTTTATCAACTGAAGGCTTTAAGTGAAGTCACAAGTCATTAGTGTAAAAATCGAGGAAGTGTTTTTTTGACTTACTGTATCAAATAGTCCATACACAGTATATCAGGACTTCATGACCATTCCTGTGTCAGACAGAAAGGCTTGCACATGTAGATATTTGGTGTTGAGGGCAGTGCTGTGTTCCCCATCTTTCAACATGTATGTCCTATACAGCTTCCCCTGGAGCTGCTGCTTCACCCGGGAACAGCTGCATCTGCTTATGGCTGACATGCAGGGAGTAGATCCTAATTGACTGTTGCATTAGATTTGCTTGTCAGGCTGCCAACTCCTGCTTTAAACAGCTAGTGGGCTGTTGTTCACGTCTGAATGCAGACACTGAGACATACAGACCAGGCATGGGTTTATGTGCATAAACTTTTCCAGGAATGTGTCTACAAAGGCTGCTTCTGCCGTCTTGTGGACTAAAGCTGTACTACAGTAAAGGAAATGCTCTGAGTCGTGTTTAGTACAATCGTCTCATTTCTCTTGCAATGTTAATTTTTGCACATCTGTGATTCTAGCAAGGTATATAAAGGGAAGACATGTACAAGTTGAAAGCAACATCTCTTTCCATAAACAGTGCAGTGTACATTTCAATATTTACAAAAGCCTCTTCACCTCATCATTATCGGGTGAGAAGCAGAATGTTTTCTTTCTTTTTGTAAATTGGATGAACTGACCCTTTAAGTACCTTTTAAGAACACAATTTTAGCTTTTGTAAACATATAATTAATATAAGCCTACTACATCTAATTCTCTATTTAAAAAGCAGTTTTGTCACGCATTTACAAAAAAAATAATTTGTTGAAAAAACTACATGTTTGAGTCAATTTCTCAGAAAGCAAAAATATATAATTTGTGTCACAGCCCTGTTAATTTTATTGTCATCCCTTGATCATATTGAACTTTCCTCACTTTGACAGCAGGCTTTTCACGCTACCTCCAAGTGTGGTCATTTGGAACAGGATTGAACCTTTCTGCCTTCAAACATGTTCAGACAAGTTGGTTTCAGGCACCCTCCAACCATGGTGTGTCCAAGTGCTGCCCCCTAAACATCAGTGATTCTGTTCCGCAGTCAAGGAGTCCCACTTCGAATCTTGGAAAATAATTGAACTTCTTTTTTCTACACAGAGCAAGCAAGACAACAGTTGTAGATTTGCAACTCAGTTTATTAAAACCTGGTGAATGACAGCTTGGCCAAGGACTCCAAGTGTATCAGGAAATCATAGGCAGCGGATTGCTGTTACTCTATAACCACCATCCACACTCGAGAGCCCCGAGCTTCCGGTGCAGATACAGTTTATACAGTGGTAGGCGTAGCCTCTTATGGCATATCTCATTACTATGCCAGGAAGTCTGTGGTTTAGACTTAGCTTCCTTAGTTGGTGCACAGGCTCTGTCCAGAGCCTCTTGGCATCACGATCATCCAATCAGCGACGACTCCTTGGGTGCTATTACACGTGGCAGGCTGCGTTTGCCTAATTCTTCTACACTTGGTACCTGACCTTCACCTAACTCCTTTCTGCACAGGCTACCTAATCTATTCTCTCTGGGTGTTTTCTGTTATCGGCCTTCTTTGTTTAGGCGCCACTCCGTGATGCTCCCATCCACTCATTTTATAGTCATAACAGCTAAATCCTTCAACACTAGACTAAAGGTTACGTACATCTTATCCATCAGAGCCTAATAGCTATCTGGTATAAATGACTGTCTTCCCTGTCTCAGTGTACATTTCATATGAGCCCATTTTAGCTTAATCACATTGGTTATACTTATTCATCACGAAGTTACATTCAAGCGTCAAGGCCACAAAGCATACATTTAATTTCTAACAGTCCCTCCTTTCACACCTTTTAAGGTGTGAACACCTGCATACATTTAATTTCTAACACAAGGCAGCAAAGCATACATTTAATTTCTAACACAGCACAGCAGTCAAAAAACGTGTACAAATTGTGACACGGACACACTTTTTATTTCTCTGACTGTGTGGAGAGGATGAACAATACAACATGACATGGAGTATCACCACAACTAGAACAAATCATTCCTGTTGTTAGGCCTATAGCCAGAGAGAAAAAAAGTTAAAGTCATCATTCTCCAACATCTGATGAGTAAAAGATTGTGAAATAAATGATCAGGAAACCGTGTCCAAAAAGCCCCATCCTCCGCCTTATAGCCCATATGGTGATCACACAGTCTTCTCCAAATGCTGAGATAACTACGTACATGACCTGCGTCTAAGGTTGCTTTTTTGGGTTTTCCACGCAGATGACATGATATCTACAAAGTTTCCCCCACCGTCAGCCGACATTACAGAATGTAAACTGCATTCAGAGCTGTGATTCTCTGAGGCCTCCCAGCTCCACATCTTCTCCTCCACCGTTCTGAAATAACAGCTAGGTCAGTCTCGATAGACAGCGGGTTTTACAGGGCTCGTCAGGCATTAAAAGATTTGATCCTTACTGGAAGAGGAAGGGCCTTCGGGGGATGAGGAAGCTGAAGGTCCATGCAGGGGTGGAGATCCCGAGCCAGGAAACCATGGTCAAGGAAAGGTTCCTGCTCTTCAGTCTGATTGTGGGAGTGTGTTGTCTTGCGTGTTTATATGTATCAGCACTATACATCTGCAATAACCACGCTAAAAAGGGCACACTAATGTATAACATGTTCACCATGACTTATATAATAATAATTAATTTATATATAATGTGTCAAAAAAACATTCCGTTACAGTTGCTGCCGTCCCTTTTCTTGAATTGGCCTTCATTTGAAAACGTACTTTTGTACTATTGTACTATTGTAATAAACTGCATACACTGATATGGTACATTGGTACATTGAGTAGGATTTAGGGGAATCTAGTGGCAGAAATGGAATATAAAATTCATAACTATGTTTTTTTATCAGTGTACAATCAGCTGAAACTAAGAATCATTGCGTTATGTTAGAATGATCCTTTCATATGTACATAGGGAGCGGGTCCTCTTCATGGAGTATGCCATGTTTTTACAGTAGCTGCAAAACAAACACTGCCACAACAGAGCCTTTCACGTTTTTACGTTGAAGTGGCAGCTTGAATTTGGTGGCGCAAATGAGACTCAAATGCAACTGAAGGCCACCCCTGGTTCTTCTGCAGTACATGCTTGGAAAGGGAGGGGTGGGGCAGTATTCAGCTGCTCGAAAACAATGATTAGTGCAGCTATCATTTGTCCAGGGATTTGGCACAGGAAGTCATCCATTTCATGTGATTTCTTCATTAAAGTCCTCATTAGGGTTGATGTTTTCAAATGTCATTTGTCAATGCTGGGAGACAATCTCGCAACCGAACAAATGAAACCAACACTACATAGATACGACTAGAGGGCGTGAGAAATATATGTTTTTCAACAACAATCCAACTCTCCTGCTCAAAGTTAATATTTGGATCCAATTTTTATGAACAGGGACCGCTAAATGAATGTTACAAGACAGACGGCAAGTTTATTGTGTTTTTATTGACATTAGTTTTTGGAAATAAGAACAAGGGTGTCCCATTGTCTCTTGTGAACTGAGGCTGCAAAAGGCAACATTCATCCAAACACCTCTGTGAAGTTCCATGAACTATAAAATGTACTTAAAAAGCAGCTAACACATAAGTATAAATATTTAACTATGCTTTTCAGGGGAGTTGAGTAAAAGGGCAGTGGGCTGTGTTTAAAGATGGATGACAGGATAAGAGGGTGGCTGGGTGAGGTGGGTGAGGTTCAGCGAAACTGATATAGCTTGTGATTACAGTCATCTCCACTGACCCCAGAAAGACTGCGCTGCTGGCAGCAGCTCCCCTGTCTAATCTCCAGCTGCTAAGTGAGTAATTGGAAGTGAGAGCTTATGTATTTTTGTAATGAGCTGACAGCATATTTCCACTCCTTGCCCAAAAGGTTCACCTAATCAACATAGTCACGCTGTTTCTCTGTTAGTGACAGCTCTCGGCACAATGGCCATGACAAAACAAAACGTCAAGCATTAAACTAAGGTGTGTTTATGTGTGTGCGTGTGTGTGTGTGTGTTTTGGGTGGGCTTCAACTGCTCCCCCAGCGCTGCATCAACATCACTCCTTCAGTCTGCAGCCTTCCGACGAGAAGCCAAGCTTGCTTGATTTGCTCAAAAGCCCTCTTGTCCCTGCTGTGATAGATGAATTACATGGATGTGGCATGTGTGTTAATGTAACCTTTATGTCACACCAAAACAAGTCCCCAGCCACACACACACCTCAACCTTACTCACTTGTGGTGACAGTAACAGCAGTTACAGATGTTTTCAGAATGGCTACAGGGATTCTCTAAGAGAAGCAAGTAACCACATGTGCATTGCATTCTGGGAAAAATGACTGCGTAGACAAGGGTCTGTCGTACGTTGATCATTGTCCTCTGCTTGATCTGGGCCTCTTACACTCTGCTGTGATTGAAGAATAATAAGTAAAATTGATGCTTACGTTGAGACGTTATAATACTAAATGCTGTTGCAGAGAACAAATGGAAAAAGACAGCTGGCTAACAAATGTGATGGCCGTGCCACTGTCAACAGGGCAGGGCAGTTTCTACATCTTGGATAAATAATACTTGTTCCTGTTTAAAAGAGTCCTGTTATATTGGGAGTCATCAATTGGATCTATTATCCACTGCAACCCATGTCCAACTTAAGCTTTAAAAGGAAAAAGTTACGTTTTTTTTATAGATGTGAGAAGAAGCTAAAGAGTTCTTGTTTTCAATTCAAACAAACATGAATGATTTGAATGACAAATTTTTCAATAGAAGTGATTGTTATTGTTCAAGATGCAACATTTTGATCAGGTCAGGTCAGTGAAAGAAATGCACTGCTGAGGCTAAAGGTCATCATTTCAACTTCTAATATGAACCAAATCAAACACAAGAATGAGTTGTTTTCACAGCTGTTGGTTTTAAATCATTGTGTGTGTGCGTGTGTGTGTGTGTGTGTCTGACCATCATTACAAATGCATGTTGTGAGAACAAGTTTGGTTCCAACATAAAGACTCATGACGGTGAAGTTAGTATTTCCTTGTTTATTTCAGCTTTACTATAAAACCTTCCACCTGCACTGCCTGCACATCTATCTTCCCTGTTCTGCTGCAGCTTTCTCCAGTGTTCCATTTGATATGCATCTACATCTCTGTTATCTGAGATGTTCTTTACAGAAAGCCTGCTTTACATACTGGGGACATGGAGTTTGAAAGATGTGGACATTTACCAGCCAGAAGGGGTCTAATGAAGACTGTTGAGTTGCATCATGGGAAATGTAGGTTCCAGTGTTTTGGAAGCTTGACTCATACTTGGGACTGCAAGTCAGGATATCTTTTACTTTGTTGCATGGATATTGACCATTCATATATCCGTCTTTTAAAAGTTGTTCGCCTTTTAAAAGAAAAAATATAGTCTTCTAAAATAGTCTTCCATTGTCAGTCAAACATCCAGGAATAACTGGGACGAATAAACCGACACCTTAAAGTGCTCAGAGAAAAAAAGGAAATTTGGACATCTACTGTCGAAAGCTCCAGAAGCATCTCAATGGACCTTGTGGTGAGATTGTTTGGTCAATTGTTTCCAAGGTGAAGAATAAAAAGGGACACTGAGGTTCTGCTACTGAATTTTCTTTTTAAATCTCAAAACCTGGACAAATAAAGCCATGACCATCTGCCTGATAAGAGGGGAGTGAGAACATTTGCTATTTTTCTTTATTTGTGTGAGCCAACCTTCAAATCATGTGTAACAAACAGTGAATTTGCTGCAGTGCTTCACACCAAAACAACGGATCACCCTGAAGAAAACTTTTGACAGTCCCACAAGTGTTTCTGCTCAGTCTGCTTGAGCTGTAAGTCGAGAAGTCTGTGATTTCTTGTTGGATAGAAAATGCTCAAACCGGGAAATAACGGAGCTAAAAGAGGTGAAAAGGCAAGTGATACAAGAAGGGTTCTGTCTTTTAAATCTGTAACTTAAGATGATGGGGCTACGTGGGAAATCAGATTTGGCCGAGGGCTTCACGGATTAGACCCTATCTACTGTGCTCCCTCTGGGCCAACGGCCCCGACCAGGGAGAGGCAGGCACGTGAGAGGTCAGCGTGGATTGCTTACGGAGGTGTTCCATTTAAAACGCCAAAACAATTTGCCTCTGACCTGCTGAAAGTCTGTTTTGGAAGCCCTCCTGTGCCACTGCACCCACAATGCAGTTCCTGACATGCGACACCGGTGAACCCGCAGTAACCTGCGATGGGGGTTACATTTAGTCAGGACCTGCTCTGGGCCTCACAACCTGCAAATCGCGAGCAAGAAGGGACAAAATACACTTGTGTCATGAACACCGGAGACCATCCCAATGCGTGTTACATACTTCCTGGAGTCATTACAATCACAGCCCCTCACTCTTTTTTCCTTTGTGTGTCCTTGCAGTAATCTAGAACTCTACAGCACGGGGCACCAATCCATGCGTGACCATATGTAATATAATCAAAAAGTCAGTGCTGTGTTTTATACAAGCAATCAGAGCCAATCAGTGTGAGCCCAGTGTGTGATGGGAAGGTGGAAAAGGGGGGCCCAGGGGTTGCTGGGGCCCTGGCCGAGTGTGTTACTCATCAGTCTCCCAGGCCCGGCGCTCTGTTTGGATTGCTGTGTTTGGATAAAGCAGATTGGTTTGCACTTAACCTTGTAATATATGCAAAACTATTCTCCTGATAATACACTTTAGGCCTGGCTAGTCACCACTGTGGCAGATGCCGTAAACGTGGCACGGCTTGAAGAAAAATGGCACGTAATAAATTGTGACATGGTCGCTGAGGGGGGCACATATGTCCCTGTAGACCCCTCCCCCTAAAACCTGCACACACACACACACACACACACACACACACACACACACACACACAC
>CALSBV010011913.1:5296098-5311729 GCA_943590825.1 Bovichtus diacanthus | reverse complement strand
TGCTAAATGACCACAGAGAGATGAGAGATGCTAAATGACCACAGAGAGATGCTAAATGACCACAGAGAGATGCTAAATGACCACAGAGAGAGAGACGCTAAATTACCACGGAGGCAGAGTTGCAGTCTTACACACTTCTCTGTGCTTCCATCCGGGCAGTCACCCACTCAAATCCCCACAGTGACTGTGTCTGCCCCACGACCACTTAAATCAATAAAATCAATAGTAAACAGAAGAGGAGTTGTACATAAAAACCTAATAAAAATTAACACCACCACTGCAAAAGTGCAACTAAATAGAAAAATGAAATGTGGACTCTTAAACACAAGGTCTTTGTCATCTAAAGCTGGATTAGTAAATGTTCTACTCAAGCCTATTAATCAATCCTAAACCTAAACTAAACTATAACTCTTTTGGAAGCCTTGTTCTTACACTTTCAAACCAAACTTGGAAAACAATAAAGCCAATCTTATTTGTTATAGTGTACCGCCCTCCTGCTCCGTATTTTGATTGTCTATCCGAATTCTCAGAGTTTTTAATCAAGTCTAGTCCTTAAAACAGATGAAGTAATTATTGTAGGTGACTTTAATATTCATGTGGACGTCGATAATAACAGCCTTAATATTGCGTTTATCTCATTATTAGATTCAATTGGGTTCAGTCAGAATGTACATGAACCAACTCACTGTTTAAACTCTGGACCTTGTTCTGTCATATGGTGTTGAACTTGAACATTTATTAATCTGTCCACAAAATCGTCTTTTATCAGACCATCTTTTAATAACTTTTGAAGTCCTGCTACTGGACTGTAAGCCATTAAGCAAAATATCGTACGCTCGATGTCTATCTGATAGTGCTGTAGCTAAATTTAAGGAAGTTATTCCATTGACACTTGGTTCATCACCATGTCTCAATATCAATGTAACGGAGGACTCCTGTGATAACTTTAGTCCCAAATGAATCATCTTGTTGATAGAGCTGCAGCCTCACTGCAAATGACACTCAACTGTCGATCCTCTAAAACAGAAGATAATAAAACAGAGAAAGCTCTGTGGCTTAACCCCCAAACCTGCAAACTAAAACTAAAGTCAAGAAAACTTGAGAGGAAATGGCGTTCCTACAAACTGGAAGAATCTCGTTCAGTCTGGCTAGATAATCTTAAAACATATAAGAAGGCTCTACGTAAGGCCAGAGCAGCTTATTACTCTTCATTAATAGAAGAAAATAAGAACAACCCCAGGTTTCTTTTCAGCTCTGTAGCCAGGCTGACAGAGAGCCACAGCTCTACTGAGTCTTCATTTCCTATATCGCTCAGTAGTGACGACTTCATGAGCTTCTTTAACCATAAAATTCTAAATATTAGAGACCAAATGAATCAAATACATCTCCTCTCCTCAATTAGTAATGATTTAGCTTCTAATACAGGAACCTTAAAAACAACTGTAACACCTGAAATACATCTAGACTGCTTTTCTCTGATCGACCTTAACCAACTAAATTCAACAATTTTGTCGTCTAAACCATCAACCTATCTCTTAGACCCGATTCCAACTAAGTTGCTTAAAGAAGTTTTTCCCTTAATTAACACTGCCTATGTACCAGAATCATTTAAAGTAGCTGTAATAAAACCTCTTCTTAAAAAGCCCAGTCTTGATCCAGAGGTTTTAGCCAACTATAGGCCGATATCAAACCTTCCATTTCTCGCTAAAATTCTTGAGAAAGCAGTCACAAAACAGTTGTGTGATTTTCTACAAAACAATACTTTATTTGAGGTTTTTCAATCTGGATTCAGAGTTCATCATAGCACAGAGACGGCTCTGGTGAAAGTTACCAATGACCTTCTATTGGCATCAGACAAATGACTTGTCTCTGTTCTTGTCTTGTTAGACCTCAGTGCTGCTTTAACACCGTTGACTCTGACATTCTACTGCAGAGACTGGAACATTTCATTGGCATAACAGGAATCGCACTGAGCTGGTTTAAGTTATTTATCTGAGCGATCTCAATTTGTACGTGTTAACGATGAATCCTCCATGCCAACCAAAGTCAGTCATGGAGTCCCGCAAGGTTCTGTACTTGGACCTATTCTATTTACCTTATATAGGCTTCCATTATGGCAATATTATAAGGAGCCACTCCATAATCTTTCATTGTTATGCGGATGATACCCAATTATATCTATCAATCGAGCCAGATGAAACTAATCAATTATCTAAACTTCAAGCATGTCTTAAAGACATAAAAAATTGGATGTCTTGCAACTTTTTGATGTTGAACACCGACAAAACTGAAGTTATTGTACTTAGCCCCAAACGCCTCCGAAACGTATTGTCTAATGACATAGTAACTCAGGATGGCATTAACTTGGCCTCCAGCACCATGTAAGGAAACTTGGCGTTATCTTTGATCAGGATATGTCTTTTAACTCCCACATAAAACAAATTTCAAGGACTGCCTTTTTTCATCTGCGTAATTTTGCAAAAATAAGCCACATCCTTGTCTCAAAAAGATGCAGAAAAACTAGTCCATGCATTTGTTACTTCAAGGCTGGATTACTGCAACTTCTTATTATCTGGTTGTCCCAAAAAATCCCTTAAGACTCTTCAGTTGATTCAAAATGCTGCGGCACGAGTATTGACAAGAACTAGGAAACAAGAGCATATTACTCCTGTATTAGCTGCTCTGCACTGGCTCCCGGTAAAATACAGAATAGAATTCAAAATCCTTCTCCTGACCTACAAAGTGATTAATGGTCAGGCTCCAGTTTATCTTAAAGATCTCATAGTACCTTAGTAACCAACTAGAGCATTGCGCTCCCAAAGTGCAGGGTTAGTGGTTCCTAGAGTCCCTAAAAGTACAATGGGAGCCAGAGCCTTCAGCTATCAAGCTCCTCTACTGTGGAACCAGCTCCCAGTGTAAGTTCAGGAGGCAGACATCCTCTCCACATTTAAGAGCAGGCTAAAGACTTTCCTCTTTGACAAAGCTTATAGTTAGGGCTGGCTCAGGTTTGCCTTGGACCAGCCCCTAGTTATGCTGCTATAGGCTTAGACTGTCGGGGGACTCACTCCTCTCCTCCTTTCCTTATCTTTCTCGCTCTCCTCCTCTCCCTCTCTATTGATGTGCATTCATGTCCCTCAAATGCATGTGACTAACTCATCATCCGGGGCATCCCCGGAGTTTCTGTGTCTCTCATCTGGATCATGAATCGTGGCTGCACCTGTTGCCCTGGTCCTGCCTGACACCAGAAGCCTTTATTGACATCCCCCTGGATCCATCTTTTTTATATACGATCGTATCATGTTTTCTGTCACATGGATTGTCTATGTTGTATTTTTAACTATGTTGTTTGTTTTGTACACACGTCATCTATTATAGTCTGTCCGTCCTGGGAGAGGGATCCTCCTCAGTCACTCCCTGAGGTTTAGAACATATTTCCCCCCTAATTGTGAGGTTTCTTTTAGGGAGTTTTTCCTTGTGCGATGCGAGGGTCTAAGGACAGAGGGGGTCGTATCCTTTACAGTCTGTAAAGCACACTGAGACAAATGTATAATTTGTGATATTGGGATATATAAATAAACTTGATTTTGATTTGATTTGACAATCAGATTTTTGATAAGCTTATTAATCCTGTTCCTATTATTGGCAGTAATGCTTTTACCCTAAAGTACCACAGCATAAATCAAGAACCTGGCTTTGATAGAAAACATTTCAAGGTTTACACAGACTATAGTGTTCTGAGGAAAAACTATCCTGGGCTGTGACTTTTTAAACACATTGACCATTTATTTGACAAAAATGTATTTCATATCAATGCACAGATAACATATATTATGATAAATCATTATAAGGAAACACCTAAACAGAAGTTAAAAATGTTTTCAACTTTTTTAAACGTCATGCAAACAGTGCATGCCGTGATAGTAGGGCTATGATAGACATATTTTAAACTAATGGCTAATGTATCATTGTGTAATCAATGTTAAATATTAAAAAATACATTTCAAATTTTAAGCATACATTTACGAAATGACACACTACACTTCTAACATCACATTAAGTGCATTATGTAACAATCAGAGTTTAACACTTGCTGCTTTTTCTATTATACATATTGTACAATTTCTTGCACTTTTAGTCCTTTGTCTGTGGACAGTTGCTGCCTTTAAACACAAATGAAGATCGAGCCTCAAAGGAGATGGATCTTATAAAACGCCTCAGTAGGATCAAAAGCATATCAATAATTGTCACACTGTCATCAACTTAACATTGCTGCATGAGGCTTCCTTTAGCAGGCAGGACATATCTGCCAATGGGTAAAAAAGTATATACTGCACAGAGACATGATAGCAAAACTAGTGACAGCTACAGTATATAACACAGGAACTGTTTGAGATATGATAATTTTAGTTTTAATTGTATTTTTATATGAACTATTGTTATAAAATTATTGTTATGTTTGTGACCCCCCCCCCCACTTCAAAATTTGTTTATTATCGTCATCGCCACGGGGGAGCAGGACACAGCCGGCCTGTAGCCTACTGTAAAAGTAGCTGACTGAATGATGATGAGCAGGTAACGTGCGGTTGTGGCACACAAAGAAAGCAGATGTGAGTTGGTTGATTCAGTAAATTATCTCCGGATCATCATCCATATGTTCTGTCTGCACCTGTTGATGTGAAGCTAATGCTGGATGTGCTAGCTTGATGCTACTACCGGCATTTACCGGCAGTTACTCACCGAGTTGCTGAAGTGCCTCCTAATATTTCTCGTCAGCAATGTGACAAGCAGACTCTCTGGCTGCTAGTTAATGTTTGACTCACACACTAATGGCTCAATATGATCATAGCGTGATTGCTTTCATATCAGAGATCAGATGAGGTGGAGCTGCCTCAAGACATAGAGAGTGAGACAGAGAGGGTGAGACAGAGAGGTGAGACAGAGACAGAAAGGGTGAGACAGAGAGGGTGACAGAGACAAAGAGGGTGAGACAGAGACATAGAGGGCGAGACAGAGACGGTGAGACAGAGAGGGTGAGACAGACAAAGAGAGACAGAGAAGGTGAGATGGAGAGGGTGAGACAGAGAGGGTGAGACAGAGGGTGAGACAGAGGGTGAGACAGAAAGAAGCAGCAGGTATGTTATGTGCTGTAACCAGAGGATTTGGATTAGTTGACAATGAGAGGAAGAAGTGTACATGATAAGAAGTGAACACAGTTTGAATTAAAGAATAAAAAATAAAGTAGGCTACACTAATGATTTAGATATGGCTCCAGCTTTGTTGTGCCTGTGTGTACTTCTTTCATATCAGAGATCAGAGGAGGTAGAGAGGCTTCAAGACAGGGAGGGTGAGACAGGCAGAAGCAGCTCAGAGTGGCAGGTATGTGCTGTATAAAGGGCCACGTCCTTTCTTTCAATGATGTCTCATGTCAGCAACAGGCTAGCATATTTTCATATTTCATAGGAGAGACCTGAGGAGACACAAGCAGAGAAGTGCAGGTAGCGAGCAGAAAGCTGAACCCAACCATGTGACCCAAAGCTCAGCAGCAGCTCACCAACACAACGCTACCATTCCAAGAAAAGTGGTACCGTGAGTTTCCTTGGCTCCACTACAGTCCAGTTCAATGGAATCTTGTGCTTTTCTGTGGTCAAGCTTTTGGGCGTGGAAGATCACATTTGGCCAAGAATGCAGATCCAAAATTTTCCAAAACTGGAAAAAGGCAACTCAAAAATGAGCAGAACGTGTCCAAAGCAATGCACACAAAGTTGTCGTCACTACCCACTGCCAAAAGCAAAACCAGTAGATGTCTAGTTATCTTCAGCCAAAGCTGCAGGGCAACAGGAATCAAGACGGTGGCTGTTGAAAAGTGTGGCCTCTATCCAGCTCTTGGCTCGCGAGTAAACTGCTCTGAGGGGCCACCAAAACATTAATTGTGAACATTTTTGACTTTATAAAATGATTATCTCCAGTCTTGGCTATCGGCCCCTATATTAAACAAATTCAGAAAGTAAGACAGCTTTTTCTTGTACATATTTTAGTACTATTCTTTCTGGCAGAATTTATCATTATGGCCAAAACGTTTTTTGAACTCAAGACCCCCTATTTTGTGTCTCCCCCCTCTTCTCAAACCAAAGTCACACCCTTGGATTAACCCTCAGATAATTATCACCAACTCTGCAGTTCCCCTCTTGCTCAGCACTTCCCAGTTTAGTGTATCAGCTCACTGTTTAGGTGTAAGGCCCACAGCTTTACTGTTGGGTCAGTCTCAACACTTTCATCAACTTTGTTCCCAGCAGCACCAGGAAGATGGTTTTAGTGAGACAATACTGATTAACCCACTGTACACAAACTGCAGACAGTCAGAGATGAACTGGTGATATCAGACCAGAGCTACAAGCTGATTAAACAAACATGCTCAAACTGAATCTCTGTGTCTGCTGGATGTGTAAAAAAGCAACTGTTTTCTAACAACATATCAACTTTATAGGTGATAACATGCCAATATCATGTTTATAGCTCACTTTGCTGCCCTCAAGTGACCAAACAATGTTAAGAAAATAATGCTTCTTTAAAGGTTAATTACCTTCTGGTTTGGTTTGTTTGTCAGCAGGATTATGAAAAATTACTGGACCAACCTGGTGGAAGGGTGTAGCATGGGCTTACGAGAAACCCATTAAAATTTGGAGCAGATTCGAATCAAGTGGCAGATACACAAATTATGTTTCACTTTCATTAAAATTGCGACATAGGGCATTCATGTGGAGTCAGAATAATCTTAAAAATAAGTTCCCCACTGGGAAAATTCAAGCGAACGCCTCTTTAAGTCCGAACAACTCAGAGACAGCTATCAACGTGTTGTTTAAGCGCTCCGAGCAATAAAATACAACACATCTTTTTTGTAGCTTGCAATGTTAACATTATGGGTGGTGGAGGTGTAGTGGTCTAGTAGTCAGGATTTCAAATAGAACACCAGAAGGTTGTGAGATCAACACCAGGTCTGCCACCATTGAGCTCCTGAGGAAGACACTTAACCCCGAGGTGCTCCAGAGGACTGTCCCTGTGTGACTGTGAGTCACTCTGGATAAGAGCTCTGCTAAATGACCTGTAATGTAATGTAATGTCATTATGACTTAAAGTTAATGAACACACCAAATCGGAAAAACGACTTCCCAACTACAGAAATGGGATCATCCAATGAGCGTGTGAAGGCACCATTAGTCTGTGCTTTCAGAGTGCCATTCCAGTTCTGATTATAATTCTTCCCTCAATGTTGGTGTTATTGTTGTCATCAATTCTATCAGTTATGACACCAATGTACACATCAAAGTAATTGTTAAGATCTGAGAACAGTTCTCAGATCTTAACAATTAGGGGAGTGGTCAGATGATCAAGCGGGTTCAAAACAAGACAACAGTTTATACATATTATCTAAAACACCTTACGGTCTGTGGTTTTATAGTTACATATATATCCTTTATTTAACCAGGTAAAAGCCTCATTGAGATTAAAATCTCTTTTCCAAGAGTGACCTGGCAGCATGAACATTGTTTCACAGAAATCACAAAACAAACAGACACATACAACTGTTACACACTACAAAATTAATGAGCATAATATCCAGTTATTGCAATATTAAACAGTTAAAATGCGTAAAACAGGCACAATGTATATCAGTTAGAGATCAGAAGCAATCACATCGACCAAGAGACCTATTTTCTCGATCCTTTAAAATGGACTTAAATTCCTCCACAGTAATCAACTCTGACAGTTTCAGCTCTTTCTGCACATTATTCCAGGAAGAAGGGGCAGCGTATTTAAAAGATTTTTTTCCTAGTTCTGTTCTAACCTTGGGGACCAACATCTACGCATACACAATGTCAGTAACATAAACTCATTCTTGTTACGGTTACGTCAAGGGGAAACCCAGGCACAGAACACAGACTTGGGGAACAGAGTACGTTTGAACAGTTTATTAACATGATACTCAAAGGCAGGCGAGATGGTGAGGGTGGATGACAGGGAATGGAAAGGCAGGCAGGTAAGCAGGCAGATAGGCAGGCAGGCAGGTAGGCAGGTGAGCCGAGAGGCGAGTAGCAATCTTGGGAACACAAGAGACACAGGTTAGCACGGAAACACGGGGAATAGTCAGACATCACATGCTGAGCGGCCGAGATCTATAGCCTAGTTGAAACAACAATCTGGCGATGAGATATAGATATACTGTGACGAGATGATTGTAGACAGGTGAGCAGATTGGAGTCAGACCATGCCCATCCCACATACACACACAGAGTCAGGGAAACACTAGGGACACGGATGGAACCGTGACAATTCTACGGGAAAACTATATCCACTCAACTACAGTAAGTACAATAGAAGAGTAAGTCGGTCTGTAAACTGTGATGGATGTTAACAATGGACAGATTGACCCATTTGACTTTTTTTTTGCAGTGTAGCCTTGTTCCCAGATCTCAGTAATTAACTTGGGTAGAACAATCCTATTATTATTGATCACCAAGAACCAAGTAGCAATATACCAGAGCTGTAAGGTGCTTTTGAGAAATAGGGCGTAGAGGTAAAAACAAATCTTCTCAAGCTAAACTTGCCATACTGAATCATTAGTGTTGCTGACCATGTCAGATAGGTGGCTGCTGAGCTATTCATCTTTGAACCAGCAGCAGACTCAACATACTGCTGACAATGAATACAACTATTTGAATCAGCAAAGTCATTCCACCTCGAATACAATACAACATACAAAGGGATCATCAGATAAAGGTTTTATTAAATTGTTAGAAATTATGAAAGCAGGCCACTCAGAGTGCAGTCAATACAATATGAATTCACAAACCAGGGTAGTACTCAGAGCATTTGTGTGAAAAACATGCATGCTGCAGCTCCAACACCAAGTGTAACGGAGTAAACTAAATGTGTTTCTTGGGCATAGTTTCTGTCTATATCACCCTGCTGATGCCTAAATTCACATCTTTTTATGGACAACATAATGAAATATTGAAATAGTGATATTTTGTGTGTTCATGCCTCAGAGAGGGCTTGTTCATCCAGAGATAAACTAGCCCTCATTTGAGCTCTTGTACTATACTGCATGCTGTGAATAATTTTACTCACACTAACATCAGCAAGATACTGTTTAACAAAAAACATCTTAATATCTAACTTGTCTTACATTAATCACCAAACTGACTATTTTATGCCTACTATTAGCATGGGTACAGTGTGTATGTATGTATGTATGTACGTGTGTGTGTGTATGTATGTATGTTGTTTATTCTATACACACGTCATCTCTTACAATCTGTCCGTCCTGGGAGAGTCCGTCCTCAGTCTCTCCCTGAGCTTTCTTCCATATTTCCTCTTTAATTGTGGGGTTTCTTTTGGGGAGTTTTTCGACAGAGGGGGTCGTATCCTGTACAGTCTGTAAAGCCCACTGACACAAATGTATAATTTGTGATATTGAGCTATATAAATAAACTTGATTTGATTTGATGTATGTATATATGTACGTACGTACGTGCGTGCGTGCGTGTGTATGTATGTATGTATGTGTGTGTGTGTATGTATGTATGAGTGTATGTATGTTTCTATGTATGTATGTTTCTATGTATGTATGTATGTTTCTATGTATGTATGTTTGTATGTATGTGTGTGTGTGTGTATGTATGTATGTGTGTGTGTGTGAAAGGACACATCCACATTTCTTCTCATCCAGGTCATGTCTCAAACATTTTTATAATAGCTGTTTACTCCTGCATTGAGTCCTCTGTCCTAATTGTGTTTTCTATAACAAGCCTTTGTTAAAAAAAAAAATAAATCTTCATTAATCTTTGCTTAAACTATTTGAGGTAGAAAAATTAATTTGTGCTCCAAACCCAGTGGTAACCTCTAAGTGACTTGTTTTTCCCTTTCCCTGGTTAATTGTTTGTGCTGGATGTGGCCCTGCTATTGGCAGATTCTCAAAACCCCAGCAGTGTCTTTCCACAGACTCAGGGGAAACATTGAGGCACGCTAATCCTTTCTCGATTTAGTACATTTGTCGGTTAGAAAGAGCTGAGCTTCGATAACCAAAGCCATCTAACTCAGCTATGGCAATGCATCGGTGCTATTGCATAACCAAGACAAAGAGATCTGGAATGTGTTTCCATGGCTAAGCATATTAACATGTTTTTCCACTGTAGACTGTGAGCTTCTCCTGCTCACTGTCAGGAAAAATGACGTAGAGAGAGAGGAGGGAGAACCAGTTTATTGGAAACCAACAGAAGTCCAGCCTTTTCAGGCAGTCTCTCATCCAAGTACTGATCCGGCCCGACCTTGCTGCCGAGATCTGAGGAGCGTGTGTGTGCTAAGGGTGGTATGGCCGTAAGCGCGTCTCCTTCGAGCCTCCAGGACTCAGCCTACTGCGAGAACAGAAGCAGGTTACCAGCCTGCTTATATTGTGTGGCTGATTACCTGATTCTGACCAGCTGTCCGATCCCCAGCTGAGCCGCTCCAGACTCTCCCCAGCAGATGGCGGCGTGACCACATAGACATAATTAGGTCAAGTGTTGTTATGAGACATGAGACTTAATGATGTAGTGAACTCATTTTTTATTTTCAAGACACGACAATTTGAGGATTTGGTTTAGACAGATTGGTTCTGCTTTAAATGCTGATGTGGGTGATAAGCAGCATTAAACCAGACAACTTATGCAAATAATATTCAAATCATTCACTACCCCCTTTTTTCAAGATCAACTGCAATGGGAAGCTTCAATCCATAAATCCTACTTTGACTAGCAGGGTAACTAACAACACCACCAACAGTCCTACTTAAAGAAAGCTACGGCTGAAGATCTGATGGCAGTGGTACCATAGGACAAGACTTCATGTACTCCCTCGCTGTGACTTTGATAAATAGCCTATACTTACCTCATCCTTAAAGGTTCAAATTGACCATAATCAAGATGAATGCTGCTTGCTGGCCAAATTACAGATGTAAGGTTTGGGCCTCCTTAAGGCTTTTATGTTTTAGCTTTGCAGAAATCAATAAGTTATTTATTGTGGCCTTTTCTCCCATGATGCTGAGAAAGTGTAAGGAACCATCACAGGTAAGAGGGAATGTGTAAGCATTTCATTGAGATGGGTTTTCTGCCATATAGCAGTGATCACTGGGCTCTTATAACATTATATATGTAGAAATAATTTGTGTGTTTTCTAGAGTACTTTATCTCTTTAGTTGGACAAAAATGGATCTGTGCCCTACAAAGAGTCACAGATGAAGATAAGAAATCAGATTTTTCTTAAGTTTTAGAGTTTGCTGCAGTCAGGGCTATAAATACAAATATAATGTATATTTTACTAGATTTACTAGAACAGGGCCTTTCCAGCACAAACCTATTTCCAGACAGGAATGTCGATTTTGGACAATTCTGCTTTGTAGCGTGAATGGCTGGTTAATCAATTATTTATTTAACTTGGTAGAATATCTGCACTCTAACATAACGTTAAATGATACGGGGCACCACTCTCATAGAGTGAAAATTTTATAGCAAAATTAATTAATATAGTCTAATAATCAGAAAGTTATTAAGAAGTTCCCTTGGTGTACAGTGGCGTGAAATACTTCAAATACACAAAAGCACGTCATTGCTACTTAGTATTTATTACTAAAGATACACACTACTAAATAAACGTATGCACTAAATCCCAACCCCCCCCCCCCTTCACACTGACGTAACCTTGTAACCTTTTGGGTCGTCTGGGCGAAGTAGAGGCATAGTGATCTAAAAATCCAATTTTCTGTGTACAAGGTTGATGCTGCCACCTTTCCTACCTTTAGACTCTAAATCATGGATGATGTAGAAAAAGATCATATAAGTCATATATATAACTGCAAGAAGATCCATTACATCATATTTTATTTTTAAAACATGATTTGGGACATCTGACATTAGTTTGCATAGCTGGCAAAAACATACAAAAGCGTGTAAAGTTACATTGAGGCTGAGGCAAAGCTACATTTTCCTCATATGACAGTCCTGTTACTTTGACAACATTGCCTGTTTTAATGTATTTGCATTATGTCTCTTAGAGATGGCTCTGCTGTAAAAAACAATTTAAAAGCAACATAAATAAAGACAATTAATTAATTTGTTGCTTAATTAAGCCCATAAATAGGTATGGCTGAAAAGAAATGTCCTCTTACCTCTTCCAACACATCTCATTCAGTTTTTTTGCAGTAATGCATGATGTATCCTAACGTAATTTTCCGATGACACAGAAGCTGAGGCAGCAGTTGCCAGGGACGGGTACCTTAATGTTTTACGCAATGATCAAAAAAACATGCTGATTACGGAGTTATTTCTGAACGTGGACAAGCAGCTCAGATGCATTAATCGCAGAATAATCTACACTTATAGACAGGTAATTGAGGGTTCCTCAAGTACTTTATTTTTTACTCATATACAATGTATTCATGCTTGATCTCTTTTCTATATTCAGACTGGCTATCATCCAACTGTTTTGAAAATATTATAATATTGTCCTTTGACATAGTTAGCATCTTAACACGATCATTTCTTTAAGGATCTTCCTTCCTCTAACATTTTTTAAACAAAGTAGGATCCAATTATGTGCCAGCATTAATATTCATCATTCTACCCCATAAAGCATTTAGAGTAAACAAACGGTTCTGGATCATTGGAGATGAAATGTTAAGAGAAAAGGAGGTAGAGGAGGGATGTGAGAGGCCAAAGGGAAGTGTGTGAGTCTCTTGTAGCTGCTGATACAGAGTGTGCTCCAGTTTAGGGGATTAATTATTAAATCTCTTGATTCAGCAAACATTAAGAACCCTTATTACCTGCAATAAATCAGATAATCTGTATGCAGACTGTGGTTTTTATTAGTACAATATAGAAATTACACATAAAGGGTGTCTGGGATGAGTCATATATGACATTATTCATCATGCGATCACAAATTCGGCAAGAAGATAGCAACATATTTCTATTTGTTGAACTTTCACTACTTTGATTATTAATAACATCTTAATATTCTGAGGGGTTGCTGCCTTATTCAAGCTCTAGGTATAAATTTCAATACAGTGGAATTGTTTGGAGCTACATCTGGCAAAGGAGAGACTCATATTCTATTCCTTTTAATCAGAGCAGGATGCCTTCCCTGTGGACGTAATTACATGATTCATAATCCAGACCTGGTTCTCTATAGCAGGCTCCACACTTTTTTCCGCCTCACAAACATGTTCTCTGTAACTTGAAACAATCATCGTAGGATGTTTAATCTGAATATTAACCTCAAAGCACCATTTTCACAAATCATGCTTATCTAGACCATGTATCTTTTATGTATCAATCCAACATAATTTAGTGGTGGGCATGTTTATTTTGTTACACCAGCCGTTAAAACAGTGAAATCTCTAACATCTCTAATATCTCACAAACAGTCGATTAGGAACTGTTGGTACAATTCCATCCGGTAAGCTGCTGAGCTACCAAGCTTGCTACTGGCAGTTAGCAAGCCCCCTGGTTTTGCTCTTTTCATGGAATTCTTTGACAAGAAGAAAAGTATACCAAACAATGACCTGCTTGTGAGTCATCCTATGGGGACAATGAGCATTCATACCAAATTTCATGGCGATCTGGCCAGCATTAGTTGAGATGTTAGTTAGTTGAGGGACATCACTATCCTGAACAGTCATCCCTTATGATGATTGAAGCCGGTGTACTGTTATTCTTCAAGCAAAACCTATTGTATGGGACACTTTCCCTTGGATTTATATGAGCTATATAAGAAAACGCAGCTTATTGGATGTTCCCTCGATGAGAAAGATGACAATATGTCAGATATGCAGAATCAAAATAATTAAAGGCAGGTGGATAGTTCAAGAAACGGCCAGACACAGATGCACTGACAGCATGCAGTGGGTTCCAATAGACCAGGGGTCGGCAACCTGCGGCACAGGAGCCACATGTGGCTCTTAGGCCCGTCTGCAGGGGTTCCCTGTAGCGTTGACAAAAATTTATTTTTTAGGTATTTTTTGTTGCACAGAAAATCTTTCAACTGGAAAACCTCTTATCTTGGAGTTTGAGGTGATATTGTGACAATGAAATGGATAATTTTTTTATTCTTTATATTTCGTCCACTAAAATATGCCTCACATTCTCCCGCGTCTATGAGAGCGACGCCTTCCCCTGTAGGTGTTTAATCTTAAGTTTCCGACTCCCGCCAAGCTCGGTATGCTAACCATGGATAAAACCAAAAAAAAAAAGTCTCGCAGAAAATAGAGTTTAATTCTGCCAATGATGCTGGCTTGCCTGGGTGCTTGATATGTGGCGAGAATTGAGCAAACAATGAAAAATGTGATGTTGAAAGACATTTCAAGAACAAACACAGCATTTGCTGAAAGGTACCGAGCTGGAGATGAGCGAAAAAGAGCGATTTCTGAACTGCTGCTGAGAGCGGAGGAGAGCAAATATACTTTCAAGAAATGGAGAAAGTCTTCAAACTGAATGGCTGCTGCTAGTTCTGTGGCCGCTCAGGAGATAGCGAGGCATATTTTGTGTATTTTTACATTATATTTATTTTATTTTATTTGATTCAACAAATATGGGGAGGACTCAAATAGTCCTGCATAGTTCTGTGTTTCATTTACTTCAAAGTAGCCCTGAACATGCCACTGTATTTTTTCCTCCTCTTCAAAAGAGTTTGGTGTTTTCCTTTGTTAAAACGGGTACAAATTTGCAATATGATCTCAACAGTTTTCTTTATTGTCAGTCTGTAATTTCATAAATGCAACAAATATAGTATAACTAGTGTATATATAAAATGTATAAGTTGTGTTATTAAATATGTTTTGCGTCTCCAGACACATTTTATTTGGTGAAAGAGGGGGCAGAATGGCTCTTTTGATAGTAAAGGTTGCCAACCCCTGCAATAGACCATGAAGGAACTAGAAAGAGGAATGTCTTGGGTCCTACTTTTGATAATACATTTGTTTCTTCGGTTTAAGATCGTTTAAAGCCAAAGCCAAGGGACATGATATGGTCTACTTCTTCTGAATTATAAGATGTCAAACAAGCCATCACAAACCGCTCCCCAGATTTTGTGTGTGGGACAGTTAGCTTGGATCCAGCACTACAGTAATGTCGATATTAGTTTGTGCAAATGTAGATGGGAGACTGCCTGATGAATGTTTTAATAGTTTTTTTAATTTGTTTTGCTGTACAGCTGTATGCACCAAACAGCTGTGTGTTTGATTGTGTGCAGAGAAAGATAAGAAATATGGGCTGAAAAGGTCCTTCGAAGGTCTGTGTAAATCTGCAAATGCCAAATGTTCTACTCAATTTCATTGTTTAATGTCGGTTTATTTTCAGAAAGGTAAATAATATTGATGCAGCACAAGTAACACTGCGGTACAGCTGGAATATATTTGGATATTTAGTCGAGGCAGAGAAAATGAGATGAACAAGTAAATGTCATGAATTGCACAGTTTTATCCACAGATGTGTTTGGGACCAGCATTCCTTGTCATAGTCTGCTCCGGTACTTTTCCACACCCCGCCTCCTCCTTACCTCACCTGCCAGCCACTCCCACCTCCTCACCTCACCTGCCAGCCAC
>CALSBV010011913.1:5256960-5292274 GCA_943590825.1 Bovichtus diacanthus | reverse complement strand
TGTGTGTGTGTGTGTGTGTGTGTGTGTGTGTGTGTGTGTGTGTGTGTCTCCGCGGTCCTGTGGCCGCCTCGATGTGGTCTGCGTACTCGCGCACAAACGTGTAAGGAGACGTATGAAGCGGGAGCTTTGAGTCCTTAGCTGTGTGTCGCTTTGTTAAAAGGCAAATTCACAATTATTGTAACGTGTATGATAATGGTGCCGGGTTAAGAAGATGGTTACATCCCTTAACTGAAACAACCTCTGGAGACCCATTAGCTCAGTACAACAGATCACACAATACAGTTTAGTGAATAAAAAAACACATCAACACATGTTCATACATTTACAACAGTATAGCCGTTCTTTGCTTAGTTAGTCGAGAAAAGTTGATGTATACTACATAATATACTATGCCCAGTGGAGGTTCAGTTCAAAAGGATACTTAATTCTCAGCTGTTAGCTTAGCTAGCGAATCCTTTGAGTTGAAGAAAAAGAGGTGTTGACTTTGTTGTTGACTTTGTTGTGCCGGTCGAGTCGAACAGCTGTGTGCAGGGGACAGTTTGTTATCCTGCACAATGCAGTTAGCTCCTTGCTAGCTACTTGTTGCTCCTATTGTGTAGACTAGCCGGCTGTGGAGAGCCGCTGCAACTTGTTACTTTGCACAGGCGCTCGCGTCCTCTACCAGTAAGAAAAGAGTCCAGGGTTCAGAGAGCTATCCAATGCTGTGGTGACGTGCTTTCCATACGGTCAAGAATCGCAGCGGCATCGATGAGGTGTGTCAAGGGAGAGTTTTATCAGCTGAGTTTTCACACTTGGGTGTGAAAAGTGACATCAGGTTGCATGAAATGAGGGAGGGTCTTGACACAAACGGTCATGGGAAATTGAGTCCAACAGCTGTGAAGATCGCAGCAATTTCATAACCACATTTTTTTTTTACACCAAAGCAACGATTTGACTGTGAGATTGGCAGTCGAATCAGGCTCCTCAGATTGAATAGTCAACTATTTGGGGTCATCCCCAGAAATTTCCATCACACACACCTCAGAAGAGGAGAACTAGCTACTAGAACTAGAGGACTATCTATGTCATTGCTTATACCTTGCAAAATATATTTATTTGTGTTGTAGAGAAGTTTAAAATTTCTGATTGGATTTCAATCCAGTTGGAAAGTAGTTTAGAACCATGCATCCCACAGCCAGCAGTGGTACTGTGGCTAAAGCCAAAATAGCATTTGCTCCAGCCTTAAGCAATGGTTATGGTGCTAATTACTGCAACCCATGTTTAAGCAGAAGCAATACAGTAGACACTCTCAGTACAGTATGTGTTCATAACAAGTGGCAACCTCTGGGGCTGAGCAGTGTGCAGAAGTAAAACTGCAGTTCATCGAATGGCCACTTGAGTCTGGCTCCAAAAGGGAACCATCCCCGTGTTAAAATGCCCAATTTTACAGCAGAAATAAATATGTTTACAGTCTGGTACATAATAACTAAAGCTAATTTTCCTATTCATGACAAATGTACGGGTGTGAATTTTTATACAAATCATCGGTTTTAATTATAACAAGGCTTAAACAAATATATTATTTGGGCCGTGGTCACAAGTTGCTTGCTGTCTGCCCTCCTCAGCTACACTGACATCGCCCATTTTTTTTTTTACGATTAGTCGAGAGTTAATGGCTCAACTTTTTGGCCTTGTCTCAGCCTCATGATGGAAGAAGGGAAAACAACTGGGTTTGGTTTTTAGCGCATTTCACAACTTTTAGGACCAAATGATTTAAATAAGGGTTATTAAAGTGTTCATACTGTGAAGTTGATTTACCTCAAAAATAATTATATGCTGATTTACAGACGTCTTTTTCGTAATGTCAATGGGGAAAAGTATTTTTGGGCCCCATGGCATCACGTGACAGACACGGAAGCGTAATTCCAGTTTGGCCACTATGGAAATTTGCTTCAACACCTATCGCACTTCTTGGGGGCTCGAGAGCCTCATACTTTGAGCTTCACAATGGCTCTTCAGAAACCTACGGGTGACATCATATTTTATATAGTCTATGTTTATTAACTGGTATGTTGTGATACCTAGGCTTATTGATGTGTTACAAGTGACAGAACTTTGAAAAATGTGCATTAGAGTATTTCATTTGTGCTTGATGTTTCTATTAGATCTCTGCTCTAATTAGCAGTCAGTTGGGGGACCATTGCTTTTTTGTTTGTCAATAAGGAATGAGACAAATAATCTGTATTTCTGACACAAATATCATTGCATTTTTTTATTTAAAATGCTCAGACTCTATGGACTGTGTTGCACACTGTTAAGCTGTGTTTGAACCCCTGTAAAACTAAAAGATCTTTATAATTCAGAGAATTAATAGTGTATTATTCATTTTTACTTTTTCAAAAAAGGTTTTGCCATTTAAGGTATGGCTATGTTTTCCCCTTCAGTTACACAGATTCCATCCTTTATAAAATGGCTTCACTGCTTGCAAGAGTTGTCTCTGTTGTGATCCAATTGTTATTGTGACCAAATATTTTAATGGTTTCATATCATGAGTCACACTGATTTCCAGCCAATTGTGGAAATGGCATATTTTACCTTAAATTTTTTTATTTTAAGAGACCAGTAACATATTGGAACTTATATTAAAAAGGAAACTTACAATTTTAACGTCAGCTCAAGAGCATTTATTATTTTTCATAATCAGGATTTATTAATAATTTACTCTGCAACCAGTTTGCTTATAGCAGTTTCCCTCCAAAACGTCTTTCTGTCTTCCTCCAAGCTATAACACAGAACACACTACGCATTGGAGATGTAATAACATACTTTCTGTCTCTCGCTTAACAAACAAATTGATCTACTTGTTCATATATCATTAGCAACATGGTTACCGCTAGCAGCCTGGCTACTGTTACGTTCCAAAGCAAGAAACAACTATAAGAATCCCAAAGAGTTGGAAACCCAAGTCTCAGTGATATAAAGACACCCAGTAGTATTAATTAGTAGATGGGTTGTAACATCCCGCCCTCTCCCAGAGTTAAAGATTGATTTGATCTGTTTCCTGTTTTACTTTGTCACTCATCTTTTCCTCTCGTTGCAGCCAATTTCACTTCCTGCCCTGATTGTGTTCACCTGTCTCATCAGTCCTGCAGCCACCTCACCTGTTGTCTCTCCCTTTATAAAGCACTCTTGTCCCTTTGTCTGTTGCAGTTCATCTTTGTTCTCCATATCAAGAATTTTTCCGGTCTCGATGTTCCTGGTTATCCTGACTCGTGTGTTTGACTACGCCTTTTGCTTGCTCCCTGTCTGATTTGTTTGCCTGTCTCCCATTGATCTCCCGTGTACCAAACTTGTTTTCCAGCAAGTAAAGACTGTTGCATTGAATTTACCCCTGTGTCTGAGTCGTGCATTTGCTATGTCGGCTAAATTAACTGTAATGTAATTTAACGTAGTGTTGCAATGTTTTATACAGTGTTTTTAATTTACCTTGAGGTGGTTTGATTTTTATGGCATGCTTTTATTTTGAAACCGTTTGTGCATTGTAAGGCATGTTTAAAAAAAATAAACCTAAAGGAAAATCCTGGAACCCCAGAGTTCTTACCTAGTTGCTAGTTGTTGGTGTTTTACATTTCCTCTATTTTATTTTATTGAATTATTAATCAGAAATTGCCCCTCCCGGTCTTGACATATACTTCATAATAAGTTAAAGCAGAAATGTTCTCTATTGCCACTTTAATGATTTATCTGTTACAGCAATTACTTCAGTGCAATTCAGCAAATATTTGACACCTGTATGTTGTCTGCTGTGAAAACGGTTTATTCAATATCAGAGTTGTCTTATGGCTTATCACATTATCTGTTATGTACTAGGAAGTCATTAACCATTTATAAAACCATTACATAAACGCAGCCTTTTTATGAATGCTTCTTAGATGGTGTAACCCAACTTTGTTTTTCATCTTTCAGTGTTGGATGGGCGCATGAAAGGATGGTACAAACTACTGCAAGTCTTTTCCTTTTTTAAATTGAGACGGAATGGCTCATTTCGGAGGTCTGATGCATACTCCACAGTGCTCAGAGAGAAGGCAGGTTAGACAGCAGCAGCACCAATAGGCTGACAGCACCAGGCATGCACGACTGTGCTGAATCTGAAGTAATTGCTTCTCTGCTTTTCGTATTAAAGAGGCCATCATGGCTCACCTGAGAATAGGGATTTCAATTGTTCTTTTGTACTGCAATTTCATTCAGTCTGATGGACCTGGGCCAAATGCTATTTAATGGACTTTATTTTACCCAGCACTCTTTTTAGCTCAAGGACTTAAACATGGATTCCCACAAAGGTCACAGACATATTCAGTACAGCAGTGTGTTTGACATACTAGTACCTCCTGTATGGTGTTTCTTAAATGGTTTGACAGGCCTGCTTTGTCAAATTAAAAAAACTGACAAATATTTTGATGGTCAGAGGGTTCATACCTTTTTTTTTTCCGCTGCCTCGTTTCCCTCACTTGCGCTGTGTCTCTTCCTCGCGTCTCAGCTCCGCCCTCGTAAGACGTGAGTGAGATGCGAGTCTTATCACCTGTCACTAGTAAATCCTTTAGACCAGTCTCTCAAAGAGTGGTGGTCCGTGAGTGACCCCTCGTGGTCTGTGAGTATATTGGTAAAATGTCACAGGATTGATGAATAGGCTTGAGTGAAATATAGCTTCAACTCCACCAGCTCGGCCTCCAGGATCGTGAGTATTATGATGACGAGGCAAAGCAGATTCATTTAGACCAGGGTGTCCAAATTACGGCCCGTGGGCCAACTGCGGCCCGTGGTCCATTTTTAATTGGCCTGCAGCAATGTCTGAACGTTTAATTGAATATGGCCCAAACATGAAACTTGCGATTGTATTGTACTTCTTAGTTTTAACACTAGGTGGAGCTACTGTCTTAAACAAGGCAGCTTCTCCACAAAACAAGATTAATCAAAGAATAAATGTTGCCACGGGGAGCAAAAACCTGTGCACAAAGAAACACAAGATAGCAAGTGAGTGCAGAACATTTCAGACATGGTGGGAAAATTAATATTTCTTAGAAGTCAAGATGAAGTGTGTTGTTTGACTTGAAACTATGAAAGCAAACATCAGACCTACACGTCCGACACTGGTGCCGAGCGAGAACAGAAAGTTAAGCAAATGGCAGCGAGCCTGCTAGTTCAACAACAGTCATGTTTCCGTGCCAACAAAAGACAAGAAAACCTTTCTCATATAGTGACTTTCTAAAACAGTGCCTCACTAAAGTCGCAAGATTAATGTGCCCAGAAAACATGCATGAATTCAACAATGTTAGCATGTCCAGAAACACAGTTGTTGTACGGCGAAGACTAACAGCTAACTTCAGTCAATGTCGGATAAAGCTTGTGCTTTTGATTTCTACTCCATTGCATGTGATGAGAGCACAGATGCCACAGACACCACACAGCTGTTCATTTGTTTAATTTGCACTGTATCTTCCACCAAGAAGCCCTCTGTGCCAAGACAGTCCAGCTTGGCGATGTGAGGAACACTGTTGTGAAAACTGTCAACATAATTCGAGCACGAGGGCTCTACCACAGAGAATTTCAAGCCTTCCTATCTGATGTGAATGCTGAATACGGGGACCTACTTTACCATTCTGATGTGCGCTGGCTAAGTCGCTGCTCTGTGCTGCAGCGGTTTGATTCCCTGAGATCAGAAATCCACCAGTTTTTGAAAGAAGGACCGACCTCTTCATCAGCTGAGTGAGCCTCTATGGTTGGCAGACTCGACACACTGAACAAGAGCCTACAAGGCAAAGACCAGCTTGAACCACAACTTTATGCGCACATGAAAGCATTCTGTGTGAAGCTCCGTCTTTGAGACACAACTACACAACTTCTCACGCTGTCCGAAATCAAACTTGCTTTCCAAAAGGCCAACCTTTCTGCTAAAAAGGGAAATATGTGTCTGTGATCACATCTCTTATGACAGCCTTCAGTCAGTGCTTCCAAGACTTTTCTATCATTGAGAAAGAAATCAAGCTGTTTTCGACTCCCTTTCTGATGGAAGCAGAAGAAGTGGAAGACTCTGCAAGTGGAACTTATTGAGATGCAGTGTGATAATTCCCTGAAGAATTGTTTTCAGAATGAGCTGCCAACCCTTTTTGTAACAAAATGAATGAAACCCCAATAATGGAAAGCTGTGATGTAGGCAGTTTTTTTTTTCTTTAAGCATATTCAATTATCAAGCATAATTTACCTACATTTGATTGATTTTGCCAACTTTAATACACGAGGGGCGATATACCTCACCTCTCGGGAGTGGCCCAGCCCTTCGTATATGTTTCTGTATGTGGCCCTCAGTGAAAAAGGTTTGGACACCTCTGCTCTCTCGCTTTGTATTCATGGGATTCAATGTATTATTTCCGGTCCTGTATTTGTTTTCATGCCTGAAATGTACATTTTAATAAAAATAAAGCTATATAATAATAATAATAAATTTGTCGTTATGTTAGCTTGGTTTTGTTAAGATGCACTTTTGTATTGGATGTTAAATGTCTTTGAAATTGTTGCTACACTCTTTGTTTTCTAATCTTGAAGAATGACAAATGTGACGAGAAGAATTATTAGACATATGGACAAATGTTCCTTTACCATTGAACTGTTGACATTCAGTATCTTATAGATCCTAACATGCAACACAAGCCACTGATAAGGGCTGAATTATGATCAATCAAAACATTATTGAATGTGTGAATATATTTCACACACTTTCTTTTTTTTGTTAAGAGCAGGATCTCCTCATTCATCGGAGATTTTCTATTGGCTATGTTTGACTAAAATCCAAGCACATGAAACATTTTCTGACTGATTATCCTTTTACAGTCCAGAACTGCTGCAGTACACAGAGGGCTGTGGAGCTTTTATACGTGTGTAGCGCCAACACTTCACCTCACTCCTCTCTTCTGGAAGCCTCCTCTCTCCTCGACTCCTCCGCGCGCATTTAAGGAATTAGGACGAGGCACGCTCGATCGATTTCTGGGTCAAGTGATCGAGGGGCGAGGACAGAGGAGTCGAGGAGGAACATTGGGATGAACCACAGTCTGATTGATTCAATTCCTGTTTTTCACAGCAGTATAGTAGAAACAGTAACAGTTCCTTGTATGTAGTATGCTGAATCCAGCAGCAATGGGATGGATCTAAAGGCACAATGATTGAAGTTTTATTTAGAATATGTTTTATAAAAAGGAGCTGCAGTGTAAACATATTAAAAATTATGAATCTGCACACAAGTTATGGGTAAATGTGACTTAAAGGTTTAATGTGTAAGATATGCCAGAATTTAAACTTTAGACATTAACAATGAACTAACATCATGAACAGAGTGTGAAGAGGTGACAGTGTTGACGTTAAAGATGTCTGTGTGTTGTGTTGCAGAGATATCTACTGAAGTTAGCATGCTAACAGCTAGCTGTAATAAAAACCTGTAATACCACTTGTTCCTCTAGAGGTGATAGTGAGACACTGTAGCTGCAGTCTGCCTCAGTACAGAGGGAGAAGAAGTGCAGCTGCCTGACTCAGACTCAGGGCTCGTCTACATCACATCATGATCCCTGCACGTTTGTTTTGATTAAATCAAATGATTGATTGAGTGTCAGGAACGAGAAAAGGACTCGCAGCATCGCCTCGTCCTCACCGTCGGTGAGAGTACCGGGAGTAGAGTGTGCGGAGGCTGGGAGACGGACAGATCTTCCGTTAGCAGTCAGCAGATAGCTCTGATTTAGTAGACTGTTTGTATTCAAGTTTACTAAGAACACATGAGAATCCCTGTGGCACAACACTGTATGTAAAGGGCAGGTTCTCCCTCACACAGGAAGAAGAGGGATGATCACAGGGAAATAGTGTGGATATGAATCCATTAAAGCTAGAAGAGACTCATAATTCCACTAACACCACCTGATTGTAAATGTCAGCCTCATGTTCACAAATATAATATACAGTGTATCTACACACACACACACACACACACACACACGCGCACACACGCACACACGTCAACAATACATTTTCAGCTCTCTGTCTGAGATGTAATTAAACCAAGAGAAATGAACTCCTGCCTTCTCTCTTGCTCCTCTACACACAGCATGAAGTTATGTCAAGAGAGGAGCTGCTATTTACAATTTATTTTGCATATTCCACCACCTGTTTAGTTATATATATTGGACCAAATACAATCCAGTTTCCTCAGCTGGTTACATGCTTAACAGCAGTTCATGTTGTCTTGGGATGATGATGATGATGATGATGATGATGACTTGGGTGTGACTAATTGACATTTTTTATAATTGCTTAAGCATGATTTTGAAAACAGGTTTCATTTTGTCAGAACACTACACACAATTCACACAACCCCACACACAAGTAGCTGAAAATCTCCGATCTTTTGCAAAATGAAACACTCCATTCAAAACTACACAATATCTTATGAAAATTGGTTGGCACAATCATGTGCTTTAAAAGTATGTTAAAAAGCAACTATAGTGAGCTGAATGCAGGTAATCATTTGCCTTAAAAAAATAATCTCATTACTCAAAGACATGCATGAGACCTACATCTGTATTACATGTTTCCACCATATTGTAGGAAGCACAGGTTAAGATAAGACAAAAATCACTGATGTACCTCATTTTGCCGTAGATTTGATTTCCTGATAAGTATGTTCAAACAGATGAGAAAGCTCATCAATATTCCATCTGTATCTGACTCATCTATGGCTCTCAGAAGACAAGTTGGTGATTACAGCCAAGTCCGTTAAGCCACATCTTATTTATTCACAGCAGCAGTGTTAAGGTGTAAGAGATCTGAGGGGAAAGCTGGGAATAACTCTCATATGCATGAATTGTATTCTAATTTCACTGCCACAATTTGCCTTGATTATGTCTCCTCTTACAGCAGAGGGGGAATTAAACCCTCTCAGCTGGAGAGTGCCAATGCAGTCTGAGTGGAATGACATACGTACCCACCGCTGTCTCTATTCATCTTGGCATTTCTGATCTGTGGGACAAATGTATATGATTAAAACAAGCTGTGACTTTGATACCAACACTTAAAGGTGCATGGCACTGGCATGCAGTGGCACAGTGTTTGAGTGTGTGGCATGCAACTGCACTCACCTCGAGGCAGAGATTTAACTGAGTGTTACAGTTTTCTTTACGATTGCTTAAGCACAATTTAGAAAACAGGGCTCATTTTGTCCAAACAGTACACACAAGTCCCACAACCACACACACAAGTAGCCGAGTACCTGAGATATTATGCAAAATGAAACAATCATTTATTAAAAAAAACAATTTTGTCACCGTATGGCACACAGGCTCACGGGACGCACGGCTGTGCTCAATCTAAAACACTTTCAAAATTTCTACTTTTCTAATGAAGTCTGGCTTTCTCCAGAGATATTGTTTGAGTAAAGTACATGAATATATTGACCAAACACAACACATGACCAGTACTGCACACTGATGAAAATATGTCTTTCTCTCCACATTGTAAAACCAGTCAACATTTCCAAAGGATGCTGAATAGAATATAGTTCATAAACACAGCAAACACGTGTGGAGACCAAAAAGACGGCCACACACAGCTGTTGCCTTTTCATAGTGCTTTTACCTGATTGGTGAGTTTACAACTACTGTAAGCAGCGAAGTGTCAGTCTGTGTTGACGGACGTGTCTGATCAAGGGGTTCACAGAACGCTTTTTAAAAGGCAAGTCAAGAACATTTTTTATCTATACAGCACCAAATCATCCCAGAAGTTATCTCAAGACACTTTTCATACAGAGCGGGTATAGACTGTACTCTTCTGTGCCTGGAAATGGCAGAAGTGATGTCCTGTTAGATTTCCATGTCTGTGTGTAAGGTTTTGCAAAAAAGTGTGAGACTGAGAATGTGTTTATAGTTGTGCAGATCTGGGCCGAGGTTTTCTCTTTGAGTGTCAGTTTCAATATTTTCAATTTCAAATTGTTGCTGCAGGTGATGGGGTGAAATATTTGTACTTTAAATTAACCCGACATGTTATCAGGGCCTCCTGAAGCTGAGAGACTTTAGAAAGATGCTGATCCAACAGTATGATCGTTTTGGAGTTTTTTTTAAAGGTATATACACTCGTGCTGTATTTTAATTTGCTGACAGCTGTTCTTTACCTTCAGCAAAAATGAGTGTAAATAATCAGTTCCACAAGCACAACATACAGTATATGCGGTCGCTGGTATTGGGGGTCTGCTGTGTGTGGATTAAGCGTGAAAGTGCTATATAAATAAAATTATTAAAATTATTACTATGATGGACTGTTAATATGTTTTTAATGTGATTGTGTGAATTATTTATAGTCCATCTATTGCCACAATTTCCTCAACACTTGTCCATGATGTTGTACATGAAGAGCTGGATTTCCATGAAAATTTGATGTGCATATTCATACTCTAAACGTTGACAATGCTGAACCTTAAGGGGTTTGTTTCAGTAATCCATGACATATTACTGGAACACAGCAGACAGCTCAGGATGCCCATGCTGTGAGGCTCTTCATGCTTAGTTACATGAACACATACCACAGGCTCTCTACTGCTGGCTCCTTTGAATATCATGGACATCTGAGAAGTGTTCGTGAGGGAGGGAGGGAAACACATAGTCTGCGAGTCTTCGATCCCCGGCCTCTACGGTCAGCATGTCAAAGTGTCTTTGGGCAAGATACTGAACCCCAAATTGCTCCCGATGGCCAACAGTGTGTGAGTGTGAGTGAATGTTTACCTACCTACTGATGAGCCTGTGGCACCTTGTACAGTAGCCTCTGACTCTGTGTGAATGGGTGAATGCTGACATGTGTTGTAAACCGCTTTGAGTGATCGCTAAGATTGGAAAAGCGCTGTATAAATGCAGTCCATTTTAAGTAATAAGTGTTAAACTTAAGTGGTTTTGGACCAAACACTTGCAAAACTAATGACAATACCATCAGCCTCAGCTGTACTTTTAGAGATTTTTAGACTAGCTGAACTGTAAGTAAGAAATAATGATGTTGAAGATGGACATAGCTAGAGTCCATCGACGTTGGAGTTGTGAGTCTCTCCTTGAGGTTTCAGTAAAGCAGACAGTTTGCTGTTACTGACTGTTGGGTCTCTGCTTTGATGCATCCTCCATCTGCTTATTTAGTCCCTCAACAGCAGTAATTGTTTGAAAGCTTATCTCACAACGCCCTGGAGATTGCCGACTGATTCGGATGAGCGCTGTTGATCATTAGAAGTGTATTTAACTCCTCAGCACTATATGGATTTATAGATTAGCACTTGGAGAAGCAGCACTAACCTTGACAAAAAGAGGAGTGAAGAAAACACATCACTTAACATAGTGAATGTTAGGATAGTTAGTTTTTTTTAAATATCAAGTATTTTGGATATCTACAGTATCAGGGTAAAAAGTGCAAAGTAAAAGAAAACTATATTTAGACACGGGGCGTAATTAGAGTCAAAGTCAGCAGAGAGAAACTGGATAGAAGCCCTCAAAGAGAATATAAAAGAATATAAAATAGGTTGACACAAAACTGTAGAAACAAAAATAAAATGTAACAATAAAAGTTAAAAGTTGTGGACTTGGGAAAAAGCTTACAAGCGTGTCCCCGGAGGGATGGGGGGTACGTATATGACCAAAGTGAGAACAGTGTCTGTATTCTTGTCACAAAGTCAGACTCATTTTGGGCGGATGATGGCCTCCGTGAGGGTTGTCTCTTGTCACCCATCCTTGTGATATGTTACTTGCTCTATCATTTTCAGCCAAATTGACTCTGAAACACATTGAGTGAGTTAGATCAGTTAGTCAGTAGATCAATTTGGCACATGTGTTAATTCAGATAAAGAAGCTGCATATGAACATACAAGCAATACATAAATATACAATAGAATATGCAAATAGAAGAAATAGCATGCAAATAAAAATATCTGCATTTTTAGCCGCCTATCTCTGAACGTTTTTAGATCATTAAAAACAACCAAGGCACCGAGCCAAAGGCAGTCCGGGCCCCAGACTGTATCTACATGTGATTTCAGGGGTAGCAGAACACTGTCCTTAAATTATAATAACATTTTCCTCCCTCTCTGGGGATAATTATTGGGTAAACAATGTGTTGTGGAAATGTATCATATAGTCTGGTTATATTTTGTCTCTAAAGTTGTTGTTTGGCCTTACAGTGACTGACCCTGTGTTTTCTCACAGTAGTAATAGACGTGTGAAGTCCCTGTCTGCTAGCATTTGACAGACAGGAGCCACTGTGACCATTGTCAGGCAAATAGCAGACCATATTCATGGACAGGATCTCAAGGTGCAGCCGGGGGGACGAGAGTGTCCGGTTCAAAATTGCATCTCTGTTCTTTGCAGACGATGCCGATTAGGATGAGAGTCAACAAAAATGAGTTTCCTCCGTTGGGTGGCTGGGCTCAGCCTTAGACACAAGGTGAGGAGCTCAGACTTCCAGAGGGATCTCGGAGTAAAACCGCTGCTCCTTTGCGTTGAAAGGTTTGTGCATCTGATCAGGATGCTGTCTGGGCTCGTTCACGCTGGAAAGATTACATATCTCATCTGGCCAGGGAACATCTCTTGACCCCCCAGGAAGACCTGTAAAACATTGCTGGACTAACCTGCTTAGCCTGCTGCCACTGTGAACCGGCCCTGGATAAGCGGCAGAAAATGGATGAATGGGGGTTGTTTTATTGCAATTCTATTAAGGACAATCTCTAAAAAGTCTATGAAAGTATAATTGTATATTAGGCTTTATTTGGTAAATCTTTCAATTGTTCATCACACTCACATTGTTCAGCAGTTGCACTGGTGTAAACATAAGGCCAGGACCCCTCAGGTATCTCGTTCAGTCTACTCTGCAACTGAGTCCTGAAACTCACATTTAATGTCTGCTCATGAACTCAACCACTCCTGGCTCTGTACAACCACATCTAGTCTGTCTTTCAGAGTTTCCAATAAATGTGTGAACCTACATGCTCAGTAATATTCACAAATCCTTTATTGTGAAATGGGTCAAGCAAACTCTGGTGGATGAAGGAGGCAGGATGGTAACAAAAGAAAAAACATGTAAACATTATATTCAAAATGAAATTCCAGACCTTACAAACCTTGTTTTTTTAATTCTAGTGTAGTTCCCCAAAGTTATAAACATAAAAAGAATATCAGGTTGAATTTTGTGAAATGTCTAGAAAATGAATCCCTGAGGCAGAATATTTCTACTTGATTGAATGATGCAGCCATGGACTATTGAGTTTTAATATTTCCCTCAGTGTAAACATCATCTAGCATCCATGAAGAACTGGAACACTCTTACAGAACTATTTGATATTGTCAGACAGAGTGATACAAGATGAATTTCCCAGCCGTAAAGCTAAAGCTGATGATAAGTAATGACCCCATAACATATGCCCTCTCAGTCTCTTACAGTCAGAGCCAGTGGAAATAATCTGACGAGACAATTAAGAGACAGAATGCAGACTTCACCCCTGTGTCGTTGTGCAGGATTAGTATTGAGGAACATGGCAGGACGGTTATTTGACAGGGGATAAACCTTGAGCGCCTCAGCTCATCTCCTCGGCTCGCCGTCACAGTTTCGTTAAGATCCAGTAATTAATTTGTCATTGTTTATTTGTGGAACTGAAGGGCCAATTTTATTCAGTCATCATTATTATAGCACATGCTCATTTATTCATACCCTGAGAGAATAAGGGTCAATTGAAAATTCCAGAGCATTTACTCTATAGGGGCTGGAGCTGCAGAGGGAGGCTTTCAGCAATAAGCAATGCTCACAGAAAGGATGGCGAGTGTTAAATAAATAAAAATATTCAAACAACCATGCAATTATTCAGTATGGTTAGGTTTGTACAAGGATGAAGAAATATTGAGACAATTAAGAAAACCTGAACCATGTCATCACATTAGAAAGCCCCCCCCCACCTTGATTAATAATTGAACGTTAAAGCCTCTGAAAACTTGGACATTAAAAGTATTTCTTTTAACATTAAATATGCATGACTAAATACACAACAATCAAAGTAAAAACAAATAGACGTCTTTTTATTAAGACTTTACAGAAGTCATGAACTCAAACAGCTCACCAACTGTCTCCAGATTTGATTTGAATGATTACATTTTTATTTATGCACAGACATTCGTGAAATCACCATATCCCATTTAAGCCTTGCCCATTTCAAACTAAGTACTAAATACACAAATCTGTTTTGTGAAATAACCATTACTGTTGTTACTTCGTCAGATACCTCTGAGTAAGAAGCTGGTAGATTTGTAGCTTTCTTTTTTTTGTTTTTTTGTTTTGTTTTTAACTGAAAGAGCGAAATATAGTTTAACTTGACTGGACACTTACTCTAGAGCCACCATCTAACAGCATTCTAAAGAAATCTAGGGGACAGATTGTTATCAAAGTTACTGAGCACATTCACACTGCAAGCATTTATTCTTTTGTCCTATTTAAAATATACATTTTTACCATTTGCATCTTAGAAATCCTCTCAACAAATACAAAAACATAGTTCCACACACACACACACACACACGCACACACACATACACACACACACATACACACACACACTAAGGTGGGATATCTCTGATTACACAGAAAATGAAATCAAGCAAGCCATAAGCTATCAGCCAGAATCAAATGAAGCGGAAGCAGAAACAGCACAATAAATAAAGCCAAAAGCAAAATACAGAGTGTGAGCTATTAACTAATGAGTCTACATTCTATCATCAAAACTGGCTCCTACAGCAGATAACAATGTAAAGCATCCTAATGTAGGAGTTAGACAGTTCTCAATGACAGCTCAGGTTGCCTGCAGGCAGTCTATCCAGTGTAAAAGGCCCTCGGCCTGGAATCTCTCTGCACGGATGTGGGAGAAAAAAATGTGGGTGTTAAAAGTTCACCTCTCTTTCAGCACTGTTTTCGTTAAAGTTAATTAAATTAGAGATTCTGGGCATTCCTGGAGTTAGTATTCATTCTCATCCCAGGATGTGTTAGAAGAATGGCTCTGGGAGACAATCAGTTCCAACATGCAAAGTTTTAATTAATTAGTTGCTCCTTCAAGCCCAATCAGAGTGCTGACTTTAATCTCTGTACATCACTGTGAGGGTTAGACTGAGGCTTCTCACAGGCAAACCTCAGTACAAGACAGTTGTTGAGTTTAAAAGAAAAGCACACAGGCAGGGACAGATAAACCCTCATCAGTGGATCCTGACCTCGACCGCCAAGGAGCTCAACGGCACTTCCAGCAACATCTCCAAGAACAGTAAGATGCCAAGGTATGTCTACAACACTTACAGCTGCAAAGGAGCCCTCCTCCATACAACCAGAGTTCATATGCTCTGCAGAAAATGACTGAACTATCAGGAAATGATGAAGAACCACAGACAACTTGGCTGTCCTCTCTGCCATCTAGAAAAGGAGACAGCTAAGCAGAACAAAGATCTAGACATGGCAACGCTGACTATGTTTCAGAACTTCAATAGCCATAACAGAGTCAGAGGTGGATTCAGGAATGACAGCCCACCAGCCGATCCTGAGACATCTTTCCACTGTGGAAGCAAAAGGACATTGGGCAAACGAGTGCCCAGATAGGAAGCACATGAACAAGGCTGACTGATGAGGGAGGGCTGGATTCCACATCTCTAACCAACCTAACCTGATGAGCAGACAGATGAATAACATATGGGTGATTACACCATCCACACACACCATGGTGTATTAATGTTGGTAAAGGATGAGATTGCAGATTTAGAAAAAAACACCTAAAAACACAACAGGCACACATGCTCAATATTCAACAATATTTAAATATATTAAGAAATTTCTATTCACAGAATCTCGATATCAGGAATCAAGAAGTGACATTTTCTGGAGCCACACACTCATTTTTCAACGATGTTAGAAAAATAAACTACTCCGTTAGCATGTGAGGACAGCGAGAGAGGAAAGTTTAAACATTAATTTCTGTTGTCACCACACTGTCCTATACATTTGATGGGCCATGATGTAATGTGTGTGCTGAGTCTGTGTCATTAGAAATAGTGATCTTATGCAAACCACACACAAGCTCATAAAGTATAGCTCTGATGCACATCCACTCTAAATCATGTCACTGACAAACTAGTACAGGAAGCGCGGGAACACGGATCACACAGACTAATTGTTCATGCAGCCACACGAGTTACACTGCACCACACACATACAGGCTCGGACAAAGAATATGAGAAGAAATGGTTCAAGGACAGTGAGAAACATGAAAAGCTATGGTTAAGTAACAAGTACTGGAACAAGAACAGATGTGTTATTTCAGTAAAGCTATCAGATAAATATGATCATTCTGAGTTTACTGACCTTGGAGCATTCTTCACTTTCAACAAGGATAGACATTTTCCTCTTTATGTTCCTGGATCAGTTCCACACATATCATTAGCGAAATATGTCACAGAATATTGTCAAGGTTTGGGTCCATGGGTAAAAAGATGTCAAAGAGCATAACAATGGGATCTCAAAGATGATGCTGCGGTACAGAACAGCCCTGTGATAGGGGCATACAGGAAAAGGATGACAATAAATATACCAATATAACTATTAAAGCAAGAGGCCATTGATGGTATTCCACCAATGTTTGAGTCCTTAATAAAGACCGGTGTAATAGTAGAGTGTCCAACATCACCTCTAAGGACACCAATTTTTCCAGTAAAGATAATCAGAGACAGAGGTCAACCTGTAGAATGGCGCTTTGTTCAAGACCTGCAAAAGGTGAATAAAGCAGTGCATCAGAGAGCACCAAATGTGCCAAATCCTTACACCATTCTCTCACAGGTGCTACAGACCAGTCAATGGTTTTCAGTGTTGATCTCTCAAACGCATTCTTCAGCGTGCCAGTGCACCCTGACAAGTCAATGTTGGTTTGCTTTCTCTTTCAGTGGTAAAACATACAGTCAGTGTGTGTCGCCTACCATCTACAATGGAGTACTAAGCGACAGCCTTGACTCCCTAGTTCTGACAGAAGGAAGTGCTTTGTTACTGTGTGTTGAAGACATTCTCATCTGCGCTCCCACAGACGTGCAATGTGAGAAAGACACAATTCTGTTGTTAAAACATCTGACAGAAAAAGGTCACAAAGCAAGCTTATTAAAACTGCAGTTTGTACAAAAGGAAGTGACATTTTTGGGACACAACAGAGGTTAAATCTATCTCTCCCAAGCGAATACAAGCAGAACAAAACGTTACAAAACCACAAATCACAGCTAAACAGGTCAAATAATTGTTGGGCATGTCTTTGCATCACAGGACATGTATTCCTAACTATGCATCCATGGAAGCCCCTCTGAGTGCAATCGCACATGGGCATGGCCTGACGTCACGCGGTAAAGTCTCGTGCACCACAGAAGCAGAGCAAGCTTTTACTGACTTAAAGCTGGCTCTACAGACTACTCCTACCCTGGAACTACCTGACCCAGACAGACCATTCACTCAGACTGTTGATGTAAAAAAGCAATGCATGTCATCAGTTCTATTACAAGAACAAGGGGGAAGACAGAGAGCTGTTGCATACTTTTCAGCTAAACTTCACCCAGTTGCAGCAGACCTCCCCACGTGCCTTAAAGCAGTGGCAGCTGCTGGAAAAGCAGTATTGGCCTCTAGAGACATTGGTAAATGGACTGCATTTATAAAGCGCTTTTCCAATCTCTTCGATCACTCATAGCACTTTGCAACACATCAGCATTCACCCATTCACACACATTCATACAGAGTCAAAGGCTACCATACAAGGTGCCACCTGCTCATCAATGATAACCATTCACACACATTCACACACCGTTGGCCATACAGGGTTCACTATCTTTCTCAAGGACACTTCGACATGCTGACTGCAGAGGGTGGGGATCGAACCCTCCGACTGGTAGATGACCACTCCACCTCCTGAGCCACAGCCGTCCCACATTGTGGGTTATTCAGATTTGACTCTCCTTGTACCTCATGCAGACTCTCTAATTGTGTTGGAACAAAAAACATCACATCTTTCCTCAGAACGCTGGCTGAGATATAAAACCATTTTGCTTGACATCACCGGGAAAAGATGCAATGTTTTAAACTCAGCCACTCTCCTCCCCACTGCAGGAGATGGCGGACCACACAACTGTGTCGCAGCAATAACAGACATCTACAAGACACTCCATTTCCCAATCACGACCTAGAGTTGTTTGTGGACTGATCAGCATCACGCAATGCAGACACTGGCAAAAATCAAGTTGGCTATGCGGTAGTTACATTGCATGACACCATACAAGCTAAGCCACTCTCTTCACATTACTGTGCACCAGCTGTGGAGCTTATAGCTCTTGCAGAAGCATGCAAATTGGCAGAAGGCAAAACAACAAATACCTGCAGAGACAGTAGTTATGCTTTTGGAGTAGTACATGATTTTGGGGAAATTTGGAGACGCATGAATTTGTTTACCTCAACAGACAACCCTTTTACACATCATACACTAGTCTCTGCACTGTTAGATGCCATCCAGCTCCCCAAACAAATCTGAAGTTCACACAGGCTACACCTATAACTTAAAAAACCTACAACAAAGAGTGGAACCTGCTGAAAAGAAGCTGTGGCCGAAAAATTTCTGCTGTCATAAAGATGGTATTTGGTATGGCCCTAATGACAAACCATGTTTGCCGAAATATTTGTTTCCACATTCTGCAAAGTTGACACACGGGAAAGACCATGTGTCAAGAGGGATGCTATCAGCAATCTCTCAGCATCGGTTTCCCAAATTACTCACAAAAATGTTGTCAAGCATGTGTCATTTGTGCAACTAACAACGTAGGGAGAAATATTCCTCTTCCACAGGTAGCACATCCACCTCTGGACAGACCATTTGAAGATGAAATGCTCCGTTATGGCGCAAACACAGATAAGTGAAAGACGCACGAGCTGAACAGCTGCACAACCTGACACCAGGGGACTGGGTGGTGATAAAAGACCTGAGAAGGAAAAGGTGGCGAAATAAGCGGTAGCAAGGACCCTTCCAAGTGGTCCTGATCACACAGACAGCGGTAAAGGTCACTGGAAGAGCAACGTGAGTACACGCTAACTATTGCAAAAAGGTTCCAGATCAGCCCAGCGAATCATCATCTCCTACACCTGACACACAGTAACATCCTACACTGAACAACACAGTCCGAGGTGTATGCCGAAGGCTGCCTGAGACTGCACCAGTGATTTACATCTTACACATACACGTTCCAGAGATAACACCTACACGAAGTGGCCAAGAACCACCAGCGTAGTATTCAACGATGGAACGCAGACCCAGACCTAAACCATGGCACCCCTTCAGACACCCGGGGCTCTGTGGCTTTAGAGGGACAGTGTGTGTTATAGCTTTGGTAGCCTTTGTCGTCATGCTACTGTACATGTCATGTGGATATATGAATATAAAGCAGCTAGGAATACACCCTCACAAAATGCCTTTTTTTGTTTTCAATAAATTACTCAAAGACAAACTTCATTCTGATCATCTTTGTTAAAAGAATTTTCACCACAGTGTCTCGCCCAGTGTCATAAAAAAATGTATAAAGCCAAAAAGTCTTTCAACTCACAGTGGCCAACTTCAAGCTCAAAAGTTGGCCTGTTAGACAAAAGTACCTACATTTTAACTACATCTCTTAATGCAAGGGGAGTATGTGTATTTATATGCAAAGTAGCTGCCCAGTCCTTCCAGCCCGCTGTCAGACAAGTATCGCAATCACTAAAAGTTGGGGTGATTACAGGAGGCAAGGGCGCTGACAACTGTGCTGTCTTAGGCCAAATTACAACAGGGCTATCAAAAACAGTTAGAGGCCAGCAGGCAGAGGAGTAACCACAAACAGGAGTCACTTTCACAAAGTCCCAGTCTGGAGACAATGATATCACACACCCTGTACTTCTAGTTGAACAGAATTGGAATGCTATTCATTGTAGCAACTATAGGTTTAAGACAACAATAGTGTCACAGTCTGCTGTAAAATGTTAAAAGTTTTCTGAAGTGGGAATTATATATTTATGTTTAACTGCAAACAAATGCTCAGCAGCAAGCAGCAGATGGTGAATGAAGTGGATAATTTAACAGCTAAAGAGCCAGATATTCCCCTCAGGAGTTAATGGAGACCAAACCAGAGCTAAAAGAGAGAGAATATTGGATTTAAAATTGTTCTACATCTACTAACGCAACTGCAAATCTTTGGAGATAATGTCAGTATTATGTTTTCCCCCCAAAGTGGTCATACAGTGGTTATAGAAAGTCATCATACCCTGTGAAAATCTTTACCTTTTGTCACATTACACCCTGGAAATTAAAATAAATGAAATCTAACTTTTTTGAGCTGTATGTACACATTTAACCCTGATCATCAAAGGGAAAATAACATATAAAAAATTATTAAAAATGAATGAGTGAAATACCTAGTTTGGTTAAGTGATCAGCCCCTGAGAGTAAACCATTATAAACTTGCACAGGTGCTACGAATCAACTTCCAGATCAAACCCCAGACTAACTGCCCCCACCTGACATCAATTGAAGTAATTTTGATTACTTCAGAATAAAACTAACTGTTTCTTCAGGATTCCACTACTATGTTCAGCGTTGGGCAAATTACTTTTAAAATGAAATGTATAACATGTGGCTAGTTACTTTCATCTTAGAGTAACAAGTTACTTTACAATAAGGGTCTGACAATATGTTACACTACTTTCACCAAGATTACAGAGGAAGTATGACTCGACTACATATATAGGTAATCAAAGCACATTAGCTCAAGTTTATTGCAGTCCTTCAAGTCCAGTGATGGGCAATAGTGTATAGGGCGTGGGTGCCAATATAGTATAATGTGTTACTGATATTGTATTACTGCTTCCGAGTAACTTAATGCTTGAAACTAAAAAACTACCAGAATAATAAAGAGATGGATAGACTTTTTTATGGCCATGCAATATCGTTGGTGGTAATTGTACAGCACGGCATGGTAGCTCAGTTACAGTGCAAGGAAAGAACAATTAGACAGACACCATAACCATCAAACACACACAATAAAGGGAAACACATGAATGTGAAAAATATGTAGAGTGAAATGATATGGTAATGATTACGCTTATAGAGCTGTTATTGTTTACGTCCAGTGACCACGGGTTGGAATGAGCACACTTTAAATCATGTAATGAGGATCATCTGGGGGGCAAGTCTAGTGCCAGCATCCGCGGTCATTCCAGTTTCAATAGCATATCCTAAGGTTGCTGCAGTTAAAAGTATTTATCGGAAACATTTGCTGTTGTAGGCAATTGTGTCCTTCATCTCCTAAAATTCAGACTCTGGAGTGGCCGGTTCAGTGCGCCGGCCTGTCAGCCCGCATTCCACCACATTTTAAAGAGAAAGTCTATACCACAGTGGTTATGGCACATGGTAATAGTGAACACATATGTTGGGTACCGCAGGATCACCGGTTTGAATCACAGTGCCCCATCCCCATGGCAACCACTGCCACATACACCCACACACCCCCACATTTGTGCTGCTATTACCCATAGTGCTTCATGTAGTTGTGGATGAGTGCTACTATCACATCTTACGTAACATTGCAAAAATAAGGCACATCCTGTCTCAAAACGATGCAGAAAAACTAGTCCATGCATGTGTTACTTCAAGGCTGGATTACTGCAACTCCTTATTATCTGGTTGTCCCAAAAAATCCCTTAAGACTCTTCAGTTCAGTCAAAATGCTGCGGCATGAGTATTGACAAGAGCTAGGAAACAAGAGCATATTACTCCTGTATTAGCTGCTCTGCACTGGCTGCTGGTAAAATACAGAATAGAATTCAAAATCCTTCTCCTGACCGACAAAGCGATTAATGGTCAGGCTCCAGTTTATCTTAAAGATCTCATAGTACCTTATAAACCAAATAGAGCATTGTGCTCCCAGAGTGCAGGGTTACTTGTGGTTCTTAGAGTCTCTAAAAGTACAATGGGAGCCAGAGCATCAGCTATCAAGCTCCTCTACTGTGGAGCCAGCTCCCAGTGTGTGTTCAGGAGGCAGACACCTTCTCCACATTTAAGAGCAGGCTAAAGACTTTCCTCTTTGATAAAGCTTCGTATGATGTGCAGTCTGTAAAGCCCACTGAGACAAATGTATAATTTGTAATATTGGGCTATATAAATAAACTTGATTTGATTTGACTTGATCTTGGCTGCTACTCCACTACTACTTTGCTAACACTACTACTACTGCTATTAAACTATTACGACTACTACTACTACTACTACTACTACTACCAATACTACAACTGCTGCTGCTGATGCTGCTACTACTATAAATACTACTGTTGCTGCAACTACTACTAATACTACTGTAGCTGCTGCTGCTACTACTACTATTACTACTACTACTGTTGCTGCAACTACTACTAATACTACTGTTATTGCTGCTGCTACTACTACTGATACTACTACTACTACCGTTGCTGCTACTACAACTACTACTGTTTGTCATGAGCCTGGCTTTCTGTTTTTCCTGTTTCCTGTTTTATTTTCTAGTACACTCCCTTTGTGTCATGTCTAGATTAACTTCCTGTATTTTTGCAAACAAATAGGTTTGTTTGCAAAGATGCAGTGATTTCCTCTCTTTGAAACAACTTTCCCATCGTGAGAACACCGTTTGGTGGAACACCGTTAGAGAGAAAATCCATACATGGGAAGACTTTCAGAGTTTTCTTGTCATCGTTTCTTACTTTTAAGCACTTATCAAACATTGGCACTCTTGGGCCACAGACGGTGACATATTGAAAAGAATATTGAAAGCTATTGAATCCCTTTCTGTATAAATCAAAGGACTGGGATTGGGGCCAAAAAAACTAGATTGGGGCATCCCTCCTGATTAGTATTTAAATGAACACAAATGTTCAAATAAATGTTGGGCTAGTTTTCTGACATTTTCTTTACATTTTAAAGATTAATATCAGTCCCATTAACAATGATATTTATCTTGGATCATCTCTCTCTTGGCAATGAGAGCAGCATCATGAATTTTGAACAGCTAGCGCTGTAATTAACATGATGAATCTTAATGAAGACATCTTGTGATGACCAAGAGATCACACTAATGGAAGTGAAAAGCATTGAGCTTAGACACAGACCAGCAGCCACTAACAAGACTCCCGTAGCCCTGACTTCCTTCTGTGTTTGACCTGTACTTGTTGCAGTACTTTAACTCAGAACTACCATGTGTTCCAATACACAGAGCACTGTTCCAGCTTGATGGATGGAGTTTATAAGTTAACAATTTTAAAAGATGGATTCATAATTTCCATGCAAGCTCAATAGATGCATACACATTGATTAATTGAATTCTTTTTGCCTCAGGCTTTATTTTCTAGACACTGACCCTTGTTTCAACCAATCGGAGACATTCATTAAAGCTGCTTATTGATCACAGTGGTTGATCCAATGGTTTATCTTTAAGTCAAGTTTTCTATGTGGTTTCTGAAGAGTGGCTCAATATTAATTCCTTCAGTGGCCAGTTTTGTGCATGTACGTAGATTGGATTTGAGATGGACAAAATGTATCCAAACTATCTCTGCACTTTTGTTTATCGCTGTGGCATCTGCACTCATACAGTATGGTAAATAATTCAGAGTCCTGCAGTGGATCAATTATGAGTGTCCTCTGTGAGAAACAAGGACACTGAATGGAACAATCACTAGAATGAATATTGAGATGTATAAGTTTGAAACAGGCAGAACCTCAACAGTCCTATACAGCAGTGAGGAAACAAAATGGTGATAAACAAGCTTAATAAAATACTTTCTTATGATAGGTTGATTAATACTATTCTGCCTCAGCCTTCTACTGCTGTCCAGCTAATGTTTAGCTGCAATTTGAAATTCAAAAACATTATGTCACAGTTACTATAGTAACATTGTATTACCTTAGTACTAAAGGTCTAAAGTATTATTAAATAATATTTTTTTAAACAAAAGCTGGTGTTTAGTTTCCTTAGTAAATCGAAAAAAGAATTTATCGTATGCTTGTGGAAGGAGAAGAGCTTATTTAAAAAAAAAACAACCAGAATGCAAAAGTGCATACATTTCCAAGAATACAAAGCGGGGCACTACAGGAACTGCAGATTGATAAAAGTATGTGGATAAAGGGGATAGTATTGTAGTACAGAACATATTGGTGTCATGAGCTGGGTTTTTGTGCTTCCTGTTTTATTTTGTAGGTAGATTCCCCATATGTCATGTCTAGTTTTACTTCCTGTCTTTGTGTTTGCCCTTGCCTGATTTGATCCTCCTGTGGTTAATCACCCTGCACCCTTGTGTCTTTGCCTGCCTTTTCCATCTGAGTCCCGTTGTCATTAGTGTCTCTGTGTATATATACCCCTCTGTTTCGTTGTTCCTTGTCAGTTCATCTTAGCCAGTCTAGTAGCCAGTCCACTGATCCCCCTGCTCCAGCCTCTGATCCATTTCTTGGATCTTGCCTGGCTCTGGGAAGTCCTTGGCGTGTCAGCCCCGTTTCTGCTGTCGAGCTGCGTCAGCCCCCTGTTTCCGCTGTTGAGCTGCGGCAGTCCCTTGTTTCTGCTGCCGAGCTGCGACAGCTTCCTGATCTCGCTGCGGCAGCCTCCTGTTGCCGAGCTGCGGCAGACCCCAGTGCCCCCTGTCTGATCCCTCTCCCAGTGTCCTGCCCAGCCCCCTGTCCAAACCCCCTCCCAGTGTCCTGTCCAGTCTTCCTTCCCAGTTCTTCCCCACACTCCTGATCCTGCCGCCAGGCCGCGCCAGCCTCCAGTATCTCTTGCTGAGTCCCCTGTACGAGCCCTCTCCCAGTCCCCTGTCAGAGTCCCCGGTTCCTGTTCTTCCTGCTGCGCTGCGGCGGACTCCACTTTCACACAAAGAAGAATTGAGATTGAGAGATGAATGAGAAAAAGATCTGCAGTTGCAGCACATTTTATGGAAATCAATCATCCAGTTTCTTCCCTGTAATACATGTGAATTGAGAAGATATGTGTGTCATGGAGAGGGGGAGATTTGAAGAAGTTACTTCTTAGGGCGTGTGACCACATAAGTTTTTTTCTGGCAGAAAAGCACCACTTTGCTCTCTCAGTTTTGTATTGTACCAGTGTGTTGTGTTCGGCTTTTGTTTATTAAAGCTCTCTTTTTTCTTTGCCTATGTGTACTGCGATTGGGTCCTCTTTTTAATTTACTGTTTGACAACTTTATTTTATTTTTGGAGCACTTTGTTTGCTCCAAACCTGATTCACTTATAAATTCTTCAATTAAACTGTTGAATGAAATTGATTGTGTTATTGGCTGGTAAGCATGGGGAGGGAAGAGGGAGACATCACACATGCTTAGTGTTCATCGATCTAACCGCTGAGATCAATTTCTCTCTCAGCTTGGTTTTGTGCTGGAGGACGTGCAGCTGCAGCTTTTTGAAATATATTGTAATGATACTTTCCACCAGCGGCTCCCACTGTCAGAGATCTACAGGGGCTTGGAAACGTCAAGAGTTCACCAAAATTTCTCCATATTTCCCCCACTAATTGTGGGGTATCTTTTAGGGAGTTTTTCCTTGTGCGATGTGAGGGTCTAAGGACAGAGGGTGTCGTACTTTGTACAGGCTGTAAAGCCCACTGAGACAAATGTATAATTTGTGATATTGGGCTATATAAATAAACTTGATTTGATTTGATTTAAGGCTCCATGTTAAAAGCATGCTCAAAGTACGTAATTCTACATACAGTATAGAAGCTATGAAAAAGGTTGAAGTAGGGTGATGGCACTTGTTTCTTAACCCCCTTAAACAGGCACGGCTTCGTGCATGTGGGAGTCAGGAGTGGCATTTCAGCTTACATTGCATCCAGATAAACAGATCTGTGTAAACAGTACCTGTTGGTTTGGTTTCTGTGGTTCCTGTATCAGCATGTTACAACAGATTCCTTAGCTCACCATAATAATATCAATTACCGTACATTTAATTTTGCATTGAATAATCAGCCTCTTTGTTCTCGTTCACATTTCACGGTGTGTCTGCAAGCAATGCAAGATGTAGTATAACTGTTCAGGTTACTTTGAGGCTCATCCTGATATAACTTTGGGATTTGTCACTCACATGTACATCCATGCCCCTCTTGAGAATTTGCAAGCGGTTTACTGACTCAAAGGTCAGCATTCTCTGTGAGAATTAAAATTTGACGTCACAAATATTGGCGGTATGTTTAGGATCGTTGTCGTGTTGGAAGGTGAATGACCTGTTCATCTTCAGCTGTCTAGCAGAAGGACGCAGGTTTTCCTCAAGAATTTGGGTGTACTGGGCAGCATCCATTTTCCCTTCAATCCTGACCAAGTGCCCAGTCCCTGCTGAAGAGAAACATCCCAACAACATAATGTTGCCACCACCATGCTTCACAGTAGGTATGATGTGTTTTGGGTGGTGTGCTGTGTCTGGTTTTCACCAAACATAGCGCTTGGAGTTCAGTCCAAAAAGTTCAATCTTAGTCTCATCTGACCATAGAACCTTTTTCCACATGGCAACAGAACCTTCCAGGTGTGTTTTTTCATAGCACAAACGAGACTGAGTGTGGCGCCTTTTCAGAAAAGGCTTCTTTCTTGCCACCCTGCCATACAGGCCAGCTTTGTGTAAAGCTTGTGAGTCCTTCAAAGTTGCCTTTGGCCTCTCGGTAGCTTCTCTGATCAATGTCCTCCTGGCTCGCTCATCCAGTTTGGACGGACGGCCTGATCTAAGCAAGGTGCTGGTGGTGCCATACGCTTTCCACTTCTTAATGATGCTCTGAACAGTACTCAGAGGGATAGCTAAAGCCTTCAAAATCTTTTTGTAGCCTTCACCTAACTCACCTTCATACAACTTTATCCTGGAGGCCTTTTGAAAGCACTTTTCCAACCATGGTGAATTATTTTGCAGTACCATGCACTACTAGTAGTGGAATCCTCAAGAAACAACTGGTTTTATTATGAAGTAATCAAAATGACTTAAATTGATGTCAAGTGGGGGCAGTTAGTCTGGTGTTTGATCTGGAAGTTGATTCGTTGCACCTGATCAAGTTTATAATGGTTTACTCTCAGGGGCTGATCACTTAACCACCTTATTTCACTAAGGTATTTTTAATAATTGTCCAGAATTTATGAAAGAATTTATGTTAATTTCGCCTTGATGATGAGGGTTATAATGTGTACATACAGCTCAAAAAAGTTAAGATTTAATTTATTTTAATTTCCAGGGTGTAATGTGACAAAAAGTAAATATTTTCACAGGCTTTCTATACGCACTGTTATTCAATTGGAAAAAGTATTTTTGGGCCCCATGACTTCACGTGACATTATGTCACCAATATAATATTAAAAGCCAACAGCATAGTTAAGAAGTGCTGCGCTTTAGTAATTAGGATGCATACTTTCATGAGTTGTAACTTATGACAGTGCCACATTTGTAATGCGGTACTGTTATTTGAGAACTGCATTTGAATCGATTGAAGTATTTTGCTCATGCTGGAGAGCTTTGCTGAAACCTGTCTAAATCATCCCGCCACAAGAGATCAGACGGACATATAAAATGCAGGACTATGACACGGAAGGCTGGGCTTCACTGTTGCTTAATTCAGGTTAGGTAAAGATATTAGCAGTCAACAAAGTGACAGAGTGTAAGAGAGAGTGAGACAGAGACAAAGTGAGACAGAGTGAGAGTGAGAGTGACAGTGACACAGTGACAGTGACAAAGTGACAGTGACAGATATGAGCAGGGTTCTGAGGCCTGGAGTGGATGTTGTAGGAGAGTAAGTAAAGTTGTGTAGCATAGAAATGTTCTTGTAATTTAGATGGATTACTTCAAAACATATTGCCAAATTCATGTTTGGGCAGAGCAGAGCAGGCCTGGCTGGATCTGAGGTGAGATGTGAAAGCAGCAACTTTCACAACTGACTGTAATTGGCAGAAACACCTGTCAATCAAGCCAAAAATCCAAAAAAAAACAGAAATTCAGCACCAAAACACATGACATTTAGATCCTAACTGTATGTGGGAGAGAACATACTGACTATTACTTTGCTTCAGCTGCCTGATAAACTACTGTTAAAATACTGTTATTTTAGGAATTTCATCAATCTAAAACCATGGTTGTTTTACTTAGAGTAATGATTTCATAAATAGACTATCTATTAAATCTACATTGTTATATCCAGGAATGTGGTTCGATAATAAGACAAATCTAGTCTGTGTCCATTACAGGGCAATAAAGCACAAAGAGAAAAGAGTGATGTTTGCAGAAGTATAGTTCAGTAAGCGGTGTGAAACAACAAACTAAAAAGGTCTGTAGACTTGAGTCAGCTCAGCTCAGATGGTTTGCTCTCCACTGCTTCCCACGCAACATCTCAATAATTAACAGTAGTTTTATCTAAACCTTCATTCTGAGGCCGTTCCATAACAGCACAGCTGTTGCCAGATGGTTCAGGGCACGGACATAGACTCTCACAACTTTGTTTCTATTACCACCACACTCCAGCAGCCCCAGAGGTGCTCTCCTGACAGCTTGCAGCAGCCCTGGAACAAGGCCTTGGAGACTCCGGGACCCAGACCAATTCATCAAACTTCCTTCTGCTCATGTCTCCAGTATTGAGGACTGAGCCTGACGTCACAGCAGCTCTTAACTACCCCTCTCTCCAACGTCCCCATGTGAAAGAGACTCTCTCTGGGGGCTTTATTAGCTACCAGCTGACACACAGAGAGCCGGCAGAATGATCAAAGTGGAGAGGCAGAGTCAGACTTTTTGGGAATTTTTAAAGAGAACACAGTCCCATAGGATTCAGTTGATCTTCATTAAGGATGCACAGCCCTGAACGTCAGATAATGCCTTGATGAAAAGGTAATTGAAGGAGATAAAGATAAAATAACATGGAACTTTATACATGCTCAGTAGGATAAAGTTAAAGTAACAAAGATAACAATGTTCAGGAGAAACATTATTTATTATTTATTTATTTTTTATTTGCATATTGTTTTACATACATAAATATTTTCTGTTTAATGCATAGCTGTTAGTGATGGTCAGGATCATGATGTGCAAAATCGTCAGTCAGGACATAGGTCAGAGAGAGAGAGAGAGAGAGAGAGAGAGAGAGATTCAATATTGTATGTGTGTGTAGTTCTGTTAGCCGTTCGCCACACACCATCCAAAACAGTCTAAACTGAAGGGGCATCCCCTACCGACGAGTTAGGAGTAGTCAGGAGTCAATGATGATGTAAAACAGTCAATGAAATAGGTTTCAAAACCCAACCACGAGAGGTCCTTAAGCATACAGTCATAAATGTAATAATAATAAACTTTTTATGCAAGAGATGCAGCTCACAGTGCTTTACATAAAAATGCATCAGTTCCAACAAGTGCTAACAAACAATTATTGTCTAAATAAAATTAGACAATAAAAAGACAGTAGATGCTAAATTATAAAAGTTTAATTTAAAAACATAGACCATTTAAAATAATAATAATAATACACAATAATGACAATAATTATAAGCCAAATTACATAAATAAGTTTTCAGCTGATGAATTCCAATATTTTGGAGCACAGTCAAAAAAGCTGCGCTGTTTTTTTTTTTTTAGGCCGTATAATAAAAAAAAACATAAGTAGAATCTGAGTGCTCGTGATGGATTAAAAAAACTAGTCTGCAATGTAGGCCAATCCTAAACCATTAAGAGCTTTAAAAACATGTAAAAGAACCTTCAAATCTATTCTAAAAGATACTGGGAGCCAATAAATAAAGGAGTGTAGCTTATACCGGGGTAATACTGTATATAGTCTTCCTTGTTTTGGTTCATAGTCTAGCAGCACAGTTCTGAATAAGTTGACTGTTTTGGAAGACCAGTAGAAAGAGCATAGCAATCATCTAATCTATTTGAAATAAAAGCATGAATAGGTTTTTCAGCATCTTTATAGAACACCAGAACCACCAGGATCTTAAAGGGTATAATTTTCTCTAAATCTCACGCCCAATAGCGCCTAGATCCTTTTGCTTGCGCATTAACAACTCATCAATCTCCATATCTGTAGCGCATAGTGACACCAACGTTTCCATCTCTATCGTGCAACAAGGACATGAATGTCTACGCAGTCCCCACTGACCAGACACAGACAGACAGACAGACAGACATCCAACAACTTTGATCTACATAATACTGCTACACTCTTAGCAGTGTAAAATGTGCTTTTTTCATATGAAATCTATATTTAGAAAACATTTTCAGGCTGTTACCTGACGCAGTAATAGTCCATGGAAAAAAAATCTAAATTATGGTAGCATATGGAACAAAAACTGACATGAGTGCAGATGAGTTTCTATGTCCTGTTCACTGTCTCAGTGCACTTATACGACCTTTCTGCAAATGTTTTAATTCAACTGTCAGAGGAGAGTCGGAGGACAGCACCAACAGTAACCAATGTAAGAAAAAAAAAAAAACATATTTGATATAGTTATGTTTATAACATAACATTGCACATCTAAAATGACTGTCGATTCAAATTTGTCATATTTGTGTTCTGTACAAACACTGTTCTCTGTAATGCAGGAACTGAAAACCCAGAACGAGAACACGTCTCATCTCAAAATAGATTAGCACACAATGATGTTTTATGTCCTGGGATTCATTTCCCCCAAACGTCGATACTTTGTTACAGCAGCTAACTGCGGTCCAGACTACTGTTGGAAGCTGGTAAATACCAAGGGCTGTAAGGTTATATGAATACTTGACGTGGGTTTTGTGATGTTAAAATGAGTAAAATTAAATCAACATTGAATTCTTGGTAGAGTAGATTTCTGAATATAGGAACAAGAAGACAGCTCATCCTCGGAGTGGGGCCGCGCCATTCTTATCTTTAAAAGCCATCATTCTATATCCCACATTTTAATTTCACTTTTCTAGAGGTAATACAGACTCAAGTCATTAGCATTCATTTCATGACTTGGGTTGAGCTCCCGTTGATTGTTTTTTACCGCTCTATCATCTGGAGAGGGGGCCATGGACTGGGGCCTCAGGGGCAAACTCTGGAGGCAAAGGAAAAATGAAATGTTAATTAAGTGTGAGATGAAGGTAGCGCAGGCCTGTCGGCAAGAAAATTAGGAAATGAAGAATCAGGTTTGGAAAGGTGCTGAAACAGCCGAGCACTGCAGGAACTCTGGAGGCACAGTGGAGTCATTGTTTCACCACCGATAGATCTCCTATTTATTTCATGACCCTTGTTCCTCGCACAGACCTTCGCTGGTGTTGCTTTATTACAAATCAGAAGCTTTAACGATGCTGGGCATACTGCAAGCTTATCCAGTGTACCAATGTCCCTGATTGTTCACATCTCATTCATTTATTGTGTAATTAATTTTATTTCATTAATTGTTTCATTTCTTTTCCCTCCAGACTCTTGTGTGTTCTCCATCCATCATGTCTGAATCATGAGCCAGTTCATGACACATGGTTGTGCTTGTATTGCAAACAATGTACAGTGTAATTTATGGAAAGCTAACTGAAGTTCCTAACTCATGATCCCAAACCAGAGATCACTGAGTCATTAAATCAACATCATGGCTCTGAGAGTCACACAAAACGAGTTTTCATTTTGTGCGCGCTGTAAACCAGATTACTTTGAGATATACAGAGTGTAGGACTGACAGTGCACCACGTCATCAGTTTGGTCACTGAAAACATGCAGTCTGTTAGGGTTGAAAACCTGCAGATTCTCAACCCTCAGCTAACCATCTTTGAAACGTTGTAATTTTTGGCACATCTAGTAGATGCAAAAGAGCAAGAGCATGTTGCAAAGTTAAACTAATGCTGGCTCTTATGATATATGTGGCTCTCTCTCCCTCTGGGACTGCACCATTACAGTCAGCTTTCCCTCCTTTGTGTACTGTGTGTGTCTCAGTGTGTCACTGTCAAGTGATTTCAGAGAGCAACTGGTTGCAGCATCCACGTCCATTGTTTGCAATAGCAGTACAGCAGGGAGAACACACGAAAAGGCTGGAGGTCAAAATTGAAACAATTTATTCAATAAAGTAATTTACACAACAAATTGAGTGTGAGTGCCGAGAATAGTGGAAAATTATGTATGAAGATGTTGCATGCTCAAAAGGAAAGACAAAGCAACCAAAACCAGGAGACCACAGGGGAGCTGGGAGAAGCTAAAGCAGCCTGAAGGGGTCATCTATTGCAGTCTGTCCATCCTGGGAGAGGGATCCTCCTCAGTCTCTCCCTGAGCTTTCTTCAATTTTTCCCTTTTAATTGTGGGGTTTCTTTTGGGGAGTTGATTTGGACATTGCATTTGCGTTGCAACAGCTCATAACTCTGCGGCGCACCGAACAGTTCTATAATTAGCAGTGCACATAAGCAGGTGACCGATCTGTCTGTCTGTCTGTCAGTCTGTCTCTGGCTGCATCCCCATTCCATAATTCCCTAGTCTTTCCGTCTCCCCGAATGAATATCTTTTATATTCTAGAGGCTTGCTTACTGGGAGCAGAAATGACAAAATCCTGGGCCTACTTAATAATCTATTGAGCTAAATGTTACATTTTAATAACCGCAACTTGATAAAGGCTTCAACACATTTTAAAACAATTCTCCATTCTAAATCTCTCTCTGTATATTGTCAAAATGTTGTAATGCAAACAAATTAAATGTAAAAATCAAAATCATATCTCGAGCTATTTGCATTGTGGTAGGAAACACACTTCAAGCCTGACACCACCCCAAGAAAGGAGAGGATAACCAACATGATCTGGCCCCGATACATGAATATATTGATCCTTCAACCCTAATAAGGAAGCAATGTAAGCGGTGATATGCAGCACAAAATGCATTTGAAGGCAGAGCATCAGAGCACCATGAGGAGACAACCCCGGCCAAGACTTTGCAGTGGGGTAGGAGCACAAGGGCAGAGCAGATACAGGAAGGAATCACAACAGGGCCCGAAGCAAAGAGAGGAAACAGCCAACCTTACCATCTGCAGTGTTGACCTTCAAAAGGTCAGAATGCTGCCTAAATGCCAAGGTTGAGAAGAAGATGAACATCTCTGTCATCTGGCGTGAGGGTATCCCTGTGAGGAAGGCAGAAGATGTGGCATCAGTTTATGCTGCTGCTCTTTGGAGAAAAAGAGATGTGACACATTATTTACTGGCTGGACAACAGCACTGCCCAAAATAAGAACTGATGCCTGCAGACAACCCTGTGTAGTGAGTTACGCTGCAGTAACCCTGGAGGAAGTGACCTTCGAGTACTTTGAACCAGGGTACACATTCATGTCCGCAGACAGCTTCCACCATGAGGTAGAACTAGAAGTGAAGAGGCTTAGATTTTGACGACTTCAAAAATGTAGTGGCTTCCTCCAACTCTGGAAAAGTCCACGTGGTAGAACTGAAGAATGAGGACATAGTGTCATGGAGAGCAGGCCAGTCCATGATGAAACTGAGGATGATGCCAGATGTGGCAGGGATCCAGTTCAGAAGGGGATCCAGAAAAATAACCAGGAGGAATTCATGGAAATGGACTTCATGGAAAAATTTGAAGAAATTTGAAGAAATTTCCTGAAGGTATTACTGAGATGTCGCATTCACAAGAATGAGACAGACAGACGGACGGATGGACACACAGCCAGACAGACACATGCAGCTAGTTTAAATACTTTTCATTGTGAAGAAGCTAGTAGTTTGCTACAGTTTAAGAGTAGCAGTTCCATTGTGATTGAATGTACATTTATGTTGCTGTACTTGTTAGGACAGACTTTCTATGACCACTACAGCCTACATTTTGGGATTAAGTGATAAGGAAGGAACGTCTTTGCTCATCATTATTCCTAATGTAGACAGTTTTAATTTACCTAAATAGGAAACCAAAAACATCAGCAGACAAGCTCTAACACTCACCCCCCCCCCGTCGCTCTCTGACAGGAAGCTGGAATGAACTCAACCAAATAAATAGCTTCTTTATTGATTATAGTCGGTGGCGTTTCACCTGTGAAAATAAGCAGAGAAGCAAAACCACAGAGAATAATTAATCACGCTGTTAGCTGAACAAAACCAAGTGTCACTGCTATTTGATTTGATTAGATTGATTAGATTTGGTGAAATTATGTTGATGCCTGTGGGGCAAATGGGCTGCCACAGCAACTAATGGTAACAGACTACAACAGGAAGTAAATAAAAACAGAGATGAGGGTTAAAGGAATGTACACACAGTATTCCAGCCCTCAATTATATTCAAGAGCTGCAGCAAATGGGATCTAATACCTGTAGTTAAAGATTCAAAAAGTGTTACCAAATGCTACAGAAGCTTTTTTAGGTGGTCTACAGTGAGGTTGGGCTAATCCTCAACCAAGTCACCAGTAAAAAAAAATGTTGGCATGGTACGTTTCTGCAGACCACATGTACTTTGAATGTCAGCGTTTTTTCAAGAAGGCCGTTGTTTGTGTCCTGTTTGAGCCCAAAAAGTTGACTCAAGTCATGTGAGGTTGTTACCAAGTAGTTTTGTTGCCTAAACCTTACCAATCGTTTCACAAAGTTAACCTAATAATTATTGTAAAGACTAAAAATGATGTGCAAAAGAGCTCTGATTGAACAAAGAGGTGTAAAGAGGTGGATAAACGCAGCTTCAGTACAGAACAAAATGCTTTCTAAATATGTGTCAATTCAAACACCTACTGTTGTAACTGAATATTTATTTCCCTGCTTTAAAAACCCTGGCAGCTATTTCTATTTATCCATACATTTACTCCTTTTTTTTTCCAGATAAAACAATATTATATTTATCTCGATTAGTCCTCTTCTACTTCAGCACCTCTGCCCCCCCCTTTGCTGACTGCATATTGCTTTCCTTTGTTGAGGGGCCCCTCAGGTCCCAGACAGCATCTGAAGTGAAGATGAATGGAGGGAAAGCAAAGGAAGGGGGAATACAATATTGACAAAGTGAGAAAAATGAGAGACATCCTCCCTAAACAGACTCCCTAAAAGAAACCCCACAATTAGTGGGGGAAATATGGAAGAAACATCAGGGAGAGACTGAGGAGGATCCCTCTCCCAGGATGGACAGACGTGCAATAGGTGACGTGTGTACAGAACAAACAACATAGTTAAAAATACAGCATAGACAATCTATGCGACAGAAAACATGATGCGATCGCATATAAAAAAGATGGATCCAGGGGGATGTCAATAAAGGCTTCCTGGT